>JAJEJO010000757.1:87015-222428 GCA_020662805.1 Glaucomys volans | reverse complement strand
AACTATCCCTATTTGCTGATGACATGATTCTCTATTTAGAAGACCCTAAGAATTCCACCAGAAAACTTCTGGAACTCATAAATGAATTCAGTAAAGTAGCAGGATATAAACTTAATGCTCATAAATCTAATGCATTTTTATTTGTAAGTGATGCATCCTCTGAGAGAGAAATTAGGAAAAATACCCCATTCACAATAACCTCAAAAAAAAAATAAAATACTTGGGAATCAATCTAACAAAAGAAGTGAAAGACCTCTACAATGAGAACTACAGAACACTAAAAAAGAAGTTAAAGAGAATCTGAGAAGATGGAAAGATCTCCCATGTTCTTGGATAGGCAGAATTAATATTGTCAAAATGGCCATACTTCCAAAAGCACTATACAAATTCAATGCAATTCCAATAAAAATCCCAATGATGGACCTCATAGAAATAGAGCAAGTAATCATGAAATTCATTTGGAGGAATAAGAGACCCAGAATAGCTAAAGCAATCCTTAGCAAGAAGAGCGAAGCAGGGGGTATCACAATACCAGACCTTCAACTATACTACAGAGCAATAGTAACAAAAACAGCATAGTATTGGCACCAAAATAGACAGGTAGATCAATGGTACAGAATAGAGGACACAGAGACAAACCCACATGAATACAGGTATCTCATACTTGACAAAGGAGCCAAAAACATACAATGGAGAAAAGATAGCCTCTTCAACAAATGGTGCTGGGAAAATTGGAAATCCATATGCAGCAAAATGAAACTAAACCCATATCTCTCATCCTGTACAAAACTCAACTCAAAATGGATCAAGGACCTAGGAATTAGACCAGAGACCCTGCACATAATAGAAGAGAAAATAGGTCCAAATCTTCATCACGTTGACCTAGGACCAGATTTCCTTAACATGACTCCCAAAGCACAAGAAATAAAAGCACGAATCAATGATTGGGATAGAGTTAAACTAAAAAGCTTTTTCTCAGCAAAGGAAACAATCAGCAATGTGAAGAGAGAGCCTTCAGAGTGGGAGAAAATCTTTGCCACACACACTTCAGATAGAGCACTAATCTCCAGAATCTACAAAGTACTCAAAAATCTTTACAACAAGAATACTAATAACCCAATCAATAAATGGGCCAAGGAAATGAACAGACACTTTACAGAGGAAGATCTACAAGCAATCAACAGATTTATGAAAAAATGTTCCAACATCCCTTGTTATAAGAGAAATGCAAATCAAAACCACCTTACGATTTCATCTAACCCCAATTAGAATGTCTTTTATTAAGAACACAGGCAACAACAGGTGTTGGCGAGGATGTGGGGAAAAGGGTACACTCATACATTGCTGGTGGGAGTGCAAGTTGGTGCAACCACTCTGGAAAGCAGTGTGGAGATTCCTTAGAAAATTTGGAATGGATCCACCATTTGACCCAGCTATCCCACTCCTTGGCCTATACCCAAAGGACTTAAAATCAGATTACTACAGTGATGTAGCCACATCAATGTTCACAGCTGCTCAATTCACAATAGCTAGATTGTGGAACCAACCTAGATGTCCTTCAATAGATGAATGGATAGAGAAACTGTGGTATATATACACAATGGAATATTACTCAGCCATAAAGAATAAAATTATGGCATTTGTAGGTAAATGGATGATGTTGGAGACTGTTATGCTAAGTGAGATTAGCCAATCCCAAAAATCCAAAGGTCGAATGGTCTCTCTGATAAGTGAATGATGATGCATAATGGGAGTGGAAGGATGGCAAGAATGGAGGAAGGATAGATAACATAGAGGGAAGGGAGGGGTGGGGTCGAGGTTGGGGGGTAAGAATAATAACAATATGTGTGACAGACATCATTGCTCTGTGTACATGTATGAATGCACAGATGGGGTGACTCTACTTTGTGTACAACCAGAAAAACAATAGCTGTACTCCATTTGTGTTCAATGAATCAAAAAATTAAGTAAAAAATAAAAAAAATAAAGTATACAGGAGGATGTGCATAGGTTTATATGCAAATACTATACCACATTATACAAAGGACTACACATCCGCAGATTTTGGAAATGCAGGGGTAAAGCCCTAGGATACTGAAAGGCAAGCAAGAACTATATGCTTATCTTCCTCATTAGATTACAAGCATCCTGATATAAGGAAAAGAATTACTTGCAATACTTTCAAGCATCATGAATCTAAAAAATTTCATTTTGGTTGGGGGTATAGCTCAATGGTATAACACATGCCTAGCACACAAGGTCCTGGGTTCACACCCAGCCCTGAAAGAAAAAAAAATCATTTAATATTGAGGTTGAAGAATTAGACATACTTAGAAATTAATAAATATATTATTTGAGCAAATTGAAGTTAACTTAAAAATATTTCAGTATTTCATGTTCTTCTACTCCAAAAGCAATAAAATACTTCATACAACATGTCTACTAAAGGACTCAGAGATTATAATCTTTAATTTCAACATGTCAGTACAAATGTTATACTGTTTATATAACCAAAGACTACACATTTGCCTTAGGATACTATGATACAGAACAAATTAATTATCTTAAGATTATTAATTGTAATGATTCTTTCAAAGAATGTCAGTGTTACTTATAAAAATGAATCAAGTGGGAAGGCTCCTAATGACTACTCGTCACTCAACTCCAATGTCCCCTTCTGAGAAGCCTTGCCAAAGCCCTCTCATCCTCCAGTTGCCTTCTCTAATTGCACAGTACATTTTATAGTACCATTATTATTGAACTCTTTCTTAATCTCCTCTAACATACCACATACTCCTCAAATGCAATGACTTATTTCTGATGCCAAATAAGAGTGAAGAGCATATGGCTGGGTGCAGTGGTGCACATGTGTAATCCCAGTGACTTGGGAGGCTGAAGCAGGAGGATCACAAGTTTGAGGCCAAACTCAACAATTCAGCGAGGCCCTAAGCAACTTAGCAAGATACCATTTAAAAAATATAAAAAGTGCTAAGAATGTAGCTCAGTGGTAAAGCATACCTGGATTAAATCCTCATTACCAAAAGCAGTCATTTACATACCTCTCTAACTCTTAAACACTGTGTCCTTTGAGTCATGATTCCTCTTGACTCAATGTTTAGGAAACATTCTCTAAGTAAACAAATTCTCTACTATGGTGCATACTAATCCCTCTGCCCCAATAAGACCATTACTGTACTTATCTAAACAAATTTATGATAGCTCTTTCTGGTCTCTCATACAAGAATGTAGATTTCTAAAAGGCAGGGATTTATAAGAATTTAGGATACAATTATGTTTCTGAGAACTTATAAATACTAGCTGAGGGTTAAAAATCAATGTAACAAAGACTGCTCAAGAAAAAGAGTAGTTAGGCTGGTCGCAGTGGTGCACACCTATAATCTCAGCGACTCAGGAGGATGAAGCAGGAGGAAGCAGGAGGAGTTTGAGTTCAAAGTCAGCTTCAGAAAAAGCAAGTTGCTAAGCAACTCAGTGAAACCCTGTCTCTATATAAAATAGGGCTAGGGATGTGGCTCAGTGGTCAAGTGTCCCTGAGTTCAAACCCCAGTACAAAAAAAAAAAAAAAAGGAGTAGTTAGTTACTAGAGATCAAATAAAACTACTAAAATAAAGTACTCAAATGTATAATCCTTTAAAATAACAAGACATTGCATCTCAGCTCTGAGAGCCTTCTAAACTAACCTTAGTCTTGTTGAACACTCTCCTTCTTCTGTGGCTACCCATCCAACATCAGCAAAAGATACCACTGCATCCTCTCCCAGGTGGTTGGGACTGCATTCTGTTGCATGGTTGGTAAGCTGTAAATTACAAATAGGGAAAATCCTTCACTAGGCACCAAAATGTTATTAAACTTTTTTTTTTTTGAACTGGGGATTGAACTCACGGGCACTCGGCCACTGAGCCACATCCCCAACCCCATTTTGTATTTTATTTAGAGGCAGAGTCTCACTGAGTTGTTTAGCGCCTTGCCCTTGCTGAGGCTGGCTTTGAACTCGCCATCCTCCTGCCTTAGCCTCCAGGGCTGCCGGGATTACAGGCTTGCGCCACCACGCCAGGATGATTATTAAACTTTTTTACTCACTGAAAAAAGAGAAAATCATCACCTTTGGTGTTAAAAACACATGGATGATTTCTAACATTTCCACTAAAGGTCTTCATGAAAAGGATCACAATTAACAACATTGTATGACAACTCTGAACTATTTAACTTTATCCAATTTTTGTTTTATAGGTCAATTTTTAAAATTTGATTCATTCTAACATGTTAAAAATGTTTTTAGAGTCTAGGTATTAGAAACCACTTATTTTCTGAAGAAATTTAGTGAATGGGGGGAACAAAGTTAAGATAAACAAGTGACCAATTTGTGTTAAATTCAGTAATGCTTTTAAATGACTATAATATGACAGTGTTGTTATAATGTTATCTCTATGTTATTAATGTGATAGAGTTGAAAATATATTTTTTAAAACTCAGTTACCAAAAGATAAGTTCTTGTTCCCAATGTCAATCCAATAATGGAAACAAGGTTTAGAGGAAAGGAAAAGGAAAAAGTTTTATTGCTTTGCTAGCAAAGAACAAAGAGGGAACTCCTGTCCCAGAGGCAGTGATGGGTTGTGATTCTGTTAAGGGAAACAGGGCTTTTAAAGAGCTGACTCAAAGGCTACTCAAGTTGTATCCTGTCGGAGGAATAATTCACTTGTAGCCTTGAGAGATACTCTTTCTCAGGTCTTCTGGCACCAGTTCCAAGGTCTGAGTTACTTCATTCCTGTGGTGTATGTGCTTGGGGACAGATAATTTTGCCTTGGATGGGAAGGATAATCTTGCTTCCCTCAAGATTAGGGAAGAGGGGAGGGAGAAGAGAAACAGAAAAAAACAGTACCACCAAAAATACCATGTCAGTTTTAAAATAAGCCCTAGTGGAAGAGGAAGGAGGATCATGTACAAAGAATGAAGTGGCCCCTGTTACAACTCCTTAAATCTCTTGATTTTTAACTTGGGATTAAAGAGCAAAAATATATGGATGATTAAAAGAACATTTTAAAATAAATACATTTAAAAAGCATGCATATCCTGAAATTCATCTTGAAAAATAAATGAAAAGATAATTTATTTAATTTAATAAAGATAATTTAAGCTAGGTGCATGGTGCACTCCTGTAATCCCAGTGGCTCAGGAGGCTGAGGCAGGAATATTGAAAGTTCAAAGCCGGCTTCAGCAACTTGAGACCCTGACTCTAAATAAAATATAAAAAAGGGTTGGGGATGTGCTCAGTAGTTAAGTGCCCCTTGGTTAAACCCCTGTAACCAAAAAAAAAAAAAAAAAAAAGATAATTTATTTATAAATGTAAGTTGTTATCCATATAAAGCTTCAGTCAGAAGGTCAATGAATAATAATTTTAAAATAAAAGTTATCAAATTGATGTCATACTTTATGAACATTAGAGTAAGGTTTAAACAAAAATGAAAATTGCAGCTTTTTTTTTTTTTTTCTTTTTGATGGTGCTGGGGGTTGAAACCAGGGCCTCCAGCATGGTAGGCCATAAAGCTAGGATATCCTCAGCCCTTTATTTTATTTATTAATTAATATTGTTTATTTATTTAGTTAGTTTTGATACAGGGTCTCACTAAGTTGCACAAGCTGGTCTTCAACAGACTTGAGGACCTCTTGCCTCAGCCTTCTGAGCAGCTGAGACTTACAGGAATGTGTCATCACATAGGATAAACACTGTACTTTTAATTCAAGAAAACAATGTAAAAGAGCAAAGAAGCTTACTAGAATTACTAATTAACATATTTATCAGAAAGGTTATACTGGGATCTATGCTTTATTCAAACTTTTTTAAAACTCAGAACGTATGCTAAATAAGCACAGGGTCTACCACTGAGCTATACTCTCAGCCCTATTCAAAACCTTCTTTATGTTATCACTGCTAAATCAGACTTCTGAAAGTTACACTTAGGTAATGGCTCTTCCGAAAATGCAAAATGTACATGCAAACAGTTAATATAATTTAAAGTTTAAAAAATCTTTAAGCCAGGCACAGTGGCACACACCTGTAATCCCAGTGACTGGAGAGACTGAGGCAGGAAGATCCCAAGTTCAAAGCCAGCCTGCCAGCCTCAGAAATTCAGCAAGGCCATAGGTAATTTAGGGGGACCCTGTCTCAAAATAAAAAATAAAAAGGGCTGGGGATATGGTTCAGTAGTTACATGTCCCTGGGTTCAATCCCCAGTACCAAACACACACACACACACACACATACACACACAAAGAAACAAAAAACAAATCTTTAAAGTAAATTTTGAATAAACATTTGTTTGGGTAGGAGGTACTGGGGATTGAACATCCCAGGGAGCTTTACCACTGAGCTATATCCCCAGTCTTTTTTTTTTTTTCCACTTTAGTCAGGATCACACTAAGTTGCAGAGGCTGTCCTTGAACCTGTGATCCTCCACCTCATCCTCCCAAGTGGCTGGAATTACAGGTATGTGCCACCATGCCCAGCTGTGAATAAAATTTTAATTAAACACATTAGCTGTTCTTTTGTGAATTTATTCTGATATCATTATTACCTAACATTATCAACTTAATATTGTTAAAAAACAAAACAAAAACACTTAAAAATGGAATAAAGATGAAAAGGTTTTCAAAGTACTAATGTCTTGAACACAATGGAAGTATCTTGTGATCAAAATAAGAAAAAGTATCAATATCAGTAAATACATTTTTAAGGTTTATGAGCATACAAAAACCAAAAGAAAGGTTTTTATATTTTCCCCCATGTATTCCAGAAACTTATCCAAACAAGTCAATAACTAAACACATTCAGCGTAAGAGTTTCTTATACAACTTAAGTAACATAACTGCATCACTGGACACATCAAGCTGTTCCTTCTCATTATTGAAAACAGAAGGGTATCGTAATAACCCTGTAACACTATAACAAAGATTCTAAGCGCGTTATATGCAGATCCTTCAGTAGAAAGGTTTCTCATACCCTGCAGAAGCTCCTAGAAGAGACTGCATTTAACAAACTTTTATTACAAATGAAGGAAGTCTTAAGATTAAAATTTGGAGCTCAGGGATGTGGCTCAGTGGTAGAGCACTGAGAGAGGACAGGACGTAAGGTATGAACTCCTGCACTGAAAAAAACAAAAAACAAAAACAAAACAAAACAAAAAAATTAACCCTAAATGGTGCCTTCCTAAGGTAGCTGATCATAATCCTTTGTTTTGTTTAGAAAATAAAATTTGTTCCATAGAGTTGACTGGGAAACTTCTTACTCTCCCATTAAAGTGTTACATTGTTTTCTTCCAACATATTTATAAGTGGACACAAAGTAATACTTTAGGAATATCTATTCAAAGGTAAATAAATTACCCCATTTTCAAGATCTCTTAAATGATAACTAAAGATCAAATTTATTTCTCAACTTTATATCCATAGTCCCTACATTAATCAAAAACTAATACTTTTTGCATAAATTTGAAAAAAAAAAATAACAAACTATTCCAAGGACTTAGTTTTCAATCTTATCTAAACATTAATCATGCTTAGAAAAAATACTATGTATATAACATGCGCTCAATGAAATGAAAATGGTTAATGATGCTGTCAAAATCTGTCTGTACCATTTCTACTTGATATACTTCCTTCACTGAAGTAGTTTTGTCATTTAAGTCAGACTCAACCAAAAGACAAAACTGACCCCGCAAAAATTATTTTAAAGGCCATTCTGGTGACAGAAGCATGAAATGGGAAGGACAACTTCCAGGATAATCCACTTGTAAAGTGCAAGACAAGAGACAGTCAGCAATGGCAAGGAGGAATGAGGGCAAAATTTCTTGGAAGTTAGACACCACTACTGACATGCATGGATGACTGCTGAGAAGTTTGAAAAAGAAAAGGACTTACTGATGGTTCCCAACAAGGTTGTCCTATTATAGCTATGGTTAGTAGAAAAGAAAGAAAAAGTGAAGAAAAAATTTAGAGTAGCATTATATTTTTACTGGTTTTAAGAAATTCACCTTAATATTTGAAAAAATTCATTACTCAAAATTCAATTCTATTTTAGGAATCTTACTATGGTAATTTTAATTAATTTAAAATATTCTGATAATATAAAACTATACTAAGAAAATAGATTCATTTAATAAAATGTTTAGAACTAAAATACAAATCATCCCTCAGTACCCATGAGGGATTGGTTTCCTGGACCCCTCTACCAATACTAAAACCTACAATGCTTGAGTCTCTTGTATGAAATGGCATACAGTATTTGCATATAACCTAAAACATCTCCCCATATACTTTAAATCCTCTCTGGATTATTTATAGTACTTAATACAATGTAAATGCAACAAACACAGTTGATACTGCATAATGTATAAAATAATTATGAGAACAAAGTACCTATACCTGTTCTGTACAGATGAAATTTTTAAAAATATCTTTGATCATTCTATGATTGATGCAGAACCCAGTTACAGACAACTCACTGTAGAAATGTACAAAAGTTAAAAATCGTAGAGTAAAAATATTAGAAGAGATAATTTTGTCATCATCTGACTTTTTCTAAAATAAACTCACTGGTACTAGAAACTAGGATTTTCTGCCAAGATGGTCTAATAGTAAATAATCTCAGTCTAATAGTAAATAAACAGGTTATATGCAGATCCTTCAGTAGGAAGGTCTCCACATCCTGTAGAGGCTCCCAGCAGAGATGGTATTTAATGAGTTGTTCTGTTACAAGTGAACAAGAGAAGTCTTTTATGACAAGAGAAGTCATAAAATTAAAACCTGGAGCTTAGGGGTGTGTCTCAGTGGTAGAGTACTGGCCTAGCATGTGAGAGAACCTGGGTATGAACCCCAGCACCACCAAAAATAAGATAAAATAAAACCTGAATGGTGTCTTCTCAAGGTGCTGGTTCATAAAGATCAGACTGGTCATAAGCCATTTATTTAGAAAATAAAATTTGTTCCAGTACAGTTGCCATAATTTTAACTTCCGTATTTAGTCATAATAAAGAGGCTTTACTGAGAATTTGGAATCTCATTCATGATTTGTTTTGTTAGAGAACATTCTCCTCCACCACCAATTCCAACAACTACTTCTCAAAATACAACAGGCTGGGGCAGGGTTACCAGAGAGAAAAAGTTAAATTACCCCGAGGTCTCTCAGAGTTGAGCTTCAAACTACTATATTACACTGAAAAATCTCCACCTAGGTTATTCTAAAGTACTTATCTGTTAGTACCCACGATCACTTTTTGTGTGTGCTTTAAGTTTTTTCTTAAGTATAATATTTAAAACCCTAATAAACTACATTTACATTCCTTGTTTTTCCTTAACTCCTACAACTTAAAATTCATAAAACATACCCAAAAGGCTTTACATGTTAGTACTGATTTTCACAGCTATTAAAAGGGAATGTATTACTGCTTAAACAAACAAACAAAAAATCTTCCTTCCTTTAGGGGTTGGGAATGTAGCTCAGTGGTAGAACACTTGACCAACATAGATAAAGCCCTGGGTTCAATTCCCAGCACTGTGAGAACAAACAAAACAACCTTTCTTTAGCAAGATACTAAAGCATAACATGCCTCCGGTCCTCAATCTTATCTGTTTAAGAAGCTTCTGAAGAGGTTTTAAAAAACATGTATAAAATTCAGAATTAGTAAGCCTTGAATGTGTTTAAGAGCTTCCAAAGCATTTCTGCAAGGAGGTAGGAAGGGCATATAGAACCACATTAGAAAATGAGGCCTATGCATACATATGTATTTTTAAAAACTTCTGATAACTTAAATACACATCCAATCCACTGAAAATCAAAACCTATGCACCCTATTTGTCCCCTCCTCCAGAGTTTACTGCTTTTACAAGTCCCTCCACATCTGAAGTTTCTTTTGGTATCATTAATCTAGAATAAGGAGTCAGAGAGGGGTCTCTTCTAATCTGTCTTTATCTGAGTTTCTACCTCCAAGGGACCACTATATCACAGTATATACAAAATACTTAATGCAGAAGTATATAGTTGCAACCCAAAGCTGAAATGCATGTATGTGAAAAGTATACAAAGGATAAGGGAAATTATTTTTTTCTAAAGTAAATGTAAAGAGTCTAGAGATCCTGTTTCGAGTGTACTATAACCACCTAATTCCTAGTACTCACTAAATGAAGTACGGAATGAGATTATAGGCAGGTCATCCAATAACATAGCACAGAACGTTTACTGAATGCCATTTATATGCTTTTTATATTCATCACCTCATTTTATTTCCAGCACAACAGTCACTTTACCTATTAACTGAACATATAACTACATCTGTTGGTCTGTGTTATGATTTGTCACCCTATAAATATGCAGAATCCAGTCTTTAAAATCAGGAGTTAAGTTAGAGAATCGCCAGGTGCAGTGGCACATGCCTGTAATCCCAGCACTTGGGAGGCTGAGGCAGGAGGATCGAGAACCCTCAGCAACTTAGCGAGGCCCTAAGCAACTCAGTGAGACCCTGTCTCTAAATAAAATACAAAATAGGGCTGGGGATGTGGCTCAGTGGTGGAATGTCTCTGGGTTCAATCCCCAGTAAAAAAAAAAAAAAAAAAAAAAAAACCAAAAAATTAGAGAATCAAATAAGATAATTTGCTCTGTAACTGTAAGGTGGCACTAACAATAATACCAACAAAATCACCACCAGCAGCCCTTTTACTAAGCATTTTCTATACACCAGTTATCAAATTCGTGGCTTTCATGTATTATCTCCTCTAATATTCACAACACAAAGTTAACATGCCTGTCTTGCCTAATATTTATATAGAAGTCTTACTTGGGTCAACTGGTATAGTGGATGTTGTGATCTAAAAGAACTATACGGAAGTTTAAGATTTCAGAGGTTAAACCAGTTTGAAAATAAAAGAGTTGAGCTGTTGCTGATAATGTACAGGAGTAAGAAAAATGGATCCTCCCAAAGACAATGAAATCACTCAGGACTGTGAGCAAACTCGTTTTGAAAACCTAATTCCTATCTCTGAACTGACTGCATGAATGCCCCATTCTCAGTTTAATTCAATTCAACTTTTGTTTCCTGATTATGGCCTTATTATAATGCTGTCTACTCCTGTGGGTCCCACAGTGGTTCCTCAGTTCCAGACTTTCTATAATACTATTTACTGGTGTTGAACTCCTAGACAACTCAGATATATTTCTTATCAATTAGCCCTTAAATGAGTCAAAAAAATAGCAAAAATGCATTGCCAATTTTATTACTCTAAATTGAATCCTCTATATTTTTAAAGACTCTCTATTTTTTTTATTTTGATAGTCATAAAGAAAAAAATAGAGATACAAAGGAACAATAGCAGACTTAAAACATCTAAGTAGCAGGTAAAAAACTTACTTTAACATTGATATTAAATAAATGACTTGTGTTTTCTACTACATTTTAAAATAGGTCACCAATGATGCTTCTCCTATCTTAGTCTTCTCATATTAATCAATCTCTTTTCAAATGCAATTCCTGAACTAATTTCTCACCATACCCTTCTTAAGTGACTGATAATAACACTGAGAAAAAGAATTCTCCCAATACATGTACCTGGTTATAGCTCTTTGGTTCACTGTCAAGGCAGATTTGGGTTGCAACAGAAAATATTTGATATCTCATGTCCTTTTGTATGTCTCCAGTTACATGAACACAAATGCTAAAGCAAGTTCTGCAACTAGGAGGTTATGTAACAGTGGTCTACTTTATGCTCTGAATGTAGCTCTTGCTGCTCTGTCACTGGCAACTTATTTTTCAAATGGAAATGTTTCTTTCTCTTCCTCTCTCCCTGCTCCTCCCTAATCTCTCCCCATCCCTAATCTCAGGGAGATCTTCTCATGTTTGGCAGATTTATCTGTCCTTGAGTACAAACCCACCATAAGAACGAAGTAAGTAATGGTACCAGAAGATCTCAGAAATCTCCCAAATGAATAAGTGAATTGCAACTCCAACAGAGAACATGTGGAATGTAGTCTTTGAATCACCTCTATAAAAAGCCCCCTATTCCTGCTGATGGGCAGAATCACAGCCTTGGGACAGGAGTCCCTGTGTTTCTCCTTTGCTAGCAAAGCAATAAACCTTCTTTTTCCTTTTTCTCAAAACCATGTCCTCATTATTGGATTGGCACTGGGGACAAGGACTGAGCTTTCAGCAGCAATTACAAAGACAGAATTTTTATTTTTTCACTTTTGGTGGTGCTGGGGTTGGAACCCAGTATCTCACAGTGTGTTAGACAAGCAGTTTACCACTAAGTTATATCAATGGCCCCAGAAAGAAAATTTTAATGTAACTGAGCAATCAAAAAAAAATTAACAAGCTTCAGTTATTACAAGTCATTTGAAGAAGCTGGCAACTAAGGTAAATAGCAATTTGTCTGTAAATGTACTGAACTCTGAGAAATTACTTGATAATTCCAGATTTCTTCATTTTGATTATATAAAAAAAATCTAGAGTTTGATAAAAATTACTTTTAAGTTCCCATCTGTCAGTTTTGGGACTGATATATAAAGGTTAAGCAAGTCAATTTGTAAGAAGGATTATGAATATGGCATAATTCTAGCCTTGTTAGTAAATCTGAACAAAAACTAAATGTTACCACTTAAAAACAAATTCACACCTCCTTCTACCTACTTGACTTATGAATATGATATGAAGGGGGCATTTTTAAGTTTCTGAATGATGAGTTAAATATATCTTCCATATCTCCACATGCTTCTGGTATAGAGATGTTGAACTTTTATTAAATGTTGAATCAAAATGCTTGTTATATTATTTTCATCCAGAATTACTGTAAAATAAAAACAAAGCTATGCTATGTAAGCCTAACACTATAAAAACAATAAAGAACAAATGCACATCAGAAAAAACAGTAGTATCTCTGAGCAAAGAGTAAAGTTGTTCCTGATTTGGCACTCAAGAAAACACTAATACTTGAGCATTCAACAGTACTTCTAAAGACTGGGGATATAGCTCAGAGGTACAGCACTGGCCAGCAGGTTCAATCCTGGTCACTGCAAAAACAAAAGAAAGACCACTTCTAATTCAGGGTTTGACCTACTAACCCCTTTCAGAAAGCTACAGTTATCTCTTTGTTTTGATACTGCCATTGCCAAGGCAATGGATCCTATATTTAAATGCTGAGTTTGAAATCAGTGATGAAAAAAGCAACTTATACGGTATCCACACAGACATCTAAAAACAAACAAGAGGAAGAGGAGGGCTGTCCAAAGAAGAAAGGTTAACACTAAAGAAAATAATGGTGGTATCTTAAGCAACTGAATGCCTATATATGAAGTCATGTGGGAACTGGCAATTGCCTATTATAGTCTATGTTGTAGACTATATAATAATAATATATAATAATAGCCCATCATAGTCTTCTAAACCTTCACACATATTTGTTTGTTTGATTGTCTATTGGTACCAGGGACTGAGCCCAGGGGCATTTAACCAGGAAACCACAACCCCTGACCACCCCCACTTTAGGAGGGTACTGGGGATTGAACTCAGGGGCACTCGACCACTGATCTACATCCCCAGCCCTATTTTGTATTTTATTTGGGGACAGAGTCTCACTGAGTTGCTTAGCACCTCACTTTTGCTGAGGGTAGCTTTGAACTTGTAATCCTCCTGCCTCAGCCTCCACAGCCACTGGGATTACAGGCATGTGTCACCATGCCTGGCACACATATGTATTTTTAAGGATAAATGTCTTAAAGATCTTGAATAATAACTTCACAGAGGAACTAAAATTAGAAAAATTAATCCTCTTATTTTAAGGATAGTGACATCAATAGGGAAAAGGTTCAAACACAACAAAAGTACTTTTAACCATCTTACTTATTTATATTTCTAATGTACTTATTAACATCTGAAATATGTAAAACATAGTACCTGAAATTGAACTCTTGGACACTGAATTAGAGATAAGTTAGTACCAATTTTCCTTACGATACTTCGAGATGAACCATATGGCTTTCCAGACCAAAGTACCTGTGGAAGTAGGAAGCAACAAGTTTAATTATAAGACTTTTAGAACTGTTAATGCAAAGCACTGGAGTACTAACTGCATGTCATGCTAACACATTAATTATGGCATCAGAAAGCTCTAAATGTTATGGGAAATAAGCTCATATTTCTCAATTCAAAATAAAGATTATATATACACACACACATATATATATAGCTTGCTATTATTAAAGGCAAAGTTTAATGCAAGGCATTATATAAAAATGAAAGACTAACAACTTTTAAATAATACTGTATTTTAACTAAAAACCTGATTTTCTGCAAAGGAAACACTATTTTACCTCTTTTGCATTATTTTTACTTTTAGAATTTTAATAAAATAAATTTTAAAATATATGAGCTACTTTTGCTGTGATGAACTTTTCAAAAGAAATCAAAATTAGTACAAAGCTTAGAATGTCAATGGGTGCCATGCGAGTTACTTGTTGCACAAGAGCACCTGACCAAAGGATAGTAGTCACACTGCTGCTCCCTAAGCACCACATGTCCTTGTCTTTAATTTGCATAAAGGTGCTAAATGAGCTAGTGGTAGCCATAATGAGCAGGATTTCTCTGATGAAAAAAAAGAAGTACATAAGACATTATGTTATAGTTAAAGCAAAAATAAAGACAAAACCCCTAAAGCAAAAAGCAAACAAAAAACACACAGATAGGGTATTAAATCATTACAAATTGTACCTTGAAACTTCTCCCCCAGTATATCATCTTTCCTTAAAGAGAAAAACTATCCAGCTGTTTTGAGTGCTACACCTGAAAGCCTGGATAGAAGAGGTAAAGAAAGGTAGTATGCTATTAAAGCAATCACAAAAGAATAAGAATAACGTGACTTATTTCTCCAAATCTTAACTTTCAATTGTACCCTAAAGACTGAATAAATAATACCAAATCAACTAAGTGTAAATTGGATAATGGACATCATCCCCCTTTTAAGGTCCTTCCATGGCTATTGTAGTTTAAAGAATGAAATTACTCCAATATAAACAGCATGACCAGGCAACTGGTCATTGAAAACTTTGATGGCTCCAACACCTAACCAAAACTGGACCTCAGACCATTCTAAAAGCATCATGCACAACTTATAAAATGAGCACAGAAGCAATCTGATTTCTTTAATTTTAGCAGCCAAATCTAATTTAACATGAGTCAAGTGAGGATCTTGAGGGTACACATAATATTCCTGGCATCTGCCTCAACTATTATATAATTTTTATCTTATATATTCAAGGTTTCACAAACTTACCTAGGAGACTTCCAGAAAGTACTAAGATCTACACTGGCTATGATAAGCAACAAAAACTATAATTATTTCTTTGGAAATATAAATAAAAGGGATGATATACATATTAGAATTTGGTAACTAAAATAATAGGAAGATACCAATATTAAAATATGACTATTACATAAAGAATTTAAGAGGCAAAGCTACTCTGAAGTCTACAGCAAAATATCATTCACTATAATCATGCAGAGTTTTGCTATATAAACAGTTTTAATAATGTGAGAACTGTCAGGGCAACTTGTGGCACATGCTTATATTCTCAGGGGCTCAGGAGGCTGAGGCAGGAGGATCACAAGTTCAAAGTCAGCCTCAGCAACTCAGTGAGGCCCTAAGCAACTTAGCAAGACCCTGGCTCAAAATAAAGAATAATTTTTAAAAATGCTCAGTGATTAAGCATCCTGGGTTCAATTCTCAGTACAAAAATAATAATAGTTACGATGATGATGATGATGATGATAGGGCTAAGCGATGGAAAAACACTTGACTAGAGGGAAATGGGAAACCTCACAGTTCTACAAAATTAACATAAAAGTCACTATCTCAAAAGCAGAACATGGGCAAATGATTCTAAAATGCACAGTATTTAAGCAAACATTTTACCTTATACATTTTAATAGCTCTTGGTCTTTTAAAAATAAATCCATAGAGCAATGGTAGCACCACCATTTGGTGATTTCTTTTTGAATCTTGTATTCAGTCAAAAGTCAAAACTCTTGTATGATGTAAGAGAACTGGAATGCTATTTGTGCATCACAATGTGACAATTACATAGACTAAAGTCAATCTTCCTTCTCTCCAGGAAATAAAGATCTTGCTTGGAGATGAAGAGGTCAAAAAGCTCACAAAGAAAAATTTAGAAAGGATTTGTCAAGGTCAGGAACTATTATTTCTACCAGTTTTTAGCATTCTTCAAGATACATGCTGCAGGGCTACGTTTCAATTATTATCTTTCTATTTGTTTAATAGCAAAAGAAAAGAATACCAGGTGCCTTCTAGAAGAGAAGTGGCCAATGATTCAGCTTTTAATTATAAGGAATATGTAGACTATTTAGGTTTCATCTGCAAAGACAAAGGAAGGAAAAATAACAGATTGCTTTATGTGATTATTTTTTCAAGCATACATAGTAGTCTAACATAATGTTCTTTTGTTACTTGTGAAATGCATAGTACTTAGCACCAAGAAATATGAAGCAAGAGTATGTGTAAGCTAATGACTAGATAAATAGAGCCACTAGACTCAAGTAAGGGGATAGCAGAAAAAAGTAAGGGGAAAGAGCAGATCACTTCTAGGAACTCTAAAACTAGGTCTTGCTACTTTTTTTCTATTTTTTTTTTTTTCCATTTAGTCCTCATGGAAGGAGAGAAATTATAAATGGCTGTGAAGAAACAGTGAACAGATGGCACTGAAAAGTCACCATCTGTGCACCGGGAGGCTGCATGACCCAAGTGCATCTCCTACCCTACCTTGTGGCTGAACTGTGTCTTGTCAGTATACTAGTTTGGAGAAGGGTATGCTCCTTCTAAAGATAAACTGTCATTAATATTTCTTCAGATTTAAAAGAGAAGTCAGGGAGAAAACTGTCATTACTAGACAATTTGATCTCAATGAGAAATAAGAATTCAATTCCCTTAAGAATTAACTAAACAGAAAAACTAAGCTTTATCTATAAAAGCTGTTTATAAATAATCTAATGAGTGTGTATGTGTGTATATGTGTGCATGTATGTGTCTAGTAATGACAGTCCATAACATTTAGCAACAGTGTTGGAAAGTGATGACAGCAAGGAGGAGGATGACAACAGGAAAGCAATTTGTTCTTTTTTAACATTGTGAAATGCTATTGTAGAAGTGTTGATGTGTGAGCCTAGAATCTGAAGCTATCATCTGTCCCATCCGTGATAACTGTACTCAAGTTTTATGTGGCAATTCATTTGTTACAAATGAGTGTAATTTATATTATTACTCAAGAGAAAATATTTAGGAGGAGAAACTATAAATTCTAAGTGAATATATATTTTTAGATAAACTGATATAATTTGATTCATGTAAATTCATATAAATTTGTACACACATGAACAAATTTATATGTTTAGATAAATAACATTTTTCTGGGAAAATGGTTTATGCCATTGATCAGATTTTTAAGGAGTCTGTGATCCAACAAAATATAAATTCTTATATTCCAAGGACCCCAGTGTGTTGAGAGGGGTAAGAAGAATGGAACAAAAAAACTCTTTTTAATAATTTCAAAATCCCCACTGAAGATTAAGATTTCTTTCAGTTCTCTTCTTCCCTAAACTACTAATCACATTCATATTGGTTCTCCAAAGAACAAAAGGAGAACAAGGGTATAATTCTTATGTATTATTATTTTGCTAATACAAAGTAGATATTTGCTATAACGTATTTTCTATCATAAAATACTAAGGTTAATAAGAATCACATTAGCTTCATACTATTCTTCTCTAGTTTAAAAATGTTTTTGCTTAGGAATATAAATATAATAATACATTGAGAAAATACATTTAAACAAAAGTTGAGGCAAAATGAAGGGCAGTGAAAACAAATTCTAAGCCATGGTAGCACAAAGACCTGGCTTTAAAGACAGGTTCTATTGATTTTATTGCCTGTAGAAGCTGATCCAAGTATTGACTTTCCATTTTCTCATCTATAAAATGGAGACGTTATCTGCTTCATGAGTCCATGAGCATTAAGTGGGTTAAGGTATTTATAATGTCTTTAATAAACATTTAGTCTTTTCCCCTTTCTATTGTAAGAGGTAGCAAAGACCAAAAAAAGGAAGGAATTTGGAACCAAAAGTGGGCTCATATTATGTATAAAAAATCTCCAAAAAAATCAATATGCTTTATCTCAGAAAAAAAGTTGAGTTTATATAGATTTTCAGCAAACTGATTAATGTTGATAATCATATATTAGTCTCAACACATTAAAATACTGGGATTTTTAAATGCAGATACTGCAGAGAGAGACACAGACGCACACACACAAATGTGGAGCTAAGGAAGTTTCTCTTCAGATGCCCAAGAGAGAAATCTTGGTACCCTACATACTTTTGTATTCTGAATCTTTAACAGGAGGCCATGATCCACCCCCAAAATCTTAGAAATTAATAATCTCCAAAAGATTAAAATGCTTTATGTCTCAGAAAAAGTTGTTTATATAGATTTTCAGCAAACTGATTAAAGTGGACAACTTAAAATGAACAAAGCTCAACAAAATATGTCACTTGTGCCTAACAGACTGAATAAGCACGAGTCATATTAGCCTGATAAAGTGGGAAAAGTGGGGAACAAAGCCAAACCAGGAAGCTTTTTATTACTGAATGTAACTACACTATATACAAGTCATTGTACTAGGTGCTTTACATACGCTGTCATTTAATTCATGGGCTACCTCTCCAGTGGCAATTCTTATTCCTATTTTATAGATGAAGAGAATAACCAGCAGAAACAAATTTCAGATCCAGGTTTATTTAAATCCAGGACCAATGATCTTGTCACTAAACTGTATTTCTCATTAAAATAACAAGCAAATAGAAATCAAAATGCTTCACTTTTTTGGGAATTAGAAATAACAAAAGCTTTCCTTCTTTTTGGAAGCAAGAGGAAAAGAAACTCTTTTGGTGTTAAGTACTAAAATGTTAATCTATTGTATGTAGCCAAATGGTGTGAAAGTGATAAAAGAATGTATAAAACATATGAACATGTTTCTGAAAAAGATGAAAACATCAGTAGCTTACTTTCCTATTGTTTATCCTCAAGCTAATAATATCAAAACCATATAGCTACAAAAAAAAGAGGTAATTTAAATTGGCTCTCTGCTTTTTATCTCCAAATAGATGTAGTCTTAAATTCAAAGTTCAGACACAAAGTAAAAACAAAAAATGAAAAATACAGTAGAATACCTATATTCAAATGATGTAACCTAACTATATCTTTAATAAAAATGCCATGTCACAGACACTAAAACACTGAATTTGAAAAGGAGAAACAAGTGTTCTACAAAATGTGCTTGGCACAATTGCTCTCATAACTTCATAGTGGATCTGAATAAAGTTTATGTATCAGTAGAAAATACTTATAAAATATGTCAAGAACAGAACTAATATCTGTAGAACAGAATGATCATAATATACTAAAATTTTTTCTTCCTTGTTACAGTTGTTATACTTTAGGAGACATAACTTACCTTTTACTCTGATGAATGACATTCTAACAGAATTCAATATTAATAATTCTACATTAAGTTATCAATTATGAGTCCAACATTTTATTCAATGATTTCTCTGTATATTTAAGCCTTTCCCTCACTAGTAACAAACTTGTTGCTGTTAATGGTCACCTGAAAACAAGTAATTAAGTTTTCCACATAACCTAGAAAGTTATTCCCTTACTCAGGATGCTGGGAAAAGATTTTCTATTATTTAAATAGCAAGCAAATTAAACATTACACAAATATTGAATTCAAATATTGATCATGTATAGAACTAATGTAATTTTCTCAGAAAAATTCTTAAAATATCTAAATGTCTGGATTTTAAAAATGAATTTTGAGCACTCACCGATTGCATGCTTACTCCAACTTGCTGAAAAACCATCCTCATCAGGCGCTTAATCCAGCCAAGCATTTAGATGGTAAAGTTGTCCCAAATTTGCATTTCAAGTACTTCAGGCATACATAGCAGTACATTGTCCATTAAAGCACACTGGAAGTTTTAAATGCAGACACTGATATGAATTATTATTCAGAATCTCTACTGTCTACAACTTACCTTACAAAGTAAGCCTAAGACATTTTAAAACTTACAGCTAAATTAGTTCTAGGAAGACATACTACACCTGCTACAGCCACCACTGACAAAACAGAGTCCACATCCTTCTTCCTTTTCTGTGTTACAGATACTGTGGCAACTGCCTAGCCAAGTCTAAAGCTCATGTATCCTAGCAAAAAGGAGGCTGGAAAAGCAAGTACCTGCAATAACAAACAGGTTTTGCTTGCCACCAAAAACTAGGAATTCCAGGAACAGGATTCAGATGCAATATGGTCAAAACTGGCACAAGTCCTTTTAAAGGCACCTTTAACTTACCACCCCTGACCTCAGGCCCCATCATACACTACAGAGATTTCAAATGTTAACTTGCATCATGTGAGTTCAGTTCAAAGTATTAGTCTGCAAATGAGATAGAGTTTGAACAGAATATAATCAATGCAGTTCTTCCTCATTAATATTGCATTAAAACAAAAACTCAGAAAAACAAAACACAACTGAACAGAGAAATGTGCTTTTGTGATAGTTAATTTACATTTTAATGTAATCTCCTTATCTCATCATGAACCAATAGCAGTTTGTGGTCTACACTTTGAGAAGAACTTTGTAATTACAGAGAATAGGGAGAAAAAAGTAAAGTGCCACAAATATGCCAGAACTGGATGAAAATTAACTGAAATGAGGAGTTGTACCCTAATAACAGAAGAGTGGAAAAGAAAATGAGCACTATGAGCAAAAATGAACAGCAGTGGGGAAGCCAGGAATACAGCAATGAGTACCGGATGCAAATTTATATGAGAACCTGAGCTAAGTGCTTATATTGGAGAAAAAGGAAAAAGAAATAGCAATCAGATTAAATAAACCTTGAAACCAGGAAATAGAGTTTGACTCAATATGTACGATAGTTTAGAAAGTTTGTTAAATGTGGCAAAATTTAAATTAAATTGATTTATTGAAAAACTGTAAGTAGTAGTATACAGATTTTACCATATGAAGGAAGATATCAAATTATCTTCAAAGGGGCAAAGGTGGGATTCAAACCAGAAATTGAGCTCAAAATTTGGCTTTTTAATCTATTACACCAAACTACTCCCAAAAGGAATACTAGTGAGGAAATGATTTGAAATTTTGAGTGTTTTGTGTTTTGATGTTGTCATATATGATCCTACTCAACTTTCAATGTTTATATTCTCAAAGTAATAATATAAAATAGTAAAATACCGCAGGGTACAGTGGCACATGCCTGAAATCCCAGTGATTTGGAAAGCTGAGGCCCCTTCTCAGAGTGACAAATAAAAAGGAGTAGGAGTATGGCTGAGCAGTAGAGCAACCCTGGATTCAATTACTAGTACCAAAAAACAAACAAACAAAAAAAACGCGTGAAGTGTTAAGGGTCTGGACTACAGCCTATATGCCCTTATGCTACCTGCCAGCTGGTGACTATGAGCAAAGTAATTACCTTGCAACTTACAGAATCAGTCGAAGAGACATTTTAATGTCACCGAGATCATTACGGATTGTATAAATGAATCACATCTGAGAGTCAATGGAAATGAAAGGAGCAAAGAACCAAAAATAACAAAAAAATAGAAATGGTTGGCAAAAAACCAGGCAAAGTTAAAAAAGGACTTTATGTGAAGTATAAAACCCCTCCTATTTTATTGTCTCCATAGTTTTGCTTTTTCCAGAATGTCATATAGTTGGAAACTCAATAGTATGTAGCCTTTTCAGATAGGCTTCTTTTACTGAGTAAGGTGTATTTAAGGTTCCTCCATGTTTTTTTTTGGTGGTTTAACAGCTCATTTCCTTTTATTGTTGATTAATATTTCGTTATCTGGATATAGCACAGTTTATCCATTCATCTACCAATGGACATCTTGTTTGCTTCTGAATCTTGACAATTATAAATTAAAATGCTATAAATATCTATGTACAAATTTTGCTTGTTTTATTAAATGAGTACTGCATTAGAGTTCTTTAGAGAATCAAAATCAACAGAACATATATTGATACATACAAAGAGATTTATTTTGAGAGACTGACTCACTCAATTATAGAAGCTGGGAAATCCCATAATCTTCCATGTGTAAGCTTGAGGGACAAGTGAGCTCATGATACTGTTCCACTCTGAATCCAAAGGCCTTTGCAAGGGCCTTTTCCCTCAATATCGTCCTAACTTAATTTTTTTCTACATTTTATTGGTACATTATAGCTGTATACATTGATGGGATTTGCTGTTACATATTAATAAACGCACACAATATAACAATATAATTTGGCCAGTATCACTTTCCAGCACATCCCCCCTCCCTGCCTGCCTCTCACCCTTTGGTCCTTTTCTTCTACCGATCTGCAAGGGCCTTCCTGAAGGCAAGAGTTGGATGCCCCACTCAAGCAGTGAGCAAATTTGCTCCTTCCTCCTTTGCCTTTTTGTTCTATTAAGGACCTCAAAGGATTATATGGCACCCACATTAGTATGGGTGCACATTCTTAGTGTATAAATTCTAGTGTATAAATTCTGTTCTTTACTAGAACACCCTCACAAACACACCCAAAAATAATTTTACCAGCAATCTGTGCACACCTTAGCCCAACATAGCTGTCACATAAAATTAACTATCACATATAGTTTTTTTAAAAAAAATCTAAAAAATTATTATTTGCCAGAAAGAAATTTACATAATGTCTAGGCTAGAGATTAAAGTTAGTGAGTCCTAGTTTAGAAAAATAAGATGATCATATGGGCCTAGGACCAGACTTCCTTAACATTACTCCCAAAGCACAAGAAATAAAAGCAGGAATCCATAATTGGGATAGACTCAAACTAAAAAGCTTTTTCTCAGCAAAGGAAACAATCAGCAATGTGAAGAGAGAGCCTACAGAGTGAGAGAAAATCTTTGCCATACACATGTCAGATAGAGCATTAATCTCCAGAATATATAAAGAACTTTATATATAAAATTTTTTATATATAAATTTTTTATATATATTTTTATATATAAAAAACTTTACACCAAGAATACAAATAACCCAATCAACAAATGGGCTAAGGAAATGAGCAGACACTTCACAGAAGCAATCAACAGGTATATGAAAAAATGTTCAACATCTCTAGTAAATAAGAGAACTGTAAATCAAAACTACTTAAGGTATTATCTCACCCCAATTAGAATGTCTATTATCAAGAATACAAGCAACAATAGGTGTTGGCGAGGATGTGGGGAAAAAGGTACACTCTTATCTTGCTGGTGGAGTTGCAAATTGGTGTAGCCACTCTGGAAAGCAGTATGGAGATTCCTTCGAAAACTCAAAATGGAACCACAATTTGACCCAGCTATCCCTCTCCTTGGCCTATACACAAAGGACTTAAAATCAGCATACTACAGTGATGCAGCCACATCAATGTTTATAGCAGCCCAATTCACTATAGCGAGATTGTGGAACCAACCTAGATGCCCTTCAATAGAGGAATGGATAAAGAAACTGTGGTATATATACACAATGGAATATCATTCAGCCATAAAGAAAAATAAAATTATGACATTTGCAGGTAATTGAATGGAACTAGAGATCATGTTAAGTGAAATAAGCCAATCCCAAAAAAACCAAAGGCCAAATGATCTCTCTTATAAGTGATTGATGACACATAGCGGGGGTGGGGGGAGGCATGGGAAGAACGGAGATGGGATGGATTGTATAGAGGAAAATGAGGGGTGGGGAGGGGCAGGGAAGGAAAGATAATACAATGAGACAAACATCTATACCCTATGTATATGTATGAATATGCAAATTGTATGATTCTACTTCGTGTACAACCAGAAAAATGATAGTTGTACTCCATTTGTGTAAAATGACCTAAAATTTAAAAAAAAAGAACATTCAGGAAATAATGTAGAACAAACAAAAAATAAAAAACACTGAGAAAAAGAGGCAGTAGAAAAATTAGAGTTGTATTGTCACTAAAAAAAAAAAAAAAAAAAAGGAAAATTTCAAGGAAGCTAATGATCCTTATTAAATACATAAGGGAAGTCATATTTGGTGGTCTCTTACTGCTACCCTTATCACCTACCAAATTCTCCACTGTGCTCTCTGGAACCCTATTTGGAGATAAACATCCCAACTCCACATCTTCAACTTATTCACTCATTGCTGAGCACTCCTGGCCCACTTCCTTTAACTGAAACTTGGCTTGCCTTTGGAATACTGCTTCTCCTAAGCTATGCCTTCTCAAAAGGGTTTCTGCTTGTTTTTCCCTTAAACTTTATATCAATACTGTTTCTAATGAATTATTTGCCTCTGATCTTTTAATAATCCCTTCCTCAAAGGCAGGGAGAGAAATTAAATTAAAGGGATAGAATTTAAAAGGAGAGAAAACACATTCATGGTTAGTCACTCAGGGATGCCAGTGAAGGGATGGCTTGACAAAGAAAGCATAGGGCATTTTCAGGATTATGAAACCAGTGTTATCTTTATCTTAAGTGTGATAGTAACTACATGGTTGTGTTCATCATAGAAATGTTCACCAAAGAGTGAATTTTGTTGTGTGCAAGTTATACCTCCATGGGGAGGACCCAAAACTTTCCTTTGATACGCTGCTTTAATACCAACTGAACCTCATTGTGGTTGTTACTACAGGCACTTAAGTCTCTCATCATCATTCAGCTATGATTTTTGTTGAGCCTTCACTCCAAGTCCTTTCCTAAAAGGAATTCTGCATGTTGACTTGATTAGCACTAGTATATCAAAAAATATATTTTACATTCTTGCCAGTACTGCATTATTTTAGTATTCATACAGATGATGTATCAAGCAGAGTAGTACACAAGCCCATTTTTAGAAAGATGTAAAATAGGCAAAACTTAAACTCAGCTAATCATAGAATAGGGTTGCTTTTATGTTTTATTATATTTGGAAACAGGGGTTATGACTGATAAAAGACATGAAAAGACTGGGGTGCTGGCAATGTTCTATTTCTTGATAGAGATGCTCAAACGTGTTGACTTTGTGAAAACTTATCAAGATACACAATTATATATTTTCTTGACAATAAGTTATACTTCAAGTAAAAGTTTTTAAAGTACATATAGCCTTTGACCAAGTTTTATAACTTTCAGGAATTTCTCTCAGAAATAAAAACATTAATATCTAAAGACATATGTATAATTTCTGCAGTGCTTTTTATACTCACGAACCTGGAATTTTAATGCACATCAATAAATCAATGTTAACTAAATTATGGCATAAAATATTATGCAACTATTTAAAGAAATTACAGCCTATGTACTGATATGAAAGTATATCGCCAATATATTAGAGTAACATGGAAAGCGTAATTTCATTTTTACAAAACAAAAATCCTCAACCTTCTGTGTATGGTGGTGCTGGAGATGGAACCCAGGGATCTTACCAAGTTTTATTTTCTTACTCTTCCCCTTTTTGCATTCTCCAAAGGAGTTATTTCAAACTATATCCAAGTGACCTGCTGTGGCTTAATGTGTCCCTCCCGCCCCGCCAAAGTTCTTGTGTTGGAAACCTAACCCCAATGTAATAGCATTGAGAGATGCAGCCTTTAAGAGGTGATTAGGTCATGAAGGTTCTGCCCACGTGAATGGACTAATGTAATATCATGGGAGTGGGTTAGTTATTGCCAAAGTGGGTTTCTGACAAAAAGGACAAGTTAAGCGCTCTCTCTCTCTCTCATGTCTATCTTGCCCTTTCATCTTTACCATGGGAAGATGCAGCACAAAGGCCCCTGCCAGATGCTGGTGCCATGGTCTTGAACTTTGCAGCCTCCACAAACATGAGCAACATAAATTTCTGTTCTTTATAAATTATCCAATCTCAGATATTTTGTTACATAGCAGCAGAAAATGCACTAAGAACCTGGCACCGTGTAACACCTGTAATCCCAGTGACGTGGGAGGATGCTAAGTTTGAGGCCAGCTTCAGGAATTTAGCAAGATCCTCTCTCAAAGTAAGAAATTTAAAAAGGGCTGGGGATGCAGCTCATTTGTACAACATCTTAGCTTAATCCCAGTATCCCCCTGTAAAGAAAGAAAGAAAAGGGACTAAGACATGAACCAAATCAATCCAACTCTTCTTTCATCATTTCTCAGCGAATAATCAAGCATACCACTTGATAATAGACAAGTCAGCTGAAGAAAAATCCCTCAGTGTCTTGCCATTTCACATGCCACACATTTATCTGCATCTGTCTCTAGTCCTACCTTCCAATCAAATGCTCAGGATCCCACCCCCTCACTTCACAGGTCTTATATCAGAAATATCCTACATTCACAAATTCAAATACACTTGACCTCTCCTAGTTTCTCCCATCTGAATTTAATCCAAAATTGAATCCCTTTATTCCCAAATATGTTGTTCATGTGCTCTCTGAGGAAAATAGAATTCGTATTGCCAGTTATTCCTTCTCTTTCATATTCTACAATGAAGTTCTATTTTTTCTAAATATACCAGATTCCATCTCTACTATCCTTACCTATTCTATGCCTTCGTTACTGTAAAAATCCACTAATTTGACTGTGACCCAATTTTGCCCTCCCCTTTCCATTCATTCTCAAAACCAAAGTGGATTCTTTATGATTTGGTCTCTATTCTTTGTTATCCTTTGTATCTGTGCTTGTTTTTCACTGCTATGACAAATACCTGAGAAAAACAACTTACAGGAACAAGTATTTATTTTGCCTCACTTATAATAAGTTCTAGTCCATGGCTGGCTGGCTCCACCGCCCAGGAGAGGCAGAAAATTATGGTGGAAAGGCATGATGGAGGAAAGAGGCTCAGCTCATAGCAGCCAGGAAGCAGAAAGATAGAATGGGAGAAGAAGCCAGGGAGAAAACAAACCCTTCTAGGCACATCCCCAATGACCTATTTCCACCAACTAGTTCCCACTTCCCAGGAGTCCCATTCAACTATTAAAGGATTAATCCACTGGTGAGATTAAAGCCCTCATGATCCAATCGTTTCTTAAAAGCCCCCACCTCCAAACACAGAAGACTTTGGGGGACATTCCAAATCGAAACCGTAACAATGTCCTTAGTATTCTACCCTTTGTTCCAGTCATACAGGTAATTCCAGAAATTCAACATGGTCTCACCTCTGGACTTTTCTTCTACTCAGCATTCCACCTCCCTATTGTATTGCTACACTAAGCTGGCTCCCACTAATCTTTGATTCAGGCTTAACAATGCCTCTTCTAAAAGGTCTTACAACCATGATTAGGACCCTCCTGTATGTATTCCCCATTACAGTAGCACAAAAATGTACCTAAACCACTGAACTTTAATCAACTTAAGGGTGGAAACTATCTTATTTATCACAGTACCTCAGCATTTAGCACAGGTATAGGATATAATAATTGTACAATTCATATTTGACTACCAAATGAAAGGAACTTAAGCCATAAGTCAGTGTCTTTTCCATGTCTTCTCAACTGTAAACAAATATTTACTAAAAGGAGTTTTGATTCCACTGTAGGTAAGCTAGGTAATTTCACAAAAACCTTCCTCTCACTGAGGACGAATAAACTATCTGGGCAAAATACAAAAATCAACTATTGAAAGCATCAGCGAACTAGCAAGGCACAGAAACTAAGCAACGCAAGAAGAGATGATTCTTTGAAAAAACAAAAAGTTACATACCTAATGAGATTTAAAAATGAAAAAGAGAGAAGGAAAATACTACCAAGATCAGAAATGAAAATGAAAAATAGGACATCACTACAGATTCCACAAGCATTCAGAAAATTACAAAACCAAAACACTCCACAGTATAAGTAGTCACAGTAGTGATTGCCTTTGAGTGGGACTGGGTAACAGTTGGAAAGGCGTCATCAAAGGGTTTTTCTAAGTGCAAACTACGTTCTATTTCTTAATTTGGGGGGCTACTACATGGATGTTTGCTTTGTGACAATTTACTGAGCTGCACATTTATGTTTGTACATTTTTCTGTGTTATAATTCCTAATTTTAAAAAAGTTTTAAAAATATAAAAAGACCTACTTGAAAATACTTAAAAATTTTTGCTAGAGTCACAAAGGTGACTTTTATCAACAGGAATTATAGACACAATGATGGCTTTTATTAATAGCAATTAATATCTTTTTTATAACCTTGCTCAATGTATTCTCCATATTGCCTTACCTAAATCAGTCTTGTTTAGTAATACCTTTTTCTATATACTCAAGTTCAATTTAAAAGTAAATTCTAAGTTATTAAGCACCTTTAAAATAAAAACCCAGAAGTACATTTCTCTACACAAACCACTTACAAAGTTCCAAAATGTTGCTTAGCTTTTGCTTTATGATTCAGTTTTTAACTTTGTAAACTATATTCAAGAGACTTGGCACTTCTGCATTATTTCATGAGTCTAAAATTTTTTTATTCTGTTTTTTTAGTTCCCATTTCCCCCTCTCCAAAAATTGTTCTAATTAGTTATTCATAACAGTAGAATGTACTTTGACACATCATAGAGTATAATTTCTAAATAGAGTATAGACACATAAATAGAGTATAATTTCTTTCTTCTGGTTGTGCATGGTGTAGAATCACATAGATTGTCATATACATACATAGGATAATGTCTAATTCATTCTACTATCCTTCCTACTCCCATAATTCCTCCCCCTCCTTTCTCTCCCTTCTACCTAATCCAAAGTAACTCTATTCTTCCCTAACCCTGTCCCCCTTATTGTGAATTAGCATCCACATTTCAGAGAAAACATTCAGCCTTTGGTGTTTTGGGATTGGCTTATTTCACTTAGCATGATATTCTCCAGTTCCATCCACTAACCAGCAAATGCCATAATTTCACTCTTCTTTAAGGCTGAGTAATATTCCATTGTGTATATATACCACATTTTCTTCATTCATTCATCTGCTGAGGGACACCGAGGCTGGTTCCATAGTTTAGCTAATGTGAGTTAAGCTGCTATAAACATTGATGTGGCTGTGTCACTGTAGTATATGGATTTTAAGTGCTTTGGATATAAACCGAGGAGTAGTATAGCTGGGTCAAATGGTGGTTCCATTCCAAGTTTTCTTAGGAATCTCCATTCAGATTTCCATAATGATTGTACCAATTGGCAGCCCCACCAGCAATATATGAATGTATCTTTTCCCCTACATCCTCGCCAACATTTATTGTTGCTTATATTATTGATAATTGCCATTCTAACTGGAATGAGATGAAATCTTTGTTTAAGCAGACTGTTAATAAAATTTTCTGGTATTCTTGTTCACTTGGTTACTTTTGTATAAAGTTCTGATTGCCAGTTGCTCAGATAACAAATGACAAAAGCACAATTCTTTAAAACATTAGTTCCTTAAACCTAAGGCAAAATCTTGAATACACCATTGAATTCTTTAATATCTTGATGAATTGACAGCTGCACATTTGGCATGCATTTTTACTCACTGCAGATTCATAAACCTGAATCAACTTTATGAATAAAGAACCATTTCTTAAAGATTTTTAAAAAGCCTAAGAATTAGGCTGCACATTACTTTCTAGGTTTAGCAAACACACACAATTAACCTCTTAGTCTAATCTAAAAAAGTCTAGTGTAGCACTAACTACAAGAAATAATAAACTACTTTTTGTGGGGAGGAGTGTTTGGCAGGGTAATAAAATAAATCAGAAACACAATTTGAAAAACGGACTTTCTTTTTCCTTCCAAATTTGGTGAAAGCATATGATGGTGTACAGTTATACTAAGTAAAATTTATAGCAGTCCAATCAAAGACAAGATAACACTACCTTCAACTAATGCAATATCTGTTTTTGAGATTGTTACAATAAAAGTTACTAATAGTAGTTTCATAGCTTGTTAGCAGTAAAGACAAGGTTGTCATTAAATTTTAAGTGCCTAAAAATTTTAAGTTATAATTTAAATATGGTAGGGTTTATTTTTATAAGGTCTTTGATAATCACTCAAGGAAAGAGCCACTTATCTTCACATCACGAGAGAACTATGACCCATTTTATAGAAAATGCCTAAAAAGATAAATAGAACATTCTTAATTATTTGGTTGGCTAGATCATTAGAATAATGTCATTAAGTATTCTCAGAACATGAGATTAGACAATATCAGTACATCTCAAATGATAGTTCATACAAGATACTTTCTGTAAGTAGGAAAATTTGGCAGGGGACAAGGAGACAAAAGAAAAATAAGAACCATAAAGTCAAAAAGGAGAACAGTCAAAAAATTCAATTTAAAGTTCTGTTCTTTGAGAATATGTCCTTCCTACATTTTGGCCCTATATTCTTTTAAGATACAAGAACAGAAGATAATTACTATTTGATTTTATTTTCAGTAGCCAGATTGAACTCAAAGGAGTGTTCTATCACTGAGCTACATCCCCAGCCCTTTATAAAAATTCTGAGACAGGGTATCCCTAAGTTGCCTTGAACATGCAATCCTCCTACCTTAGCCTCCTGAGTTGTTGGGATTACAAGGCACATGCCACCATGCCAGGCCTTACTTATAACAATTTGAACTTGTCAGCCCTATGCCAAACCTTACCCTATTTTTTAAATTAAAAATGCTTTTTATTTACAATATAATCATCAAAGCCCATGACTTTAGAATGCATCCACAATAGTTACACATAAATTTGACAAGTTCATTAACCCACAAAGCGATATCCCTGAAGAATTTTTTTTTTTTTTTTACTGGTGCAGTATAATTATACATAATAGTGGGATTCACTGTGACATATTCTATATGCTTAAAACACAATATGGTCAATTTCATTTCCCAGTCTTTTACCCTATTTTTTGAAATTAAACTTTGAAATTCAAGACCAGTGACTAGTACTATATCTCACATCAAGCTAGTCTAGACTTTAAGTCAGAATACTTTGCCATAACTAAAAAACAATAATAAAGTATTCAACCTGTGGGTACAATTTACTAGCAGTAATTTTAAAATAACATTCCACATGCTCATGCAAAATTAAGTACATATATGTGGTGTGTGTGTGGTGTGTGTGTATTTCCAGTACCTAGAACAGAATCTGATATAGTGTCATTTTGCTCAATCCATAATGAATAAATCTTAAACCCTGTATTATATCTCTCAACAAAAAAGAAAAATTGGCTAAATATCTATGAACACAAGGTGATTAAAACTTGACAAAATTTTTTTCAAGTTCATGATCTTTAAAGATGAAATCAAACTTTGAAGGACATTTTTAAAAGTTATTTTTCTCTCTGTAGGACAAATGTCAACCAGAGCCAGGTACTGAAGCCTGTAACTCCAGTGACTCAGGAGGATGAGGCATGAAGCCTGCAAGTTCACAGCCAGCTTGGGCAACTTAAGACCCGGCCTCAAAAAAAAAAAAAAAAAAAAGACTGGGGGTGTGGTTTAGTGGTATTCACTCCCGGGTATAATCCCCAGTATCGAAAAAATAAATAAATAAGTAAATAAAAATAAAAAGCAAAGAGATTCTGTTTTCACTTAAAGACCTGTCATTTGCATGTGAGGGTCTCTGAAATATAACCACACTTTGAGTGATGGGTATTTTCTTTTTGAAGTATTTTTATAATTTTAAGCAGCCCCACGTAAATGAATTAAGTACCCTGTAATTAATTTTAAAACAGTCCTTTGAAAAGACAGTTCAAATACTTTCAGTGATCAGTAGGTGCAAACAAAATACTTGGGAGTCAACAATACTTTTTCACTGAAAATGCTGCCCTTGGGTCCAAGGACATGATGAAAATTCACTACTGAGGTGACTCTGATAAGCTGGAAAGGAAAACACAAAGAAATGACAAATGTTTAAGGACAACAATTTAAATATTTTATTTTTTAAAAAGCTATGCATAAAAGATTTTTCAAAATAAAATGTGCAATTAAAAAAGTTCCAAACAAGTGTATATTATTCCATTTTTAAAAAATAGGGGCTGGGTATGTAGCTTCTTGGCAGTGCAGGCATTTAGCATGTGTAAAGAAACAAACAAAAACCTAAAACACAGTAGAAATAGTGGTTTGATAGATATCTTGTGTAAACAAAGAAAAAGATTTGAAAAGCTACCAAAACTTAACATTGAATATCTCTGAGGCTTGTCAATAGGATCTGCCATTTATTTTTTCCTTTTAGCATTTCTGCTCTTCTTTTATTCTGATTTTTTTCAACAGAATACACTACTTTTGTATTTTTTTAAAAACTATTAGCATTTTTAAGATTAAGTGAATCTAAGAAGTAGAGACATAAAAATTATTCAAACTTTGAACCATATAAATAAATAATAAACATTAGCAATATGCAGACTTTGGGGAAACCACACAGGCTATATTCCTATTTTCCATCTCAGACATTTATCCTTTATGATTTTTGTCATATTTGGATGCTCTTAATAATTTTGTCTAAATCAACTTACTTTTTTTAAAAAAATTATAAATTTAGCCTCATCCTAAGCAATAATATCTATGCAATCAAAGCTTGTAGTTCAAAGTTATTTTTCCAAACACATTTTAAAATAGTCACATGAGCTTAATGATGGGAATATATTCTGAGATCATCATGCTAACATCATAGAATACACTCACACAAACCTAAATGATAAAGATCAATCACTCAGTGTGGCCTCTTGATGCAATCAAGAGACAAGGTAAACACAAGATGTATGAAGCTGCTGTCAAAGCAACACAGCATACTGTTTCACAGTAATTTTTTTCTTAATAAGTAGAAGTACTCTCTAAAATAATAAGTATAGAAAAGTAAGTATATAAACCAGTAATAAATTTATTATCATTATTAAATATCATCTACTATACATAATTGTATGTACTGTACTCTCATACAACCGGAAGCACAGGTTTGTTTATACTGGTAAAACCACAAACACATAATGCATTGCCATATGACATAATGGATACAATGTCACCAGATGACAAGAATTTTCCAGCTGCATTTATTAAAATTGTGTGGGACCACTGTTTTGTATGATTGTATTTAATTATAGTTTGCACTTCCTACCTGAATCCAAACAGAATGGGATTAAATGGAATATCTTGACTAAAATGAATATAAAATTGTTATATCTAAAATAATCTCTTAGGAAACCAGTCTACTCTATAGCCAGTACACATTACATACCGAATCAATATTTACTAATACACAAAAAATTCATTTCAAAAAGTAAGAAAATTGGGCTGGGGATGTAGCTCAGTTGGTAGAGTGCTTGCCTGGCATGCACAAAGCCCTGGGTTCAATCCCTAGCACCATCACAAAAAAAAAGTAAGAAAATTTCTTAAAGGTTAAAGTTATAGTGCTGTATATTAATACACATTAAAAATACACTATAATGTATGCTTTTTTCAGAGAGAATTTTCCTATTTGTCTGACATTTTATATTTTAACCACATACCAACTCATCAAATGCAGTTGCATAATTAATCTGTTAAATAGTATCAAATGTTTATATAATTTATTTGGTAATAATGGCTTGTAGTCTGACTGGCTGACACCTTGGATAGAATGAAAGAACTGACCCAGAGATGGCATGTTCTAGTCCCTAAAACAGCACCCTGAGTGCTCTCCAGCTGATATATATAGCAATTTTACTATCCATTCTGCTGCTTTCAAGAGGCAGAGACATCTATGTGCAACTTAATATAAAAGATGATGAATATCACTAATATTCATTATCACTAATATCACTAATATTCATAATGTACTTGCATATCGATAAGTGAAATATTAGAAGCCCAATGGAAAAATAGGCATAGGTCATCAACAGGCACAGTATACAACATGAAATTTGTGGAAACACAAATGGAAAATAAAAAGTGAAAAAATATTTAAGGATATCACTAGTAATCAAATAAATGTTAACTCAAAACTGTTGTAACTTTTTCCTTGTGAAGTTGGCAAAGATGAGGCTGGGGATGTGTGGCAGACCACTTGCTTGGCAAAAGTGAGGCCCTGGGTTTCTTACTTTTTTTTTGGTTATTTTTTGTTACTTTTCTGAATTGTGTGATTTCTATCAATACAACAAAATAAAAATAGACTGAGTGGCTGAATAGAAATCAACATGTTGAAAAGCAGTTGATACAGCAAGACTGCCCAAGAAAAAACTATGGAAACTGAAGTTTATCAGTACTCCTGAACCTACTGTATTAGTCTTTTTTCCTCTTTTCAGGCTATTTTCTTTCTCCACTCCTTTCCTTATGTCCATTAATTCACCAATTACCCACATCTATTTTCTTTTATGTTCATCAATTGTATCAACCCAATAATCCTTTCATATCTCAGGTAAAGTTACCTTTGATGGTGCCAGCTCAGTAGCTTCCAATAAGATGACCTTGAACACTTCTTTGCTCATTAAGTTCAAAACCCTTAGATGCGGAATCAAGTTCCTTCACAAGCAATCTGACTTTACTTTTAGACTTCTGAATCACTCTCCTATGGTAGGAATCCAAAACTTCAATTTTTTTTTTTTTTTTTTTTTTTTTTGTACTGGGGACTGAACCCCAGGAGTGCTTTACTACTGAGTGGTATTTTTGAGTATTTTGAGTCCTATTTTTTATTTTGAGACAGGGTCACACTAAGTTGCTGAGTGGGCCTTGAACTTGTCACTTCTGTCGCAACCTCCCAAATTGCTGGGATTACAGGCAAGCACCACTTATTCTCCCGTGCTTTGAATAAGCTACCTTTTTTAGTTCTTTATTCCTGTTATACTATTTAGCTGAACATGTTATGGAAGCAATGTAATATTGGGAAGATGAGGGTTAAAGATGAAATAACCACTATGAATATCCAGTATTTGACATGTGCTAAAGGAATGGTAGAGACTACGCATTGATGTATATTTTTCCGTATTTCTTTCCCCTTTAATGCCTATAAAGAATAAAAATATCTTAATACTTGTATTTGCTGAACTACATTTACATACTTTATTAATAACCTCAAATTCAGTTAGTTGTATTAATCGTTTAAGGTTTAAAGAAACAAAAATACTTCTCTCAATATTGTTTTGTATTCATGTATACTTCCAGGCTATTGCCTCCCCATGCAGATTTGTAGCTCATTAGAAATAATTTTACACATCAGTCCTTATTCAATTCTTAGGATATTGGGTTAAAGTTAAAAGAGCAAAATTTTTGCAACCATAAATGCCAAGGGTAGCATCCTGAATTCCAGCCCTCTCCTTTCAGTAGCATAACTTTTTAGGCAAATTGTGTCACCTCTCTAAATTTCTTTTTCCTCTCAACTGTGAAATGAGAACTCCTACATCATAAGAATGTTGTAAAAATTAAATGAATTGGTGGAAAAAACTGCACAGAGCTTCATACATAGTAAAAATTCCATAAACAGAATTTTGCGATACAATTATTACTGCTCAAAGCATAACACTAATGCCTAGATTATTTGGTACTTTTGTTTTTGGTGATTTTTAAAATTTGAATATAGGGTAATGAAACCTGTAGTACATTCTTGTAGTACAACTAGATTAGCGGTGTTCACACTTTTTAATGTGTGCTTTATTTTACTCAGCTTCTCTAAAAAGTAAATGCTTAGAGGAAAGGTGTAATTATTGACCATGAAAAAAGGGAAGTACTACATAAAAGAGATGAAATGATACATGGAATTTACTTCAAAATAACCCGGAGAGGGAGCAAGACTGGCCATGAATTAATAATTACTGAAAATGGGTGAAACCTACATTGAGTTCTTCATATTATTTGCTTACCTTTACAGATGGAAGAGTTTCATAATTTTTAAAAATGCTCAAAGGCCTACTTCCCGAGGGCTTCATGCAAATTCTAGGCATGGTCAGGAAAATACATTGGAAAGTTTTCGGAGGCAAACAGTGACACCGCAACACAAGCCAGGTGTAGCCGGTTGAACCTCCCAGAGTATGCTCCTCTCTCGGAGTCCGCGAGGCCGGCTCCGCGAGGCCCGGGAAAGAACGCACCACCCAAGAGAATCGCCGCCTGGCGGCGGGCGGGGAAACCCGGGTTCCCAAGACCGTCAGGAGGCGGGGGAGGGGCAGGAGCCGTGGGATAGGTGGGTGGGTGAGCTAGTCCCAGCCCTCTAGGCGAGGCGACTTCCCTCAGCTCCGCCGAAGCGCCGGGCCCACCAAGGCTCTCAGCCGCCCCAGCTGTCCAGGACATCACTACCTTCCTTCGGCCCCAGCGCAGACACCCAGCCGGCCTACGGAGCCCGCCCGTCTCCCAGACCCATGCTCCTTCAGCTCCTGCCCTGTCACCGCAGCATCCCACCGCCGTCAATCCCAAGGCCGCCTCATTTTCCCCCTTGCCAACCGTTTTCCTGAGTCTCCAGACCCTCTTACCTCGGCCGCGCGGCAGCCAGCACCTTCTCCAGCTACTCAGGCTTTCAGATTGGCTGTCCCGGGACGGTGCTGTCAATCAGCCAATCCCCGCCCCGAGCCGGGACCAGGATGACCAATTAACTGTTTGCTCCGGCTCGGAGGCGGGCCCAGGGAGCCGCGGACAGAAGGCGTGGCGACCCCCTCAAGCGCCGTAGGCCTCCTTTTTCCAGTCAGTGTGCGCACGCGCGGGACTCCGCGAGGGGCGTGTGCTTTCGCGTGGCCTTGGCTTTGTGCCTTCACTGCTCCGCCCTGGGAAGTACTTTTGTTTGTAAACGTCATGCTCTAGGTGTGTAGGAAGAACCACATTCGAAAGGTAGCCGCCAAGTGTGTATTATGCTGTGAGTCTTTATTCTAACCTGTGTTGAGCACTTTTCATCTCACGCTTTGGGGACTTGGTTTCACCCGGCAGATCTTTACCTTTGCGGACCTCACGTCCGGCATGTCTTTCTTTTTGGGAGGAGTAGGAGTGCAGATTTGCTCAAAGTGGATGAAGATTTTTACAGTACTGCCTTCTGTTCCAGCGTGTATTTAGTCTGGTTCATTGGGGCACGTACTTTTAAAATACCTAATATTGTCATGAAAATATGGTTCTTGCATGTATAATTAGCCATATCCAGCAAAGTAATGAGTGTAGGAGTGATAAAACATTAACATGTAGGAAAAGTCAATCAGTATTTCTTTTTGGCTTTTCAAGAGACTGTCGCTGATTGGCTCTCTCTCTCACCCTCCCATTGCAGTTGATCCAGGAGGTCGCTGGGCAGGTGCTTGAACTCTGAAGTTCCTGCCCTAAGTGGCCCAAGTCTTCCTAGCCAGGGAATTCCCTCCTTCAGCAAGAACTTTAAATCATTTACTCAACAAGGGCTTATTGGGAGCCTATTATGACAGTACAAATATATTTAAAAAACAAAAATCCTTAAACCACGCCCTGAATGAGCCTAGAGGGTAATGGGGAGATAAAAATACAAATTTAATAAATGTGATCAAATGTTGTAATGGAAGTACAAAGTGTCCTAGGAGAAATGTCTAAGCTAACTGGTGGCTTAAGGAACATTTCAGGAAGTAGTGGGTGCTTTAGTTGAGGCTTGCTGTAAAAGCAAGAACTTCTGAGCTGAATGTGTGTTGGGGGAACAATAGACAGTGGTTTTCTAGCAAAGGTCTCTTGTTTCTTCTGAGATACTTCTAGGGTGGATTTACTGCTAAGTTAATGCATGTACTTCAGGGCCCTGACTTGTATCAGTTCTTTCCATGGCCCAAAGGGGGACCTTGATACTGAGTTCACATGGTCATATTATGTTGCCTTCTACTTTTTTTCTTTTCTTTTCTTTTCTTTTTTTTTTCTTTTTTTTTTTTTTTTTTTTTTTTTGGTACTAGGGAGTGAACCTGGGGGCACTTAACCACTGAGCTATATCCCCAGCCCTTATTTTTTTCATTTTTATTTTTAGAGTCTCATTAAGTTGCTTAGTGCCTTGATAAGTTGCTGAGACTGGCCTCAAATTTGTGATTCTTCTGCTTCAGCTTTCTGAGTCTCTGGGATTACAGGCGTGTACCATCATGCCTCACTTGTCTTCTACTTTTTAAAAGAAATGTGTCTAAAAGCATCACTCAAATGAAGTCTGGTTAACACCTGTTTTTCCTTTCCAGCTTCCTTTCCTTTACACTTCCCTTTATCCTAGGTGCCCTGGAGTGTCCCTGAACATTTTTGGAATCTGGGCCACTTCTACATAAGTTATTGCTGTCTCTCCTGGTAATGGAATGACTTCTAAGAATTCTCCTAGTCAAACTGTATGCCATCTAACTCAAAGCTGTGATACAAAGGGACTGTCATAGTTGTCTGGCAATAGAAGTATGTGGCTGGTGAAGAAAAAAGAGGGTTTGAAATGTGTTAAGCTAGAAGCTAACATAGGGGAAAATCTTCCAGTCATCACACTTTTAAAATTACAAGCAGGATGCTTTGCCTTTTTTTGTTTGTTTGTTTTGTTTGGTTTGGTGGTACTGGGGATTGAACCCAGGACCTTGTGCATGCAAGGTAAGCACTCTACAACTGAGCTACATTCCCAGCCCCTCTGCCCTTTGTTTTTAATAAACTTACTTTAGATTTGCAGAAAAATTGGAAAAAGAGTAGAGGAAATTTCTTTGTACGCCTCACCCATTTTACTCTAATGTTAGCATCTTATATTACTGGAATACATTTATAAAATGAAACAACCAGCATTGGTGCATTACCATGTACTAAACTGCACACTTTAGATTCTACTAATGTCCTTTTTCTCTTTCAGGGTCCTATCCAAGATGCCACATTACATTTAGTCCTTAGTCTCTAGCTTGTGACAGTTTCTTACTTTTTTCTTGTTTTTCATGACCTTGACAAGGCCATGACAGATTAGGGTATCTGATCAGGTATTTTGTAAAATGTCCCATGGTTTGAGTTTGCCTGATAATTTGCACATAATTGGACTGTGGTTATAGGGTTTGAGGAAAATACTCTACAGTGAGATGCCCGTCTCATCACATCATATCAGAAGGTACATAATATCAGCATAATTTATTAATAATGATGTTAACCTTGATCATATGATAATCCTAGTGTTTGCTAGTTTATTTACTGTAAAGTACATTTTCTCCCTTTCTGTATTCTTGCCCTTGACAGCAAGTCACTAAATCCTGCGCACTCTCAAGGGAAGTATAGAATTAAACTTTAAACTCCTGAGGGGTAATATCTATATATTATTTGGAATTCCTCCATAAGGAAGATTTGTCTCTTCTCCCCATTTTTTCATACTCAATCAATTACATAGATTCTTATACATTTATTTATATGTCATTTTATATTTATACTATGATTATTATTTGGTTTGCTCAAATTGTTCCAGATTGGCTACTGGAAACTCTTTTAGGTTGTCTTGTGTGTCTTTTTTCTTTTGATTACCTCCTGTTTTTCTAGATTTACAAGATGCTCCAGGCTCATACTGTATATTTCTGTCCTAGTCCTAGAATCAGCCATTTTTCCAAGGAACCCTGGAATGGTCTTTAGAACCATGATCTCGGTATTGAGTGTACTCATTGCTACTAGATTGTCTTTGAATTTAGCCTCTGTTAGAGATGGTAAATATGTTGCCACCATGTTTTTTTAAATTCTTTGTTTACATCTCTGTGATAGGCAGCCTATAAGGTGTCCCTAGTGAGCCTTACCTCTTGATGTCACACTTTTGTGTGATCTCCTCTCTTTGAGCATAGATTGGACCTAGTGACTTGCTTCTTGAATACATGACGAGTAAGATGTCATTTATTAAATTACAAAAGGATTGTGGCTTCCATCTTGCTTGCTTTTGGTTTCTCCTTTCCTTGCTCTGAGGGAAGCCAGTGACATACTATGAACTGCTCTAAGGAGAGGCCCAAATGGTAAGAAACTAAGGTAGACCTCTGGCCAATGGCCAGCAATGATCCTCCATTTATCAGCCTGTGGGAAACTAAATCCTGCTAAAATCCATGGAACTTGAGCTTGGAAAAAGATCCTGTCTCTCTGGAGTCTTAAATTGACTAGAGCCCCAGCTGACAATTTGCAGCCTTGTGAGAGACAGGCAAAGACACTCAGCTAAGCTGCACATGAATTTCTGATGCACAGAAATTAAGAGAAAATAATTGAATATTGTGTTGAGCTGATAAGTTGTGTAGCAGTTTGTTAGGAAGCAATAGATAACTAATACAATTTTGATCTCTTCCACAAGATCAATAGAGCTATTTAAAATATGTAGGCCCAAGTTATTAAACATATATATCCCAAATCCCTATTTAGAATCTTAGGTGATTGTTCTGCATAGCTAAGTTTGTAAACAAATATAGAGAGATACAGGGCAGTCCATTTGGGGATATTAGAAAAATATTTTCTTTTTAATGTATTTGATCCTGGCATTTTTGACCCCAATTAATGACTCAGCTTTCTTGATAGAATTAAGAAAAACTAAAACTTTATGTGCTATTTGGAGTTACTGAATAGAGGGAATAAGTACCAGAGCTATTTAACTTACTGTGTGACCTTGAAAAAGGTCTTGACTTTCTTGACTTTTCTATACCTTCAGATTCCCAGGAAAATAAAAGACTGTAATGCCATATTTAGGGAAAGAGATTTATTCATTTTTAGGAATATTAGGCAATAGAAAGTGACCAAACTGTAAGGTTCCTTCTATGTAGACATATAATGGAAGATCAGATTCCCTCTAATCCATATTGGTAGACAGTGATGCTATATTTTGTTGTAGAAAGAATGTGGACTTTGGAGTCACATAGACTCATGTTCAAAATATGCCCATGCTGCTAGCCAACTGTTTGCTCTTGGTCCAAACAGCCTCCCTGGGTCTCATTTCCTTGACCTACACAGTGAACTATCTCAGAGTATTCTTGAAAACCTATTGTGTAACGTTTGTCAAATGCCAAGGACAATTCCAGGCTTGCACTATAATCATCATGAAGGACATATAATCAACTTGTCTGGTTGTGATCCACTAGTTAGTAGAGAACAGACAAATGTCCACAACAGCCTATTTCTCAGAATTGGTTTAATAGCAACCTCATTTGATGAAGAGAGGTTGGATAATCTTCAAGTCTTATGTGTTATCTTAAATTAAAGCTCTTTCCCTCTAGTTCTGTCTTTTTTCCCCCAGGTTTGACTGCCTCTCTGTAAAAAAACATAGCATGCTGAAATGGGGCTTGAGTTCCTACGTTAGAATTCAGGAAAATGTTGATAGCAAAATACCATTGTGTAGAGCAATTAGGTGCCCACAGAGGTTTTAAGACAAGTTGAGGATGGATGTGTCTTGGAGAGGTTGAACTACTGTCCAGTCCAGTCTAGGCTAATTGGGAAAACCAACATCATCGCACTGGAGGTGAGACTCATGGATGTGGACAGTGCCCCTTGACTACAAAGCTCATTTAATCACAATTATAGGCAGAAATTATTGAGATGATAATGTTTTAATCTGCTTTAGTCAGGTAAAACTCAATGAAAAGAATATTTTTACCATGCCTAGTGGCAAACTGTTGAGCAATTTCAATTTCATCATAATTTTGGTTGTTCTAACCCTTTGGTTGTTCTAAAAAGAATATTTTATTCTCAGATTGGCATGTGAAGTGACATAAAAGTTCTGTATTCAAATGAGTCAACAGACTACAACCTTTCAGAAATTGTGGCATTCCTTGTTATAAATGCAACCCTTGAGCTGGGCCCAGGAGCCCATGCCTGTAATCCCAGAGACTGAAGAGGCTGAGGCAAAGAGGATCACAAATTTGAGGCCAGCCTCAGCAATTTAGTCAGGCCCTAAACAACTTAGTGAGATCCTGTCTCAAAATAAAAAGTAAAAAAGGGCTGGGGACGTGGCTCAGTGGTTCAATCCCCAGTATCCAAAAATAAATAAATAAATGCATAAATAAATGAATCCAGCCTTTGGGATTGATTTGACCTACAGAGCTCTTTTTATTTTTGTTTTAAAAAGGAATCCTCTTGCATCCATAAGCCAGTTTATAGCTATATTTTATAACTACAAGCTTATCCTTCCTCTCATTTTTTCTTTCCTTCCTCCCTCTTTCTGTTCTGGGGATGGAACCTAGGGGAAAAATACCACCAAGCTACATACCCAAACCTTTTTATTTTTTGAAACAGGGTTCTTGTTAAATTGCTGAGGCTGGCCTCAAACTTTGCTATCTTCCTGCCTCAGCGTCCTGAGTCACTGGGGTTACAGGTGAGTGCCACCACGCCTAGCTCCTCCTCTTATTCTTTTGAAACACATCTCAGGTAGGTTGTTCCATCCATAAGTATTTCACTATATATCACTAAAAAATAATCTTTTGTGAATGTAACTATAATGTCATTATTAGACCTAAAACATTAATTAGTTCTTAATATCAAATAAGTGCTCAAATTTACCTGGGTGTCTTTTTGTTTTTTACGGTCTATCTAGTTGGTTTATTTGAGTCTGCATCCAAAAAGAGCCAAAAGAGCCACATGTTACTCTTGTGGGTATGTCTCTTAAATCTGTTTCAATCTACAGGTTCTCCTTCTTGCCTTGTTTGTTTTTTTTATTTAAGAAACAGCTGCCTGGTGCAAGCCTGTAATCCCAGTGGCCTGGGAGGCTGAGGCAGGAGGAACACAAATTCAAGGCCAGCCTCAACAAATTAGTGAGGCTCTAAACAACTTAGCAAGATTCTGTCTCAGAATAAAGAAAAGTGCTGAGGATGTAGTCCACTGGTAAAGTACCCCTGGGTTCAGTCCCTAATACCAAAAGAAAAGGAAAAGAAAAAAAAAAGAACAAAAGAAGGGGAGGAGAGAGAAGAGGAGACTTGCGATGGAACCGCTAAACACTCTTCTGCCTTATAACCTAACTCATAGGTTTTTTTGTTTTGTTTTGTACCAGAGATTGAGGTGCTTAACTACTAAACCACATCCCCAGTCCTTTCTATATTTTATTTTGAGACAGGGTCTCACTGAATTGCTTAGGGCCTTGCTATGTTGCTGAGGCTGGCCTTGAACTTGTGATCATCCTGTGTCAGCCTCCCCAGTTGCTGGGATTATAAGCACTGTACCTGGCTACTTTTTATTTTTTGTTTTGAGACAGAATCTCTCTAAGTTGCTCAGGCTGACCTTGAACTTGCAACCCCCTACCTCAGCTTCCCAAATTACTGGGATAACAGGTGCCACTACAACTGCTTTAGATTTTTGAGGTCACAATTATTGGGTCAAAAGAATATTTTTAAGAATAGGTTTTGCTTGGTTGCTGTCTAAAAGTGCTGGGATAATTTACATTTTGTACAAATATATGAAGAGTCCTTTATCAGTAACATTGTGTCATTTTGCTTTTTGCAAGTCTGATCAGAATTGTTATTATTCACATGGTTATGTTAATTTATGTTCCCTTATTACAAGTGAGTTTACATGTCTTTTGAGTTCATTGACCACATGAATTTCTTCTTTATTAAATGCCTATTTAATAGGCATTTCTTTGCCCATTTTCTGTAGAATTGCTTACTCCCTGCTCTTCATTAACCTCTGTCTGCTCACTAGGTTGCACATTTGCCCCCAAAGGTTTTGTGTATTAATATCACTTGTATATTTTTTACCATACTAAAAATTGATTTTTCTTTGGTAGTGTTGGGGCTTGAACCCCAGAGCCTTGAGCTTGCTAGGCAAGCACTTTATCACTGAGCTGTACCCCTAGATTCCAAAATTGTTTTTTAAAACAAGTAAAATATTTTTTTTAACTTCTCAGTTTCTGGTCTTGTTTAAGTTTCTCCCTATATCTAGGTCATATATGTAGTCTCCAAGATTTGAGTTTTTATATATCTGGATTTAATCTTTTGGTAAATGATGTAATATATAGGTCCAATTTTATTTTTATTCTAACAGCAAGAGCTTTCATTCATAATTATTTATCGTCCTTTAAAAATTTATCTTGTCATTTTTAAAATCTACATTTGATAGTACATGTATAAAATTTATGAAGAAATACACATCAGAACTGTGTGTTCAAAATTTTGTTGTTGTTGTTTTAAAGGTGAGAAGGGTTGCTTCATCAAAAAGTTTCAGAAAGCACTCCTTAGACTGTGTTTCTTAGACTGTTAACTTTTTAGAGGGCTAGGATTATGTACTTCCATATCTTTGAATCCATAGCTAAGACTGTTTGACACAATACGTGTTCAAAAAATGGCTGCCAAATAATTGAATGAATAAAACAGCCACTGTCTGAATCATGGCTCTTAAGCAACACAGCTATTGGGAAACTTGACATTCCATCTGTGTACTGTGGTAAGATACCCAAGGCTAAGAACAAGCAATGACTCATTATGGTAAGTAATATAACTTCCTTGGTGTCAAGTTCAGACACTTTTAGTGTGGGAATGTGAATTCTTAAAACCTTGAAAGATTTCCCTGAGGTCCATAGGTCCTTAGGAAACTGGTAATTATTTTTTGTGGATGTATTTGTGCTTTTTAATACTAGTCATCTTTTCTTTGTAATGGCAGTTTGCAGGAAGAATTAGTCTCAACACTTTAATGGCAGAAGAATGATTATACTTAATTTTAGACTGCAGGAACTTCCAAAAGACAAAGACTGTGGAACATATATTCTGGACACCGTCAAAAATCTCTACCATTAATTACTAGTTGGGAAAATACCATATGACTTTTCCCTTCCCAATGTAAAAATTAACTTTAGTATAAACAACAAGTTTAATTTCCTGGGCTATTGAGTTGTTTTTGATAACAATACTGAACAAAACTTCTTTTACTCAACCGGGTGGGTTATGTTTAACCTGACTGTGCTCTTTGGACTTACAATTATTTGCTTTTTTTTTCTGTGCAATTTTCTGCATTCACCCCCCCCCCATTTCTTTTATAAATTCCAGCAATTGATTGTTACAAATTAGGCTGGGGCTTCTACCATTGGACGTTATGCATCATCTCTCTCTTTTTTCTTTTTTTTTTTTTCATAATTTAGACTCAGTGCTTCCCCACCACCACTCCTACTCCCTCTTATGGCTTTGGGGAAAAGAAACCAGGCCAGACTTTTTGAGGGGAGGAGGTGGGTACCAGAGATTGAACCCAGAGGTGCTTAACCACTGATCCACATCTCCAGCCCTTTTTACGTTTTTATTTTGAGTTAGGGTCTCCCTAAGTTGCTGAAGCTGATTTAGAACTTTCAATCCTCCTGCCTCAGTCTCTAGAGGGACTGGGATTATAGGAGTGCGCCACCATGGCCGGCCAGGGTTGGTTTTGCTATAAGTCAAATGATGTGAAAAAGACCAATACGGCTTTAGTTTGCTATTTTCTTATTGAGTTTATTACAAGATGATAATCAAGACCAAGGAAGACGCGGCAGAAGTAACCATTTGGTTTTCAATTTCCTTACAAAGTGCAGGAGATATTAACCCTTGAGAGCTACATAGTAGAATCAAATTGTAAAAGAGGGAATCCAAAATCTGGTTAATGGTTTTTTGAGTGCAATACACGCATTATTGTCAACGACTGGCCTGGGGATTTAGATTATTTCGAGAAATACTTTATAAAAAAAAAAAACTCCATACCTAAAAACAAACAAACAAACCTGTGACTGCTATCAATAAAATAGGTACATAAAGCTTTACTTTGATAAATATAAGGCAATAATTTTTAAAAAACACAACTTCATGACAAATGAGAAAATTCAGATAAGTCCCTTAGAAGAAAAAAGAAAATTCATTTCAAAAGGAAATTACTATTTCAAAGAAACAACTGTACTTTGCAGTCTTAGCTTTTGCTAGGAAGACTGAGCATCTAGATAAAGTCCAAGAAACGCTTACGTTCATAATAAAAATAAAAATTTAATGATTATGAATTAAGACTCACAGAAGCAAATAAAATGTGAAATTGCTTTATTCGAACTGAAAGAGTTGCTTAAGAAGGAACGCTCAACTTCTGAACACTCAAGCAGCGGAGCCTTTCCACCGCCGGAACGTTGGGAGTTGTAGTCAGGAAAGTAGGAAGTTTTCTCACCGGAATCAAATTTAATTAGTGCTCGAAGGACGGAAAATCGTTAGGTCCAATCCAGTGTTGTGGGTCCTCATTGGACCTGTCCATTGAATACTTAGTGCATTTCCCTAGTCCTCCAACGAACGATTTGCTGTAAGACGGCCTTCGTTGATTGGATATTTTTTTCTTCGCGTTGAACTCATGACCAGCCAATGGGAGGGCAAAGCCGACGGAGGTGACAGGGTCACTGGGGGAGAGTCTGCAGAGCCTTCCCCGCCAGCGCCTTCGCTCTTTGACTCCTTGAGTTAGTCCGGTTGATTGCGATTACTGAACCCGCGGCTGCGAACCAAGGGGTTCGTTCCGCTCCTCTCTGCTTGGGTACTTCTACCTCGCCTGTAGCTGTGACCCTGATGGTGCGGCAGACTCTGGACTCGTAAAGCTCTGGAGCGGTATGTCGGGTCCAGGGGCGGGAGACAAAGCCGTGGAGTAGAAAGGCCGCGAAAGCGGCCCCTGCACCGAGGCGGGGAATCGACCTGGGCTGGGCGTCAGCCTGCTTTCCTGTCAGGATCCAGCAGTTCATCCCACGGAGGCGATTTAAAAGGCCCAGCGCGCGTGTACCTTATGAAAATGTTAGCTGCTTCTCCGTCTAACCCCACATCCAACTTTTATTAGTCCTAGCATTATTACTAATGGGTGTCGTCTCGTGTCTTCATCTCTTCAGTTTGTTCTTAGGTGACTTTCTTTTAGTTTCGTGCACCTGCATGTCTCCGAAGAATGCGAGGACATGCTTGGGTTTGACCTAATTCAAGAGACACCGGTGTTCACATCTGTGTATTAAAAAAAAAAAAAAAAGCTCTTCTTGGAGGTTGTGCTCTTAGCAACTCCTTTCGTGATTCTGCCCCAACACTCCATAGAGGTCCCCACTGGACCAAGTGTGCGTGTTCGGTAATTCAGCATTCTGTTTTACTGTCTGGGGTTCTTATTTTCTTTGATCCTGGTACCCGTTCAAGATTGTTATGTGAGGATGCTGAGACTCAAAGAAGGTAACTCCTCAAGAATTAGCTGCTAGAAAGGAGAAAACCAAATCTAATCTTAATGCTTTATTTTATTTTATTTTTTATTTTTCTCGGTGCTGGGGATTGAACCCAGGGCTTTATGCTTGCACGGCAAGCACTCTACCAACTGAGCTATATCCCCAGCCCTTTCTTTTCCCTTTTTAACTCGCTTAGTTCAATAAGAAATTCTTTTGTGTATTCTCTGCAGCATGTGAGAGCTAAATATTTCTGTGAATTGAATAGTGAATCTTGGCTGAAAGAAAAGAAAATCCTTTAGGCTATTGCCCATTTACAGGTGTTTCACGTTGTATCTACCTCCTTGCTTCTAGAGTGTGGCTTCCTGACAAGTAGCCTAGGCCTTGTCTGCAAGCATGCTGGGTGCAGAATCTCAGACCTGCTCCACCTACTGAATCAGAATTTGCTTTGAAACAAGAGCCTTTAGGTAATCAGAGTGCTTATTTTAAGTTCAGGGAGCATTCATTCATTGTCTCCTAATGTTTTGTCCAAATTGTACTAAGAAACAAAAGAAAAAATAAGGGCATCAGTACATCCTCTTGTGTATAAAACTGGAATATAGAAAGACAAGGGAAAAGTTTTTTTTTCCCCACAATTTTATCATTTCCTAGTGAGGCTATGATTTTTTAAAATATGTGCGTATTGTCAATTTTAGCTTAGCAGCCAAAAATCTTAAAATAGGCATGAATATTTAAACTGTGATTCAGAACTATCCTGTAAGACATCAGGTGCTGATTTTAAAGAGGAAAAAGCAAACTGAGACATAAGAAATGTTAAATACTACCGCTGACAATTAAAATTTCAAGAACCTTCTGTTTACTCACCTACAATCTGTGCACAGTCTAGCTCCTCACTGTAATCCCCCCAATTGTGTTCTTTATTAAGAACTTTTAATTAGTTTCTTTGGAAAAAGGGGTAAATTTACTTCTGTTTGTGGTTTTTCCAGTTTATTAATTTGGTTATCTTATGATAAAGCTGAAACCTAGTCTCAAATTCACATAACTTTAATTGATCAATAATTTAAGAAAGGTTCTTGGATTTTAATACTCAGGGGTTTATTCAGATGTCTATAGCCATAGTAATAAAAATTCGTTTATAAACCAACATAAAATCTGAGTGAGTCTTACTTGTGCCAGAAATTACCTGGCGTGTTTATTAAAATAAGTCTTGGATTGGGGAGTGAAATAGATCAAATTATGTTTTCGTATGCCACAATGAAACCCACCATTTTGCATAATTAACATTCATCAATAAAAACATAAAAAGAAGACCAAAAGAAAATAAAAAGTCTTGGGCTCTACCTCCAAAGATTCCTACTTAGATCTGGGGTAGGGCTTAGGAATTTGCATTTTAACCAATAATGTCAGATTATTTTGATGTAGGTTCACATTTCTTGGCATTAGTGTTTTTGATAAAAACAAAACTTTATAGAAAACAAATTTACTTGCTCCTGAGCCTAATGCTCACTGTAGAAGAAGGTAGGGAAGTTTTTTTGTTTTGTTTTTTAACTTACATTGTGGTTCATTGGTTACTGTAATATTTCTCATATCAGCATGTCAGTTTATTTAAAAATTATTTTGAAGTCTGCCAAATTGGGATTAGAAAGGGTAGGATAAAATTAATCCTGAAATATTATTTAAAACCATTTTTTTTTCCTAGCCTTGAAGATAATCACTTCTGTTGAGCTGAGGCACAGGCAAGATGGTTTTTGAGCTTCTTGATTTACAGCCTTCTTTGAGCCTTTCATTTTCCCCAGAGGAGTTTATCTTTTGTAGACTCAGTATGCAGGGTTTTTGTTTTAGATGGGAGGAACAAAAGTAAAAGCCATCAGCTGGCCACTTTTCTCTGAGGCACTTGTTTCAGGCCCAGAAATGTTCTAAGAGGAAAAGAGTACTGACAATGTTACAGTTTAAGAAAGTATAGTAAAGGTTACAAGCTTGAACTGTAAAGATCTTGTTTATTATAACTTCAGTGTTAAAATATGTATTACTAAAAAGGAATTTATTAGAATATCAAGGGTGACATGTTCTTTAAACATTGTGCACACGTAAATTACTTGCTTTCATTATTCAACTTATGTTCATTTTATTTTTCTCTAACTGGAATTGCTAATTCTTAATGTTTTTGCGGTTTAGATTCAGCTGTTTCTTTCTAAAGATGTTGTTATCTTGGTTTTTTAATAAGTACTGTAATGTACCTCAGCATCCTAGAACTAATTTTGCAAACCTTTTCTACAGAATTTAAGATTTTATGCATGTGCATGGCATAGAAGATGAATTCTTCCTCCTCCAACATGAATGAAGAACCTGATGCTCTATCAGTAGTTAACCAGCTACGAGATTTGGCAGCAGATCCATTAAATAGAAGAGCCATTGTTCAAGATCAGGGATGTTTGCCTGGCCTTATTTTATTTATGGACCACCCAAACCCCCCTGTTGTCCACTCTGCTTTGCTCGTAAGTTGCCTTTAGTATTTTCAGTCTCAGTGTATTCATTTTGGAATTAAAGAGAGTTTGAAAAGGTATTCGATGAAGTGGTAAAAAATTAAAAAAGACTAAGGCAAATAATAGTTCATACTTCTGTATGTACAAACATAGAAACTATGTATAGTCCTTTTCTACAAATGGTACATTGTTTTTTATTTTCTAACACAAATGGTAGCATACTTACATGCATGAAATGTTCTACACCTTCCTGTTTTTTAATCTGTGTGTGTGTGTGTGAGTTGCTTTACTACTGAGCTACGTCCCCAGTCTCTTTTATTTTTTGATTTGAGACAGGGTCTTACTAAGTTGCCGAGGCCAGCTGTGAACCTGTGATCCTCCTGCCTCAGCCTCCCAAGCCACTGGGATTACAAGCATATGCCACTGTGCCCAGCCTCTTTTTTTTTTTTTTTTTTTTTTTTAAGACAGAGTCTCAGTATGTTGTTGAGGCTGGCCGCAAACTTGAGATCATCCTGCCTCAGCCTCCTGAGCTGCAGGGATTACAGGCATGCGCCACCATACCTGGCATTTTTTTTTTTTTTTTCTTTTAAAGCTACTTGTTTTTTAGTATTTTTGTTTTAGTTGTAGGTGGACATGATACCTTTATTTTGTTTTTATGTGGTGCTGAGGATTGAACCCAGGGTCTCACATATGCTAGGTGAGCGCTCTACCACTGAGCCTCAACCCCTGCCCACCTGGCTTGTTTTCAGGATAGGTCTTTCTTTTTTACCTAGGCTGGGCTGGAATTCCTGAGCTCAAGTGATTCCCCTCCCTCCATCTCCAGAGTATTTGAAACTATGGGCATGTGCCACCATGTCTAGCTCATAACCAGTTTACTTTTTGTATTTACAATGTTTGGGCTTGAACCCAGGGCCTCATGCATACTGAGCATGTGCTTTACCACTAAGCTGTATTCCCAGTTAATAAGAAATCTTGAGGATTGTATCATATCAGTGCAGATAGATTCTCAAATTAAAGAGTCACTTTCTGGGGAGGGGAGTGATAATAGAGGTTGAATTCAGGGCCTTATGCATGCTAAGCACATACTCTACTACCAAGATATACCCTCAAGCCCATTCTTTTGTTTTTATTTCATGTCTTTATAGAATATAAATCATATTCTGTCATACAGTTTGCATATTTAAAGTCTACAATTCAGTGACTTTTAGCATGTTCACCTAGTTGTGCAACCATTACCATAGTCAGTCTTAGAGCATTTTTTTTTCACCTCAGAGAGAAACTATACTTTTTACTCTCCAGGCCTCTCCCTTTATACCTTGGAAACCTCTAATCTACTTTCTCTTTGTCTATGTTTGCCTATTCTGGCAATAGATTTTTCATATAAATAGAATCATATACTATGTGGCTGTTTGTGACTGGCTTCTTTCACTTGGCATAATGTTTTCAAGGTTTATTCATACTGCAGCATGTATCAGTATTTCATTTCTTTTTATGGCTAAATAATATCCCATTGGATTTGTCATATTTTGTTTATCCATTCATAAGTTGATAGACATGGCACTTGTTATTTTGATATGAGAAGGAAAGATAAAGAAAAGAGAAAATTATTCAGGATCATAACCAATAATGCAAAAAGAATCCCCATGTTATAAGAAATATGGGGGTTAGAAAAACATGTTAAAGAAACACACAAGGCAGTAGACAAATCCAGAATGTGAAAATTTCTTGAAGACAGATCATCTAGTTCCTTGAATAGTAACTAGCATTAAGAAAGTTTGCTAGAGGAATGTTAATAACTATTATAGATTAAACAATATGAAAGTAACTTACTAACCAAGTGTAATATGTGGGTGCGATTGGATCCTAATTTTAACAAATCAACCATAAACAAGTTTTAAATAGCTGGAAATGAATATGGATCAGATAGTACATGCTATTAAAAATTATTGGGCTGGGGATATAGCTCAGTTGGTAGAGTGCTTGCCTGTCAAGCACAAGGCCCTGGGTTTAATCCCCAGCACTGAAAAAAAAAAAAGAAATTATTAACTCTGGGGGGGATTAAAATTGTATTATAAGTTAATTTAGAAAATAATTTCATAGGATTCTATTGAAATCTTTACAAATAAGATGATGTGTTCTGCCTTTGCTATAAAACACACCACTGTGGTTATGAGCAGGGAATACTAATGAAACAACATTGCCAAATGGTTGATAATTGTTGAATCTGGGCACACATTTTCTCTACTTTGTATTCTCTAAAATATTTATAACAAAATATTTAAAAGCAAATTAATAGAAATTTTCCCTTTCTTTACTTAAGGATCCATGATAAAGTCCACATTTAATATAATTTCACAAGTTTGTACCAGAAAATGTGCATTTCCTTTTAGGAAATAAAACTGTATATTTTAAGTTTCCTATTTGCTTTCACAGAATGAAGTTTCATGGGCAAAACTGTCAATAATATGAGTTAACAGTATGAACAAACAGGAAAAATTGCATGACTCCTAGTTCAGGTCCTCTTTCAGTAAGAAACACAGTAAGAATGAGAAGAAAAAGGGTATTGTTCTCTAGATAGGGACTTGGGATTGAAGGAAGGAAGTTTGTTGTTATTTTGTTTTAATTTTTTATTTTGAGGCAGTCTCACCAAGTTGCCCAGGCTGACCTTGAACTTAGTCCTCCAGTCAGTCTTCCAAGTTGCTGGGATTACTAGTGTACACTACTATGACCAGCTGGTTTGTTTTGTTTTAATAGACTAGACTTGAACATATCTAAATTCAGAAGGCAGAAGCTGCTGGAGCAGGAAAATTTTGAGAAGGATTTCCTAATTCGAGAAAATGGGAAAGGTTGCTCAGCAGTGTTGAGGTATTGATTAGTTTGGTAGCATTGGATTGATATGAAGTATAAGAATTGGTTATAAAACTCCTTTCTCTATGGTTTCAGTTCTGATAAAGGCCTTAAGAACCAGTCAGTCAGTCCACAATTGATACTTGGCTGGGTAAGATGTACAGAATGACCATACAAGGAAATTTAGGATCTTGGCACCAGAGTGGTTAAAATGATAGACTGATTAGTAAGGAAAGTAAGTCGTACAAGGATGGAGCTAAGGAGGAAAAACAGGGATTGGTAGGCAAGAGTTCCCAATGTGATTGACAAGTAGGTGTGGTATTTTTGTATTTCTCTTATTGTGGCAGTTGGCTTATTTTAGTATATACCCTTTTGTTTTTATTTTATTTAATGGTTACTGTACATTTTACAGTATGCACTTTTACTTTTTTGTGGTATTAAGTATTAAACCCTGAGGCCCTTTACCAATGAGCTATATCACCAATCCTTTTTACTTTGAGTCACGGGCTGGCTGAGTTGCCCAGGCTGATCTCAAACTTGCAATTCTTCTGCCTAAGGATCCCTAGTCTCTGGGATTACATGTGTGTACTCCCTCACCTGACTCAGTCTACCTTTCAATAAAGCACATATTTTATGTATAGCATAAGAATCACAAGACAATATATTTCGTCCATCCTTGATGCTGCTTTTGTCATACATTTGACTTCTACATTTATTTAAACCCTTACAGTATGTATGGATGTGTGTGTATGTGTTTGAATGTGTGTGTATATATATATTATATATGTATTTTTTACTTTAAACAATCAATTATCTTCTAAAGAGATTTTTAATATTCTTTTATATTTATCCACATCTTTACCATTTCTGGTGTTCTTCATTTCTTAATATAGATTCAGATTTATACTGGTGTCCTCTCCTATCTGAAGAACCTCCTTTTTAACACTTCTTATAATGCAGGTTTGCTAGAGATTTGTTTTCCTGTACTTGATAAAGGATGTTGCTGCATTGTCTTCTAATATCATGTTTTCTAATAAGAAAACTGCTGTAATTTTTCTCTGTTTCTATCTACATATAATTCCTTTTTCTGGCTTCATCTGAGACTTACTGTTTTTTAGCAAATGTTAATAATGTGTGCGTGCATGTACCATCCCCAGTCCTTTTTTTTAAAATTAGAGACAGGGCCTCACTGAGTTGCTGAGACTGGCCTTGAACTTACAGTCCTCCTGCTTCAGCCTCCTGAGCTGCCGGGATTACATGCCCAGCCCTGATATGCTTGATATGGATTGTGTGTGTGTGTGTTTACTTGTTTTTTTGCTTAGACTTTGTTGGGCTTCCTGGATCTGAGTTTATAGGTTTTATGAGATTTGGGAAATTGTCATGCATTACTTTTTCAAAAGTTTTTTCTGTCTCCTCCCTTGAATTCATCTCCTAGGATCCCATACAACATAGTGTGTATGTTGGTTATGGTAATGTTGTCCCACAGGACACCGATGTACCAGTTTTTATTTCTTTCATTTAGATCTTTTAAAAATTTTTTCCTTCCTCTCTGCTCTTCATTTTGGGTAGTTTTTTTACTACATTTTAAAGTTCACTGATTTTTTTTTCCCCCATAAATTTCAAACTGCTATTAATCTGTGTGGTGTGCTTTTCTTTTCAGCTTTAATGTTTTTGTCTTTTAGAAGTTACATGTTAATCCTCTTAATATCTTCCATCTCTCTCATCATGTTCATGTTTTCCTGCTCATCCTTGAATATATAGAGCATATTGATAATAACTATTCTGTCTTTATCTCCTAATTCCATATTTCTATTATATCTTGTTTTGTTTCTGTTGATTCCTTTTTTCCTCTCCTCTCTGGTCATGGGTCATATTTTCCTGCATCTTTTCATGCCTGGTGATTACTAATCAAATGCTGGACATTAAAAATTTTATGGTTTTGGGTATTTGGATTCTTTTGATATTTCTGAATATATTCTTGAACTTTGTTCTGGGTTGCTATTAAATTACCTGGGACTGGTTTGATTCTTTGAAGATTTGCCTTGAACTTTGTTAGAGTAGTTCCAGAGCCATCTTTATCCTGTGGTATCTGCACTGCTAAGCTCTTCTGAGGGTTGTCCCTGATGTCTCAGGCTATGGTGAAGTCTCTATAGTTATGGAAGTAAGCGATATTCCAAACTCTTCCCAGTGAATTGTGATGTCCAGGAATTGTTTTCCCTACTTCCTGGTGGCCATGTTTCCTTTTACCCCAGGCATGTGCAGATCAGTATCCAACTGAAGATTCTTGGGCACCTACTGTAGATCTCTATAACTCTCCTTGCAGTACAAATCCTTCCTACATGTTGTTCTGCTCTGCAAATTTTAGCTACTCCAACCTCTTCAAGTCTGATCTCTGTCTTCCAAACTCACAAAGACCCCTATGCTTCATTTGGGTTACCCTTCTTTTTGCTGTAGTCTAGAAACTATCTCCAAAGCAGGAAAATTGGAGCAGTTGTAAGACCTGCTTCATTATTTCTCTTTTCTTAGGGATTACACTCCTGTGCTGCCTCTTGACCAATGTCTGAACAAAAGTGGTCCTGTTTTTTTGATTTTTAATGAAGAGAGGGAAGTTCCCATTGCAGTTAAACCTTTTTGGGATAAGTTTGAAGCCACAGTAGGAGTATTTGCAAGGGAAAAGGGAAAAGAAGTTGTTAAGTTTGTGATTTCATAGATGGCACGTTTTTTGTTAAGACCAAGCAGTTTGGAAATGGAAAGCAAAGGACTACTGTAAATGTGAAAGGTCAGTGGGTGGAGATAGCAGAATTTTGGATAATGTAGTCCATAAAGATACTTCCATGAGAATCAGGTACCAACCATGAGAATTAGGTACCAGAGTTTTTGGTGAATGATGAGTGACTTGGAGGTCTCTAGATGACAGCAGTATTTGTATGTAAAGGAGAAAGGCTAAATGAGAAGCAGTATGTGAAGGAAGTATTTGTAAAAATGTACTTTAAGTATGAAGAATAAAAACACCCTTGAAAAATCAGTTGAACTCACAAAACAGAAAATTTGTGAGCTTTAGTTCATCTTTTTTCACTTTAAATATGAATGGTAGTAAAACTAGAATCAGTTCATAACATAAAGATGATGGTATGTTTTGTCCCCCTTGACAATTATTTTTAATTAATTTTTTAAAAGCATCTAGAAAAATAATGGCTATTGGGACTACTACTTGAGATTAATAAGTAGAATATAGTTTCTTATGTCCTTGGCAAGATGACATGGAAAAAATAAAACCAGAACAACTTAATTTTGACCTTGCAGATAAGCTAGGAAGTTTTATTTCAAAGAATATTTAGCTACCACAGATCAGAGGATCATTCAAAGACTGTATCACTCTTAAAGTTTCTAAACACTTCAAAACCATTTGATTCTAAAAATTAAAACCTTATTTTCTCTTTTCTTGCAGTAAATTAGTAGGGATTTTAATTTTAAACAGCCTGGACTTGTGAATAACCTATTGCTGTTGCTGCTATAGGCTCTTCGATACTTGGCGGAATGTCGTGCCAACAGAGAAAAGATGAAAGGAGAACTGGGTATGATGTTAAGCTTGCAAAATGTTATACAGAAGTAAGTACAATATATGGTGTCCTCTCATGTAGTAGAAAAATGGATCTTCTTAAATAGACAGTTAATATATAATTCATTGACATTTTCTATTTTTATTCATTAAATTATTTTATTTGAAATTTTAAAAGATATACTTTTTTAGGTCCTATGTCCAAACACATTTTGATGGTTAATTTTATAATATTGATAAACATTGATAGTAACAATAATCCATATGAAAATGTTCGATTTTATTTAAAATGTAAGACAACACTACTTACATACAGTTTTTAAGAAGAAAAGATCCTGTATTATGTGAAATTGTATAAGGTATATATAAAATTGATTTGCCAGCAAAGCAGCATTTGATAATATGTAGTGTGGTACATCATTCTTTGTTACTTCATCCTGGTTTTACCCAGAAGAACTTTTATTCTTTTGAGTACAAAATGATCATGGTAATAAAGGTACTTTGGGTGAAATTTTCCTGAATCTCGTGATTTCTTGGAGACCTAGAGCCATTTAATTTGATTTTGAACAAATTGTGTATAGCTTTAACAGGTATAAGGTATAGTTACTGATGTTGGAAATATGTAGTACAAATAAACAGATGTGGGAAATTAGATTAAAAATAATGTTGAAATAGTAATACATGCTTTATATTTGAACTTCACAAATTTAGAGTAAATTTAGGGATACTATTGATTAATCTATAAAACTGTTCCTTACCTTGGTTGACTCAAGGATGTGATTGTATGTATGTATAAATGAGAGATGTATTAGTAAAATAGGAGGGAAACTGCTTTAATCTATGTAAGTGAAATGGTGTCAGTTCAGGTCCTTATCTTGGCAATCATCATACTAAAATGAAAGTAGGTATGGATGAGTTATACTGTGGGATAAGGTCTATGAAGTTAAAGAGGGATGAAGCAGAATCAGGCAGAGAAAGTCTCTAGACTACAATGCAGATCTGACATCTTCGATAGAAGAAGCTGAATAGAATAAGGACAGGTTCACATTTTAACACAGGTCTGAGAGCCAACTCAGTGGGCAGTTCCAAGCAAAGATTGCCCTTTAGAGGAGTCCTACATTGAGCAGAAATGGCCAGATTTTTGTACCCTCCTTAGTCAATCGTTGACTGGGGAATGTCTAGGAAGAACACCTCCTTGGATTTGCAATGGATCTGAAAACCACTGTGGTTGGTAACTCTGTGACTGTAGCAGAAGGGCAAATTCTTTCTTTTTTAATTTTTTAATTGTAGATGGACATAATGTCTGTATTTTTTTTTTTTTTAATTTTTGTTGTGCTGAGGACCGAACCCACTGCTGCACGCATGCACACATGCAAGGCAAGTGTTCTACCACTGAGCCATAATCCCAGCCCAACCTTTCTTTTTTTTTTCCTTTTTTTAAAAAAATTTTTTTATATTTGGTGCTGAGAATTGAACCCAGTGCTTCATACATACTAGGTGAATGTTCTACCACTGAGCCACAACCCCAGCCCCAACAAATACTTTCTTGAAAGGAGATCCGAACAGTTTATCTTCATGGCCTCTGCAAGTGGCTTATTTTTTTAATTCATATGTGAAATGTATATTTTTAGAGCAATATGGTGAGCATTGCATACTCCTCTAATAGTAAGAGATACATTCTTTACATACTTCATTATAATTTGGTCCTGTAGCCCTTTTAAAAGTGGGGATATAATGTAATAATTTTAATATACATTTTGCAGTTCATTTGGCTATTGGAGATCTCAGATTTGAAGGTTGACTTTGAAGACTTAAAAGTCATCTCTGTTTACCAGTATTACCATCTTAGAAGTTTATTAATGTATTTGAATGCTATGTTAGTGTGGTTATCAGAGGTTAATAAAACTGTGTTTTAGCTTGTAAATATCAAAACTATGAAGTGTTAGAATCAGGTTTTGGTTCAGCATGTTTCATATTGTGTTGTGAATGTCCTCATGACTTGGACATGGTATTCTTTTTTTTAAAAGAAATTAAATTGCTCTGTTTTTTTTATTATAATTCCTCATTTACTTGTTTTTTTCTTTTCCTTCTTTCTTTTATATGCTATTGGAGATTGAGGCACTCTACCACTGAGCAACATCCCCAGTCCTTTTTATTTTTTATTTTGAAACAGTTTTCACTAAGTTGCTGAGGCTGGTCTCAAACCTGTGATCCTCTTACCTCATCTTCCCAGAAGGCGGGGATTACAAGCATGTGCTACCCTGCCCAGCTGCTTGTTTGTTTTGGGTACTACTGTTTATAACTGTATAACAGTAGTGACATTGTAAATGTCTATTCTTTAAATATTATTTTGCATTTTTTTCTTTATTATTTTTGTGATTCTGAGCATTCAACCCAGGGGTACTCCACCATTGAACTATATCCTCAGCCATTTTTTATTTTTTATTATGAGACAAGGTCTTGCTAAGTTGTCCAGGCTGGGGCAAACCTGGAATCTTCCTGCCTCGGCCTCCTGTGTAGCTGGGATTATTGGCATGCAACACCTTGACTGACTTGTTTTACATTTTGACTTCTGTGTTACAGATGACTGATTTATTATTATTTTAACTTAACTGGTATATGAACTAATTGGCATTCCATTTTTATGTAATCACTATGGTGAGAACTATGTAGAATACAATGAATCTGTATTGTATACTGAAGTTGCTTTCTTTGTTGTGACTGTTCCGTGATAACAAGCTGATCAGGATGGATTAGAAGCACACTTTCAGATCAGGATCTCTCTGGGAGTTCTGAATTAGGGGGATAGTTGGTTATGTTGTTATGAACTACACACCTAAGAAAGTACCAGAAGAGTCATATTCCTCTAGTCCAGAAAGACCCAGAAAATCTGTTGTGAAAGGGTGCTGCCTTACTTACTAAAGAGCTAAAGAGAGTCTTATACCTGGCAGTTATCAGTGAGAAAGCAGAGAAGAATATTTTATAAAATAGGGAAAATTCTGTATACTGATTTTTTTTAATCCTTTAATCTCTTTATTATGCTTTGCTAGAGAATTTTGTTGAGATTTTTTTCACATGTATTCAGTAAATTTTAGGTTGAGGTCATTGGCATTTACAAAATGGACAATTGGATTGATTTCTAAGTCATTGTTACTTTTGGTTCTGTAATTGAAAGAATTTTAAGTTCTCTGTCACTCAGAATGAATCTAGCATTATATTCTAATTTTAATCTGTTCTTTAAATAAAACTTGTTGAGATTAGAATCTTTTTTATATTGTAATTTTAGGCCTGAATTCTTTTGCAAAGAGAATATTCAAAATGTCAATTTGGAAGAACATTTAAATTCAATTTAAAGCACTTGTTAACTAGGATCTTTAAGAGTAATACTTCTGATATAAGGTGTATTTTCTAAAGTACTGTGACTGTCTAACATGATGTGCACTATAGATAAAAGCCACATTAATAAAATGTGGTGGGGCTGGGGATATAGCTCAGTGGGTAGAGTGCTTGCCTCACAAACCCACAGCCCTAGCTTCAGTCCCCAGCACTGCAAAAAATAAAATGTGGCATTGTAACTTTAACATGTCTCATTTCATCTGGGGAACTTTGCAGAATTCTAGATTTTGAAACAGTGCCATAACAAATGGTGGTCTGTTGTGTGTGGTAGTGGGATTGAACCCAGGGGACACTCAACAACTGAGCTATATCTCCAGCCCTTTTTATTTTGAGACAGTGTTAATAACTGGGATTACAGGCATATACTGCCACTTGTTAGTTGTTAATGGTATCTTTTGATTCCCACCTATTAGGTTTATAATAGTCTTTTAACTTTTTCTACTTTCCTTTCTCTCATCCTTTTCTTTTTTTTAGTTTAAATTATTTCTCCCTCATCAGATCATTTATATATTCTTCCATTCTCTTTCCCACCTTTTAGTTTCATACCACAGTTAAATACATAAACTGCTCATTATTAGTATTTTTGCTGAAATTTTCCCAATAAGCCCTTGATTGTTGAAGCTCAATCTCTAGTAGATTGCTCAAGAAAAACTCAAGTATTTGACTTCTTTTATGTTTAAAACTATTTCTGTAACCTTGATACTTGAAGGACAAGTAGACTGGATCCTTGGTTCACCTTTTGTTTTCTTGAGATTCTTGAAATTGCTGCTTCATTTTTCTTTGATTTATATGATATTTTTAAGAACTCTGGTGCTATCTTATCTTACAACAGATGAAGATATTACAGCAGTAGTAGTTTAATAAATAAGGAGCATTTTGTAGAACCATTCTCCTGTCACATCATTCTTAATGGCTACAATTATAATCTACATACTTTGCTTTTTTCCCCCCAATGTTTCAATGTGTCTTTTTTTACAATTGCTTAAAAGTGGTTGGGTTTTTTTTAAATTTTATTTTTCCTGTAGAAACTCAAATTGTAAATACTTTAGGTTTTGTGGAATCTGGTCTCTGTTTTAACTACTCAGCTTCACCCTTGTGGGTAAAAAGAGGCACAGGAAATAGGGTAAGCAAACAGGTTTCGGCCTAAGGGGCAGAATTTTCTTACTTCTGACTTCATTCTTAGTAAAACAAGAGCAGTTGCCTTTCCTTCTTAAAACCATTTTAAAGTTAAGACTATTTTTGATTATAAGATTAAGAATTAAGGCTGAGGTGTAGCTCAGTGATAGAGCACTTGCCTGGGTTCAGTTCCCAGCACCCCCCCCACACACATACACACACACAACAATGAAAATTATTATCTGAGATGGAGTCTTACTTTGTGGCTCAGGCTGGTCTTGAACTCCTGGGCTTAAGTGACCTTCTAGCCTTAGCCTCCCTAGTAACTGGTGAGCCACTGCCCCTGGCTGAAAATATTTTTTTATATATAATAAAGGTCAGAGATCACTTTTCAGTTGCATTTAAAAAATAATATTTTGAAACTTTTCAATTTAGACAACTAATTAGTGGTATTTCCTAAGTGTGGTATAATACAAAAATATATTTGATCTTTGTTCCTGATTCCTAGCACAGACCTTCTAAAACTGAGAATTTTCTGAATAATGACAGTGTCTTGTTTAAAATTCATGTTGAACCCTTTTGGATCACACTTGAGTTTATGCTAACGACTTAGTGTAGGACGCCTAAATAGTTTCAGGATGGATGTAGTCACCAGAAAAATGAAGTGGCTAAAGGGTTGGAACTTTTAGCCCTCTAGGAAGATGGTGTGGTCTGAAGAGTAAGCTCTTTAAAAATGCATGAGATATGGGAAGTTCCTGGGTTGGTGAACATTCAAGGTGCTAGAAGTGCAGCATGCTAGGGCAGCATGGAAGCTCCTCGTATCCCCTACCTACCCTCTATTTTACCTTATGTTTTCTCTTTTATCTGGCAGTTCCTGAGTTATATCCTCATATAATAGGCTAGTAAACATAAGTATATTGCCTTCCTGAGTTTAGAAAGTTACGAACCTGAAAAGGGGATTTGTCGTAATCCTCACCTTTTTAGTCAAGTTGGACAGAAATGTGGGTAACCTGGGGCCCCAGTACTTGTGACTGGCATCTGAAATGAGAGGAAGTTTGTAGAACTGAGACCTTAAACCTGGTAAGTCTTACAACAACTCCAAATAGTCAGAGTTAAAGCTGAATTGTAGAATACCCAGCTGGTGTCTGGAGAATCAGGGAAGTGGTTGCTGGTATTGGGAAACGCCTTCAAAACGTAGCAATAAAATGAGTCCTGTGAGGTACACCAGAAAAACAGTTAAAATAACAGTGAGACCATCATTGATTTGATATCCATTTAAAATCTTTCCATTTTAAGGAAAAATTGGGGCTGGGGCTGTAGCTCAGTGGTTAGAGTGATTACCTAGCATGGATGAGGCCCTGGGTTCAACCCCCAGCACTGCAAAAAAAAAAAAAAAAAGTATAGAGAAATAACATTAAAAGTCTTTCATGGTTCACGTATTCACCAAAAAGGAAAAAAACTCTTTCAGAAAGTAATGTATTACATGTGAAATTGGCAAGAGTGGAACTATAAAATAGGAATTTTTAAATGATCCTAGTGGGAGTGTTTAATATTTCATATAATTTCTCGGTAATCTAAGTACGTATAAGCCAATGTGACTATGAGGTTTTGTTGTTAATTCCTAACTTTCTAATGAAAGTTTTGTGAACAACCTCCTGAAGCAGTATATACTATCTTAACTGTACATGTACCACTTTTGCAATTTATTTTCATGAATCAATGGCTGTTTCCTCCCTTATTCTATTGACTGTCCCTGTGGAAGCTAGTAGAATTTGTTTATGAAAGAATTAAGCCCTAAAGCCTTAAGGAACTCTTTAGATGGATTGGCTTATCTTCTCTCTGATACATATGGAATAATTCTAGCATAGTACTCTCCTTAAGAGAATTGAGAAAATAGTTAATCAGATAGTTGTTGGGTTTTGTTTTTGTTGATTTGTTCATTTTGTGGAGCTGAACTCTTTGTAGAACCACAGTTCAGTAAGGGTGCTAGAGAAATGGTTAGTCAGAGGCATGAGAATAGTAATTAACCAAGAAAAGAAAAACTGGTTTAAAGAAACTGCTAGCAAAAGAACTATTTTTTTCTTATTATTAGTGATCTTCCTCTTTTCTAAAACTGGTCCAGAATAGTAACCATTAGCCACATGTGCAATTTAAATTAATTAAAATTACATTTAAAAATAAATGTCTAGGAGATTGGGGGTATAGTTCAGAGGAGGAATACTTGCCTAGCATAGCAAAAATGAAATGACATGACACAACATGGCATCCTCAGTGACACTAGCCGTAGTCCAAGTGTTCAGTGGTCATATGGCTAGAAACAGTATTTTTATTATCAGAAAGTTCTGATGGACAGGAGAAGTTCTCAAACTTCTTTGCCTAACTGCATATAGGTCTATTTTTTATATTTTATATTAGTTTTATTTCATGGGATGTTTCTTAAAAATTTTTACTGGAAGAATTACTCAAAGATGTATATATCTTTGTGTCTTTACCGCTATTAAAATTTTTAAGTGGTACTCTTAAGATATAACAGAAATTTTCAGTTTGTTGAACTTTTTCAAGCATTGGATAGTATCCCTACTTTGCCACTCTAATTTGAAATCAGTGTCAAAAACAATGTAAGCCATCTGTGTTGAAGTTGGTAGAATAGAAGATAGATGGGTTTAGGTGGGGACATAGTATCAGTAAAATTGATTTGGAAAACCGGGTGTAGTGGCTCACACCTGTAATCCTAGCAGCTCAGGAGGTTGAGATGGGAATATCCACAAGTTAAAAACCAGCCTCAGCAATTAAGCGAGACCCTGTCTAAAAAAAAAAAGAAAGATTTAGAAAAAGTTTTATTTGTACTTACCCTGTTAAATGGCCTCTAAATTTATATCAGGTTCTCAGAGAACTATTGGTTCATTATAAAGCATATAAAAAGTTTTAAAATAGTGTGTGTTTTAAAAATAATTATATGTGAAGGTCATTAGTTTTGTTTTGTTTTGTTGTACTGGAGATTGAATTTAGGGCTTTTGCATATTCTAGACAAACTCACTTCCACTCATCTACTCCCCGCAGGTCAACCCTTTTTATTTTGAGACAGGGTCTTGCCAAGTTGCCCAATCTGGCCTTGAACTTGGGATTCTCCTGCTCCTGCCTCAGTCTTCTGAGTAACTGGGATTAAGCCTATACCACCTTGCCCGGCAAGATGATTCTTTTTTTATTTGATACAAACACCTTAAGGTTACTTCTTTTTTTTCCTCTTAAATTCATGGGTACCTCCAACCATTGTATCCTCCTACTCTACAACTTTTATTTGGCTAATAATTTAAATATCTGAGAATTGCAGTCATCTTTTAATAATCTGTAAAACAGTTATGATGAAACTTGCTGAGACATTGTCTTTAAAAAAAAAAATAGGTTTAAAGGTTTTATTTTGTTTTTGCTTTATTTGATCAAACCCAAGGTCTCACACATCCTAAGTGGGTGTTGTATCCTTGACCTACATCCCCAACCCCCACAATAGTCTTTTTGATAATTTCCTGCAACCCAGATCTAAAGTAACTTATATTTTCAGTTAACTAGACCAGAAAATAACCTTGTGTAATTGACCTGGCACTGTACATTTGTAGCTATATGGAGCTTTAATTCCAGGGTTGATAGATAATCTGGTATGTACAGTCTGAATATGAATATCATAAATTGAAGTATTCCTATTAATTCAGTAAACAAAAAATTTTTAGGTTCTCTGGAAGGTATAAAGAGAACACATATACCTACTAAGGTGTTTATATGCTTGTAAGAAAGAAGTAAAAATGAAAAGTCAGTACAAACACAGTATTTTGTAGAGTGAGAAATGGACTCTTAGGGGGTGTTCATATTAAAGGCAGTGGTGAAACTGAGACTCCAAGGTTAAAAATTAGGTTGGAAAGCCTTTGATCTGGGTGAAGAACTTCTGACTGAAGAAAGTATGGAAAGCATTATAGGACAAAAAACATTAAAGAAGAATATGTAAAAATGCAAGGTCTTTCTAGAAGACAAGCAAGTATCATAAGGAACTAACCTGAAGAATTGTAAAAGGACAAAAGGAGCTAATTTAGACGGCTGACTGGGAACAGATTTTAAGGCTTCCAATGTGTGTTGAAAGGTTTAGACTTAACTGAGCTCATTTGTAGGTATAATGAGGATTTTCTTATAGTTGTGTGTACCTACTATTTTTTTGATTCAACTAATTAATAATAACCATTAGATTAGTGCTGTGCAATATGGTAATCATCCATTAAGTGTGACAATTTAAATTAAATTAATTAAAAGTAAATAAATCTATTTCTTTAGTTGCATTAGGTACATTTCAAGTATTTTGTAGCCACAAGTGGACAGAAGAAAAATAGAATATTTCTGTCATTGTAGAAAGATGTGTTGAGCAGAATAGCACTCAATGTTCATATAAGGGGCTATAGTAGGATTTAAAAGTTTTAAGATTGAAAATGTTGAGTTGTGGTTTATGATGTAGACATGGTTTGTAACGTAAAATCATAAATTAAAAATGAGAATTAATTTGAATGTTCTGAGATTGCTTCCTTGAAGTAGCTGATAATATGAGTAATTGTTTAGTCTCTTTTTCCTTTTTTTTTTTTTTTTTACATTGTATTTTTTTGAAGTTCAGTTTACTTTCAAATTAAGAATTAAATGTTAGTGATGATCCAGGGACATATTATGTAACCTGATATTAGTTGGTTTTCTGTTTAATCATTTCATTTAAATGTGGTTTTGTACCACTATAGTGACAGGATTTTTCTACATTAGTGTTTTCAAATTTAAATTGCTTTCGACATTATAGCTTTTAAATTGAGCAAGGCCTCAGGATGAAGGAAACAAGGCTCTTAAGTTGAGAAATAAAATTGCAGAATCAGTAGAAGTAACTGCTTATTAATTTAAATGTGTCTTTTCAAGGACTACAACTCCAGGAGAAACGAAACTTCTGGCCTCTGAAATCTATGACATTCTTCAGTCCTCCAATATGGCAGATGGTGATAGTTTCAATGAAATGAATTCACGTCGAAGGAAAGCTCAGTTTTTCCTGGGTACTACAAACAAACGTGCCAAAACAGTGGTTTTGCATATAGATGGTCTTGATGATACAGTAAGTATTTTTTAAACATGTAGTTCATAAAATAGGAAAAAGAAGTCATGTTAACTAAACAGTTTCTTCAGTGGCATTTGTTAATAGTCTTAAGAATAAGTCCCAGTATCAGTATTTTATGCCAATGAAAAGTGACATTTTGTCCTAGAAGACATAACGGCTTTAAATATTTATGTACCTAAATAGATCATCAAAATAATATGAAGCAAAAACTGATGGAAATGTAAGAAGAAACACACAGATTCATAGTTAGAGCTGGAGATTTCAATAACACTTTCTCTATTAGTAGAATAAGTCTACAGAAAAATCAATGATGCTATAGAATACTCAAATAATACTATAATCACTTTAACCTAATTGATATTTACTATTGTTTTACTGTACCCAACTATCAGATAATATTCTTTTATGTGCACAGGAAACATTTACTAATGGACTATATTATGGTCCATAGGACAAGTCTTACTAATTTGAAAGAGTTCAAACTTTATAGTCTATGTCCTCTTAACACAATGAAAGCAAATTACAAATTAGTATCATAAAGATATCTAGAAAATCCCTCCAAAATTTGAGAAACTAACTCATTTCTCAAATAATCTGTGGGTCAATGAATAAATCAAAACTGGAAAACATTCTAAATTGAATAGAAATGAAAGTATAACATCAAAATTTTTTGAATGCAGCCAAATAGTGTTTGGAGTAGAAATTCATTAGCACACACCTAAATATTTATAAAAAGAGAGAAAAAATGTCAGGTCAATGACTTAGGCTTCTACCTTAAGAAAATAGAAAGTGAAACACAAATTATAGCCAAAGTAAACAGAAGAGAGGAGACCAAAAAGAGTAGAAATTAGTAAAATGAAAAAACAATAGAGAAAAATCAATGAAATCAAATTTTGTTGACTTGATCAATAAAATTGATAAACCCCTAGCCAAACTGATCAAGAACAACGAAAAGTCACAAATGATCAATATCAGAAATGAAAGAGGACACAACTGTATATCCTATAGACTTTGAAAGCATAATAAGTAAATATTTTAAATAACTGTCAATAAATTTGATAATGAAAATTTCTTGACACTGATTTAACTACTCTCAATCAAGAGGGCATAGATAACTTGATTAGCTCTATATTAAATTTAATTTGTAGTTAACCTCCCCATAAAGAAAACTTTAGGTCCAGATGGCCTCACTGGTAAATAAATTTTCCACCCAACACTTAGGGAAGAAATAATACTAATTACACACATTCTTCTGGACATTATAGAAATACAGTAGTAGTTCTGCACGACGTAGTTCCTTCTGAAGTCATTCTGCTTTGTCTGCTTTTAATATTAGTCTTTCTGACTTGCTTTCAATTAGTTGGGCATATTTCAAGTGAATTTCTTCCAGGTGTCATATATTTAGGTCTTGCTTCTTTATCCAGTCTAAACCTTTCTGCCTTTTAATTGATGTTTTTGAACCATTTATATTTAATATGTTTTTTATATGATTGAATTTTTTTAAATGCTTATCACTTTCTGTTTGTCCTGCTGGTTCTTTGTTCCCTTTTTCTTCTTTTCTGCCTTCTTTTGGACTAAGTGGATCACTTTTGAGATTCTATTTTATGTCTTTATTGACTGATTAGCTACAGTTCTTTCACTCATGCATTCTTTGGTTTAGGGTTTATTTTCTAATCTTTGATTTATCACATTCTCACTTCAACTAATATTGTATAATTTCATGTGTAGTATAAGACACTTATAAGAGTATACTTTTACCTTTTTTTTCTTCTTCTTTGTGCTGTTGTTAATCATATATTTTACTTCTGAGTGTCATATGAACTCCACAGTATATTGGTAATACTTCTTTAAATTAGAGATGTTCATCCTATACTACCTTTTGTACTAGAAAGGAACACCTAGTGTTAGGGATCATTTTGGGTACCAGGGATATAGCAATAACCAAAATTGGTATAATTTCATTAGGGGGGACAGACAGTAAACCTGTTGAAAATGAGATGATCTTATGAATCTTTTTTCTCTCTGTCTCATGTGGTTGAAATTTAGTTTTCGCCTCTGTATAAACTAGTAGTTTTCTGTTTTTCACTTTCCTCACATTTAAAATAAAGAATTATATTTATAATACCCTAATTCTCATGTTTTATGTGCTGTGCATACTTTTAAGTTTACTTGGTGTTAAATCCATGAAAGAGAGAAACATGCTGCTGTTCTGCCCCACACCCCTAAAGGGCCTTCACAGAAGTCAGGCTTGGCAGAGTAGAATCAAGAGAGTGCACCAGATGAACCCACTGTGGGCCTGCATTCTGCCACAGTCTTGTATTCCAGATAGTTCCCTGAGTAGTGTTAAAATGCTGAAACAAGAAATGGTTTAAATAGGAAGATAAGCAATGACATGAGAGTTGTTTGGAAAGAGGTAGAAAAGAGATTGAAAACTGAGTATGGTCTAGATCTTGACATAGTGGTTAATTGCAGACTCTCACATCTTCTGAAATACTGAGTTAGAATTTGGGCTTACAATAGAAGTAGGAGAACTTTAAGATAGTGATTTTGTTTGTCAACTAGAGGTAGAGGAAACAATGAAGAGAAAATACAGCTACTTTTTAATCCATTTCTACTTTGGATCTTGGTTTGAGGTGATGACTTGATATCCAAGTAGATGTGTTTGATAGAAAAATAAAAATTAAAAAAGTCCTATTGGAGTTAGTGATGGTGAAGTGATGAGAATAAGTCTCCTGAGGATCAAAAGAGCAAGAAAGTCACTTAGTTACAGGCACTAGACCTTAAAAGTAAGATGAGATAGAGTTGGAATAATGGGTGGCATAAGTAATAAGACCTGGATAGTGTGGTACTCTGCTTGAAAGCATTGAAAATTGTATGGTACATTGTGCTATGAACACCATCAGAGGGAAATGAGAACCTAAAAAGAGGCTTTTGATGGTCACTGAGACCAAAATGGTAACCATGGAGAATGCCATAATGTAAGATGCAATAATATTTATAAATACCACATTTTAGTAACAGTGACTCAAATGCTCAGTGCCTGCTAATTCTAACTTCAGTCTTAGAATTTTTCCTAGAGATTTTTAAACTAGAGCAGAGACTAGCAAATTTTTTTAAAAAATAGGATGAGAAAATAAATATTCAGGGCTTTGTAGGCCATATGGTCTCTGTTAAAACTCCTGTCTTAGAGTGAAAGTAGCATCAGGTAATACTGTAAACAAATGTGTGTGGCTTTGTTCCAAGAAAACTTTACAGAAACAATGGATAAACTATAGTTTGTCCTTTGGGCTAGAGGAGCCTCTGATTTTCTGCTTTGGGGCACATTTTCACATTATTTGTGTTTTTTAAAAAAATTTAAGATATAAATTAACGTTGGCTATCTTTTTTTAATAAAAATTAAAACTATATATGGAATTATTATTCTATTGATCTTATAAAATATAATAAACTTGACTAAGCACCCCACTCCATGCCCTGAAGTGTGAAACAGTAGAACTGAAAGAGATATATTTCCTCCCCTTCCTTTCAAAACATAGTCAAGCACTGCATGATGATGTTCAGTCAACAGTAAACAATATATAGAACCATGGTCCCATGCGATTATAATGGAGTTGAAAAATTCCTATCACCTAGTATTCTTACTTTACCTTTTCTGTGTTAGATACATTTAGATACAGAAGTACTTAGCATTGTATACAGTTGCCTACAGTGTTCCATCCTGTAACATGTTGTATAGGTTTGTAGCAATAAACCTATAGGAATAGGCTATACATAGCCTGGGTCTGTAGTAGGCTATGCCATCTGTTACAGAGTGTAAGTACACTCTGTAATGTTTGTACAACAAAATCTCTTAACGATGCATTTCTTAGAACATGTCCCTTTTGTTAAGTGACATGTGACTGTAATGACTAGTTTAGTGTGGCTTAAGTTAATTTATTCCTTTTAATATTTTACCTGTTTTAACAACAGTTTGCTTTTATCTTTTCAGTCCCGGAGAAATCTATGTGAAGAGGCTTTGTTAAAAATTAAAGGCGTCATTAGCTTCACTTTTCAAATGGCTGTTCAAAGATGTGTGGTACGAATCCGTTCAGATTTGAAAGCAGAGGTTAGTATTTTCAGTGGCTAAATATGCTTGAGGTTACAGATAAACAAATCAGTGTTCAAAATTGTTCCTTTTATATCCTGACCCAGGCTTTGGCATCAGCAATAGCATCAACCAAGGTTATGAAAGCTCAGCAAGTTGTGAAAAGTGAAAGTGGGGAAGAGGTAACAGTTTTATTTTTATACCTGACTCAGACTGGATTATTTTTTATGACTACTAGATGGTTTGTGTTTCTAGATAAATAGATACTATATTATAATTTGGTGTTTCTTGGTTAACAAATAAATTGTTTTAGAAATATAGAGAGAGCTTTCATATGTTCTGTAGTCTGTACTTACAAAGAAAGCTTTTTTTAAAATCTCAGTTTAGATACCTTGTTGATTTTATATGGAAGATACATGGTTTCCATGCATCAATTATTAAAAATACTTTCTAACCTTCACTGGTCTTGCCAATCCTGAAAATAAAAGTGCAATCATTGGGCCAGTATGTGGTGAAAATTCTTATCCATTGCTATTCTTTCCAATAACTTTGTGATAAGGAAAATGAATCTAATGCCTTGAACTCATTTGGTTTCAGTGAGTCTCCAGGAATCCAAAGTAGCCAGATATTGCTTTAGTTGCCTTTGCATAGACAGAGGTTGCTCATTTATTCCTGGGGCCTCGCAGATCAACATCTGAGGGTTTTGTTTTGTTTTTAATCTTTATTTTATTTATTTTTTTATGTGGTGATGAGAATCAAACCCAGTGCCTCACACATGCTAGGCAAGTGCTCTACCACCAAGCCACAACCCCAACCCCCAACATCCAACTTCTTATTTATAGTTTTTCCTTTCTGTGTTGATGGAGTACTCAGCATTTGAGCCTGCTATCATGTAAGAGGAAATTTTAGAAGAAACAGAGCCTCTGAGAATAAATATGGTACTTAGAATGAGGAGTAAAGTTGACCTTTAACTTAGGACATATATATATGTGTATTAATTTGGTTTTATAATTAGCTCTTAACACATTCTCTGTCAGATGCTGGTCCCATTCCAAGATACTCCTGTGGAAGTAGAAGAGAACACAGAGTTGCCTGACTACTTGCCTGAGGATGAGAGTCCCACTAAAGAGCAGGACAAAGCAGTGTCCCGGGTGGGCTCACACCCAGAGGGTGGAGCTAGCTGGTTGAGCACAGCTGCAAACTTTTTATCCAGATCATTTTACTGGTGACTTCGACTTCAATTTGGGGCTCAAGGACTGTGTGAACCAACAAGGGGCCAGTTTTCCATTGTCGTGGTGAACTGTCAAGTGCAATTTGCAATAAGTTATCATGAAAAGTTTTTAGATTACATGATTGTGTATGCTGCATTTTACATTTTATTGGACATTTTACCCTACTGAGTGGTAAAAAGGACAGAGGCTATAGTTGAAATTTGTTTATGAAAAGTATTTTGGTTTTGTTTTCCTTTGTTTAATTGCCTCACTTTTTTAAAAAAAAATGGGTCCACTGTTAAAACCAAATGTGTATGTGTGTGCAGCTTTACATTTTATTTTACATGAAGCATGTGATTAGGAAAACTTGTTTTCTCCTCAAGCCTCAGGATCTATCAGAAGAGAAGTTTTTTCATAGCTCAAGTTGTGCATGAATTACTGAATATTTTCTCTGCTTTTCTTCATGAAAGATACATGCTTTGGTACTCTTCACTGAAAGTTGAAAACATTTCTTATCCCCTTTTGTGCCTTTTAATTTTGCCAACCATGTTTATAGGAAGGACATTACTAATGACATTTTGCGAATTGAAATATTTTCATTTGAACATAGTAGTCCCCTAAAAATACAGTTCTACAAAAACTTTGCAATTTTGTTTGTTACAATAATAAAATAATTTTAATAAAATTAACATGGAATCAGTTGAGAAGGAAAAGTATATAGTAGCAAAGTGCTTTTGGAACTGTTTGAATGTGACCACATGTGGTTCTAGTTGAGTTGTGTTCACTTTGGTTTATATCAGCTCTTGAGAGTTAAGTCCACCGTGATACTGCAAGAAACTGTAAATGGTCTCTTGGCCTTACTTTCTGATTAAACACTATTTCCTGCTAGGAAAAAAACTAATAATAGTGAAGAATTGATAAACTTGAAAAAAGAAAACAAAATTTGAATGCCTGTAATACCATAGTGCCACTTTGGTGGAGTCTTAACTTTAAAACATGAATTGCCTGGCAGAAACCTATACAATAGGTATTTCTTTGTATTGCCTTTTGTGAATTTATTATGAAAATGCTGCAGTCACATTGAATGAAAAAGACCCAAATTATTGTTTATAAAGAAATAAAGCCAGCATTGGCACTTAATCTTGTTTCTTATGTCCAGCCAGAAAAAAACTTCAGTGAAGGTAAGAGAAGTAAATATGTATACATATATATGGTGTTTTTAAATTTGTTTTGTTTCGTTTTGGTAGATAATAGCTAATTACATGTATGTAATGCTTTATTAAAGCTCTAAAATATTTGGCAACTAAGATTTTCTTTTTGGAAATCTCTATATTCAGATATGTTTTAATGTTAACATGATTCAAAACTAATACAAAAATTGAAATTTCATTTTCATCACCATGTAGAGCTGCTATTTTACTACTTGGGGAATGTGAAGTGAAAATTGGACCCTGGAGGGTTTCCTTGTGTTTTCCTCATTTCTCTTTTAGAGAAAATTAAAAGCAACCAGTATTACTGGCGGAAAAATAATTGTAAAATGTCATCACCAATGAGTTTTGAGTTCACTAGTGTTGTGACCTTATGGAAGGAGAGATTTTGAGGGTATCAAGAACAATAATTTTTTCATGTGTCTGGTCTCTGAAGTGATACGCACAAACAGAAAATAAAAACTTTCAGGGCACATTGCTTTAAATGCATAGTACTACATGCTGGCAGAACCAGATGTGTTGAAAAAAAAAGGAAACAAAAAGCCACCTCCTTTCTCTAGCCATTAAAGCAAAGTTTACTTTCTGTTTTAACAAGTTTTTATTTTATTTTTCATTGCCACACATCTGCTTATTTAAAAACTACAACCCTTTGGTATTAATGGTTCATTCAGTACAAGTAGGTATTTCAGCTTAATGTTTGTGTGTTTTAATTCTAAGTGTTCTTTTATTCCAGGTCTTATAGAGCAGTTAAGGCAACTATAATGGCATTTTTGAAGTATATTGTAAAATAATAAAAGGTAACATAATTAAAATTGAATGAATACTGCATTCTTGTGGTATATGCATTATTGATTACTCTTTTTTTGTGTGGTGCTGGTGATGAATTCCAGGAACTCATACATGCTAGGCAAGTGCTCTACTACAGCCCATTGAATTTCTGATTTGTTATTTACTACTATTTAGCAGATGCCTTCATTTATTTTTTTATTTGGTTTTTATTTTTTAAGAAATTAGTGGGAAGGGGCTTAATAGTTGCTCCACTGAATGAAGTTAAGTTTAACACATCCGGATTCTTACAGAATTGTTGTAGAAGAAAAGAAAAAAAAATGTGTGTGTGTTTGTGTGTGATCCTAACAGTAATTTCTGAACTTCCTTCATTAGTAAAATGAAGATAATAATTCTACTACACAGGGTCATTATTTGGATCCAGTAATACCATGAGTGCTCTGAAAACTAAAAATTTTACTAGTATACAAGAGAATTATTACTAGTGGCTATTTGACAGTTTCTACTTGTCCTGGTTCCTCAAGTGATACAGTGTACTTTCTCATCATACCTTGTCTGACTCAGCTTTCTACATCCATTCACAGGTTTTGTTTTGTGTGGTTTTTGAGGCTTACTCTTCTACTCTTTGATTTTTATCTAAAATTTCTCCCTTGAAGAATTTATCTGTTGTTATGGTTTTAATTACCTCTGTGTGGATAACTTCTGTATCTCTACTGTCACCTTTGACAGCTCTCTTTATTTTGGAGTACCTACCTATCAAATGTAAAGTCTGAATTTTTATATCTGTTAAAACCAAGCTCATGATAGGAATGCAGTACATTTAGCAAAAGCTAATTTTGTGCCAGGCACTACGGTAAATGGTTTCCACATATTTCCTCATTCAATCCTTAACTGAGGATAGGTAGTCTTATTATTAAGTCATTATTTTACAGATGGGGAAAAATGAAACAGAATTAAGTGATTTATTAGTGCCAGGTAACGGAGCTATTTGAGTGGTGAAGCCAGGATTCACAGACAAGCAATTCAATCCTCCAATTTCAGTCTCTACACTTGGAGAAGGCACCCTGTACCTTATGTCCTGCTATGCATCTCTTGTCCCTCATTCTATGGCAGACTCTTCTGACTGCATTGTATTAGGTGATCTAACTCAAACATCTGTTAACTATCAGAAACTCAGTATCTGGAGACTAGAAAAGTTAGGAACATGAAAGAATTAAGGCAACAACAGGAAAACATGAAGAGCACCTGGCCTGCCTAAAGAGAAGTCACATTTCCTTATGTGAATGTTTGGCTTTTAAGAATACAGAACTCCATGATTTTGTGTTTCTACAGACTCTAAAAACACCACCTCACCACATAAAACATGTCTGTGAGCCAGAAATCGACTACTCTTATTTTTAGACTGTCCCCATTTTAATCTATTAGAGTAATAGTATTTTTATCATTTTCTGCTCCATTGTCTACAAAGGTGGTAGCTTACAAGTTTGGACTGCTTTGTATCATATCAAAAATATCCTGAGAATTCAGCTGCCTACCTAGCCTTTCCCACGTTCAGTAAGTTCTAGTACAGACTTTGTGTGTGTCAGGCATATTTGTGTATCTCATTGTTACAAAACGAGTCTGCCTTACTTAGGCTTGTCTATCATACCCTTAATATCCTGTACCCATTCCTACCCTCTATGGCTTTGCTTACATTCTTTCTTACCTGGAATTTCCTTCTTTACATTCTTGTCTCCTTTATTTTAGTATGAAAATAACAATCTCATTATACTATCAAATACATAAAACACAAGCCACCTGCCATCCCACATCATAGATAATATAAGTAACAATGTTTTGATTCATTTTGTCCTCATTTAACTATTTTTTTCTTTATTTTCTATTTTTTTTACACTTTTTTTTAAACTGGTACATCAGAGTTGTGCATAATGATGGAATTTGTTGTACATTCACACGATATAACAATATAATTTGGCCAATATCACTTCCCAGCATTTCCCCCCTTCCTCCCCATTTCCCACCCCTTGGTCCCCTTTCCTTTTCTGATCTCTCTCTTTGGTTTTCATGAGATGCCCCCTACCTTTTTCTTTTTTTTTTTCCTTTTTCCTATCTAGCTTCTGCACATAAGAGAATACATGTTTTAACATTTGTGTGTATGTGTGTAGGTTAAAAAATATACACTTTGAATTTTTAACATGTTCAAAATAGGTAAGAAAGGCACTCTTGAAACTTTATCACTTGTTCCTCTTACTAGAGACAACCAGTTCATAGTTTTGTTTGCCCATTAGAGATATGCTATAAACCTTCTAACTTTTCATATTTTTCCCACATAAAGTGGCAGTATAATATCCTGCACCTTACTTTTTTACTTAAATTATGTCTTAGAGTTATTCTATATACATGTATAAAGTAGCTTTCTTCTTACAGCTTTACCACGTTAACCAGTGGTTTTGTTGTTTGTTTTGGTAAAATCTTTTGTTCTTAAAAATAGTGCTATGAAGTGCTTGCCTTGCAAGCACAAAGCCCTAGGTTCAATCCCCAGCACTGCAAAAAAAAAAAAAAAAAAAAAAATATATATATACAAATATATATATATACACACACATGTGTTTATATATGTGTATATATATGTGTGTATATGTATATATGTGGTGCTATGAAAATATAGGATGGATTCCTAAATGTGGAATTACTGGGTCAGAGGCTGTGTTTTTAGTTTTAATAGTTCCCGCCTCCTTAGAGATTATTCCTGTTTTTGTTCTCACCAGCAAGTTGTGTTATGATCCTCCCCTCTGCCTCTCCAGCCCATTATTACCAAGTTAGCCTTTGCTGTTCATAAAAAAAGAAAAGACATCTTTTATAGATGGAAGTGAGATTTCTGTATATTCAAGAGCTGTGACTATTTCTTCCCTGTAAACACTCTTTATGTTGGGGTGGGGAGTTGGTCTTTCTTTTACTGATTTATGGTAACGCTTTAACATAGTAAAGATATTTTCCTTAATACAAATATTTGCAACTTGAAGATTATGTAACAGTTTTCCATTGCTTCAAACCCATCAAACTTCTGGTTATTTTTTTGTCATGATTCCTTTTTTCTCTTATTTGCTCTGGTATTTACGTTATGGACCAGGCTTATAGGCAATCTACCAAACACTCTACACTCCATTTTACCCTGAGACTCCATGTCATGTAAGAAATGCTTATCCCATGAGAAAACTCTACCTCTGTACCCATCAGTAGTTACTTAGCATAGCATGTTTGACAACACAAAATGGCAATTCTTATACAATGTCACATTGTTTGCTTTGGTTCCCATTTTTCTTGGGCAGTGTACCCTAATTGTACCCTAACAGCATAGAATGTTAATATTTGACTATATGTTAGTTACCATTCTTTAACTTATATTCAATTTGGTCGTTTTGACCCACTTCCCCTTCTCCTTATGATTTTAGATCTCATGATTTTTGTCTATGGTTTTGAACATAGCAGCAGCCATTTATGATTAATGTACTGACATGCTTTACTATGGTATAAAAAGGTGTCCTCTAACCCTTGGAGGGGGTTGAGGAGTGTAGACTTGCAGTCTGCCCTCATCCCGCCAGCTGGGGTCCTGCTGGTTGGTGAATAAAGATGGTTCCATCTCCTGCTTTAAGATCGACCTGGTGATTTATTGCAGTCTTGCTTGGGACCTGTCATCGTGGTCCTTTACTTTCTATAAATATATTTCTTATTGAGATCAAGAAGTTTGTTAAGAGGTAGTGTTTCTTAGATTTTCTTAGTGTTTGCCACAATACATACCCTGGTTTTGTGTATTCTGAGCATCTGAGAAGTGTTCACTGAATGAGTTATGGTGATAAAACAACTACAGTAGCATTTCTGTGCCAGGATGAGGATTTGGTATGCTGCTCCTGTCTGGATGTAATTATTGCCCATCTGGATTATACTACCAGATTCCTAACAACATTCAGGGTTACTTGAGCTCCTATGTTCCAGGCTCTGTGCTAGCATCTTTTATTTGTGCTGTCTTTAATCATCAAAATGGCTGGACTTTATTTATTTTTTTTTTTTAAAAAAAAGGAAAAAAACTATTTGACAGAGGAAACTAAAACTTAGCAATAAAGTAACTGTACTTCAATACAATTAGTAAGTGGTAGGCAGGGCTGGCATAGAATGAATTCAAAACTATATTTTTTGGAAAAAAAAGATGAAATCCATGGCAAATCAGCTTTACTCACCAATGAATGAAATAATGGGGTTAAAGCAAATGTAGGTGAAAATCCTAAAGTGGACTATGAAAGAGGTAAGCCAGAAGCCAGGACTTAGTTTTAGAAGATAAACTTTAAAATGTGTACAACCATAGAAATGAAAGTTATATCCCATTTGTGTACAATGAATCAAAATGCAGTCTGTAAAAATAAATAAAAAAATTCTGAAATGAAAATTGTTACCTCCCAACATGGAAGTTCGAAGAAAAAGTAGACTTCTTCAAGAGAAATTTGTGTGTAAAAACATTTATAGAAATACCCTTTCTGTTTACATGACAATTCACACCTTTAGTTTTTATTTTATTATATGTAATATATCAAGTCTATAAGCAATATTAGGTCCTTTTTAGAAATCCATATGCTATATTGGAATTAAAGTGGGACATACCTAGTAAGAACAAAACCAAGTGTTAATTCATTGAGATGGGCAGATTAGCTTGATTAAATTCAGTAGAAAACTAACTCAAGGACAGGATACAATGTGTAAAGACATTCTGGATGAAGATATTTATAATGCTTGATAAAAGGAGTAGGAGTCTTGCTTAACTTTCTTATGGAAGTGGTAATAAAACTCTTGGAGATAACAGTCTTTGGAAATCTTTTCTCATCCTGTGATTTTTTTTTTTTTTAAATCCTTTTTGGTACTAGGGGTGCTTTCCAGGCAAAAGAACCAGCTTTATGAAGGCTCATGAGTGTGAGACTGGTGGGTTAGGGCCAAGATGAGACAGGAATACTGGTGGAGGCCAGAGTATGATAGTATTTCCTCTCCTAATGTTAGTACTAAGTTGATACTAAGTATTTTAGTTAATAAACTAAGTTAACTCATGTATTATGAATTGTAGTTACTAAGTATTTGGTCTTCACAACAATCCTATAGATCTGTTTAAGAAAAAAAGTGGACTTTACATACAAAAAAACTAAATCTACTTAAGATGAGATGACTGAGGGAAGAAAGGTGGATCTAAGGCTACCAAAGTATAAATACATGCAGTACATGTATTTATTCAAGGGCAGTGCTGGACTGGACTCAGGTAAATAACAGTAGGGAGGGAAGTGACACATTTGGGAGATTTTTTTCAAAGGCAGTAGTAGCACAGAAGAATTTGGTGATATGACAAGAGATTTCCAGGATTCTGAGTTGGTAGCTGCACCAATGATCTTTATGCACCATCTTTTTTTGACCTAGGATTTAATAATGAAATTTAATAATGAAATAATCTCCTACAATCCTACAATAGGATTGTAGGCAAGTTGACAATATAGGTGACCCAGGGACATGTGTCTTAAGATGGGGGGGATAATTAAATAATTAAATGGTGATGGCTTGGATCCAGGAAGAAGATAAGATATATGCATGTTTTATTAATATAGAATGAAGTTCAAAAGAAAGAAGAATTCAGAGTGGGAGTGGAAGGATCAGCTGGCTTGGTAAATGAGCTCCTCTGGGTCCCTCCATAAATCTGAAGGACTTGCTGGATTGACCCTCAATGAAATTTCTTGTTTTTATTTTCATTATTAAATTTCTTCTGTCACTATTCTTAAGTTCCTAGTGGATTAAGAAGGAAAACTGAGTCAGCTTTTAATCTAGGTCTATTTTAAACTAACCAAATGAGAATGTGATTAATTCTTAATGATTTAGTCACTAATATTTTTCATATCAGCATAATTTCCATGAATGCTCTTCAGGCTCTAAGATTTGCCCTGTGCTTTCTTGGATCTTTCCATTTGATCCTAGCAACTAGTTCAGTGGGTCTTATCCCTGTCTGCACATAAGAGTGATTTGTATGCTTAAAATAAATAGCATTGTCTAGCTGGGAGCAACGGTACACATCTGTCATCTTAGAAACTTGGGAGGCAAGTTTGAGGCCAGTCTTAGACTGTCTCAAAATAAAAAATAAAAAGGGATGGGGTAACTTAGTGATAGAGGGCCCCTGGCTTCAATCCCCAGTATTACAATCAATCAATCTTCATTTAGAAAAATAAACAAATAGTACTGTCTGTGTCCCACTCCAGGCAGTTGAACCAGAGTCTCTGAGGATGGATGGCCTGGGACATGGATATTTTGTCCTCTTTTTGAGTAGTTGCTAATACACAGCCAAGATTGACAACCATGACTTACTTAGACACAGTACTTCTAAGATCTAAAGGTCTTATGAAACTTGATACCTTAAATTTTTGCTCACTTTGGTAGAGTCCAGAACCAGATGGTTTCAGAAACTATGCAAATCATAATTTTGAACAAAAGCATGTGGTCAAGACCTTCCATTGTTAGTTGGATGTCTTTGCCATTTTATTGTTTACTTAGCTTTGTAAAGTTTCTGTGCTCAATTTGCTTGTGTGCTTATGTGTGATATACCTCATAATATAATTGTCAGGGCTTCCAGAGTCTAGCAGTGCCATCTATCTCATGGCACATAGTCTTTATAGATTTGGAATTTCTTAACCTTACAGTTTTCCTTTATTTTAGCCTTGAGTAGTATCACTTATTCTAAAATAAGTAGTTTGACAACATATATACCCTAAAAATAAAATGGTTGGCTTCTCAAGATGTCCAGAATCCAGATTAAAGTAAAAAGATATTAAAAATTCAAGAACATAGTTCAGTTTTCTTTTCAAGGCCGTGCTAGGCAGTATGCTTGAATTTACCTATTAAATGCTTAACAAATAGATATAAAAATACAGAATTAGCAACTAATCAAAAAGCATAATTGTTTTAGGATGAAGTATCATCTATACTTGTATACTTGTAATAAGCTTGCATTATTATTTGTTATCTTACAAATTACAGCTGCTATTACATGAACATAGAATTGTGTTGGTTAGTGGGTGTCACATGTTTCTTGTATATAAATTCTCTAAATGAATCCCATTAATCTGAAATGCTAGAAGCAAAAATATTTCAGGAGTTGTTATTATAAGTGTTTAGCAAGTTGTGGCTGTTATTTCTTTTCACCTGTTTCTAAAGAATGCATAGGATGGGTTTACGAAGTATTTTTGTTTATATATAACAATTATTAGCACTTACTGTAGTGGAATGCTGTTGATCACCTAATTTCAGATGCCTACATTTTCAAAACAATGAAGACATATCACTGACCATAAAATGGAAATAGCAACCATTCAAAATATTTGAGCATTTATTGTGTCATTTACTCTACAGAGGCAATCTCGCTATGAAAGCAAATATAGCCAGTTTATGTGCATATGTAGATGGAGGTATCTATAATGTTATTACAATTTGTAACTACAAAGTACACAAGTGTAATGGATATTTTGGTTTATTTTCAGTACAAGCTTATATGAACAAAGATTGTGTGCCTGGGTGCTAAGGAATGGTTTCAATTTCAACTAAAATTTTTAAATTACTTATGAAATCTTACCTTTTTCTTTTTAAACAGGTGACTGTTGAAGACAAAGTAAGAAAACAGATTGGTTCTACATTCACTTTTTAGATTTCAGATTCACATGCATTTTAATAGTTGCCTCTATACAACCTTATTCAGTTAAGGCTTTCTGGTTCATAGTTCTTAAATATAATTGTGTAATGACTCTGCAGTTGTAATATCATTGTAATATATATAGGCCTAACAGTTTTCCAAAAGTAAATTTAAAATTAATATGTCTTTATGATCTACAAAATTAATAATGTTAATAAACATGAAGCACTTTACAGAAAATTTTTTTATGTAAGATTTGGAAATGGACCTTAGTTCAGTGCTGTGGTGCATGCCTGTAATCCCAGCAATTCAGGAGCCTGAGGCAGGAGGATTGCAAGTTCAAAGTCAGCCTCAGTAACTTAGTGAGTCCCTGTCTCAAAAATAAAGAGGCTGGGGATGTGTCTCACTAGTTAAGTGCCCCTAGTTTCAATACCAATACCAAAAACCAAAAGCCCTGATTTTTAATTATATTTTATTCTTCAAAGTTAAAAGATAACCCATCTTCTATGTGATGGAAGGGGTTGGTGGTGAGGGACATATTAGGGAGTCAGAGAGGTATAATTCCTGAGTTTAGAATTCTGACTCAGACCTTTCAATTAACACAACTACCTATTTGATAATTCTTCATGATTATAATAATTAACAGTTATCTACTTGGTTGTTAGTGAACAATGTTAATTATTCCTAGTCAATATTATTTGGATATATTACTCAAATTAAATTTAGCTAAATAATGAAGTCAGCAAATCAAATTATGGGCTAGTAGAGAAAAATTGCCAGCTAAAAATGTTACACTGAATATATCTAGCCTCCTAAAGACCTGATCCTAAAAACTGTCCAGGCCTATTGTAATGTTCGTCATAGGGTACTCAAAAGGGATCAGAGGATGGGAGGGTTTTGTAAACATCCGGGGGCACATTAATGGTTTATGCCCACATGTTACTATGATATAGTAGCTAGAAGGAACTGTTGGCACTTAGTGTGCTGGGGCAAGGGATGCTAAAGGTCTTTCAGTGCTCAGGATAGTCCCAAATGTTGAAGATCAGCCTGTCCAAAATGCAAGTAGAGAAAGACTTACAAAACCGTGCACCCAAGTATTAATACCATAATTTTACTGGCTAATAAAATACTATGTAAATTTAGATTTGATAATTTACATTTTATCTTGCTTTAAATTAGTGTTGGACTCAGGTTTTAGGATGAATCAGGACAGAAAATTTGCTGTATTATATGTTGAATGGACAATTTCCATTAGGAAACCATTAGGTCTAAAGTCACTAATGGTGAAATACTTCTTTAGTTATTGACAGATGATTGCATACAAAGTGGGCTGGTCAACCTAAAACATCCCCATAGGTAAGGATTTAATATAAGAAAACATTACATTTTATTAAATTTTAAGTTACATGATTTATGAGTAAATACACTGAATTCCTTACATTAATTTAAAAAATTTTAAGCATCTGTTTTTTCTTTTGAATCTCATTAACTTTCTTAAAACTTATGCTTTTTATGCAAAAGGAGAAAAAGTAAAATTCAGATTGTTTACTTAATCCTTTTCCTTTAGTTAGATATGTAATGTTCTAAAAGAAAGACGGTCCTACTAGTCAAAGAATATTTTAAACATTTGTTATTCTATTTCTGTAAGATAGATATGAGTGGCATTCTGAGTTTTCACTAGCCCTACAACACACTTTGCTAAAATAATGAAATTTGTTTTTCCCAGAATACTTGTTTGGTTATAGACTGTTTTACCTTCTCCTATATTGAATTTAATAAATTCAACAATTACAAATTATATAGTAACTATTTTATATATTTTTCAAGTTCCTGTAATGTTTAAACCAAAGTTAACTCTTTATTTAGTTATTAAGAAAGTGAGCAAAACCTCACGTTAATTTCACTTCTTGGAATCAGAAGACGTAGTTTAGGGCCCAGCTCTAGCCTCAGTGCTACCTGACTTAATAATACTCTTCAGTATCTCTAATACAGAATAAGATTAATAACTATCTACTGTGTAAGGATCAGCTTAGACAATATTTTAACTTTTTTCAAACGAAGGTAAACTGACAAAATTTTTAAAACCAAAAAATGTTTATTCGTATTATCTTTTTAGAAACATGATTTTATGTGAACTTTACTCCAAAGAATAAATATGGCTTAAAACAATCTGTGATCATTTGGAAGGACTTGGTATTTGGTTTTAGTATGGAACAAAGAGGGAGCCTTAAAGTAACAGCTTGTTAAATTGCCTTTGTCAAAGGAAAGTAGCCCAAGGCAGCTTTTTCTGTGTTTTGCCAGGACGTGGATTACAGCCAGGGTTACAACTCCCCAGAGATTAGAGATAGTGGATGGTGACCATGACCCAGTCAGCTCTTTCAGCTTGGATTATTTAGAGATTTTTTTAAAAGCTTGATATAAATAGAACAATGCCAAACTACTAGTGTCAGTGGTGATGCTAATATAGCTTTTAAAATATCTTTTGTTTATAAATTTACTTGTGTTGTCTCTTATTCATAATCTGAGCATGGCAATAACAGAAATTGGTACCAGGAGTGGTATATGAACCACTATTTTAAGATCTTTATTTTGTTATCAGTATTTTCATGATCATAGTGGAGTCCCAATCAGAGGCACATTCAAGTTTTTGGAATTTAGCTATATGTGCTGGGCCAGAGAGAAAGGTTGAGAATTTAAGTCATGTAGTCACTTCTGCCTGCCCCATCTTTCTGAAGAGTATTCCCCAGAGTAAGTGTTGAAAGGGAGACATTAATCTGCCATTTCCTCAATTGGTCATAGTTTCTTTGTGCCTTGCAATGTGAGTTTCTCACTGTGCAGTGTGATTCTAGTGTTTAAAGATAAGTTTTTTTTATACAAGATGGCTTCAAATGCAAGCCAACTACTTCATCTGGTGTTCACCCAAAGAATGAGCCATCTGTTTGAACAGTGAAAGAAAAACTGGCTGTGTTGGACATATTGAGAATCTGCCTCCAACATAGTCTGTAAATGTTGTATACTGTATTTTAAAGGTGACTTAGATTTCCAAGCATAATTTGGACTCCATGAGATATTTTTTTGTGTGTACAACTCTATGAAATGGAAACTCCACTATAATAAATGCTGCAGCCTTCCAATTTTCCTTTGTTACTAGATAACATATATAATGGCAACAGTTCTTTATCTTCCATGGTTTATGGAGACATTTCAAAATGTCTTTTCATTAAGGGAATTAAGATAAAGCAGAGTTTTGTGCAAACATTTAAAAATTATATAGAATTATAAATTTCTCAAAATCAAGGTTATTATACAAATAAAACAAGTCCTAGTTATGTCAGCAGCCTTACGGTGCCACAATCTGTAATCATACGTATCAGGAAGCTACGATGATTTGACTATGAGCTAAAGGATGATGCCTTACAGCAGAGATCAGCAAACTTTTTAAAATAAAGGACCTTGGTTAGTCAGGTTTGCATTGCTGTGACCAAAATACCTGACGGGAATGATTTAGAAGAGGGAAAGTTTATTTTGGTTCACAGTTTCACAGGTTCCATACGTGATCAGTCAGCTCCATAGCTGTGGTTCCCAAAGTGAAGCATAACATCATGATGGCAGGGCACAGTAGAGGAAAACAGCTCAGGACATGACAGCCAAGGAGAAAGAGGAGAGACAGATTAAGAGAAAGAAAGAGCAAGCTCTGCTCACCAGGGATAAAATATATGTCCCGAAGATACAACCCCAGTGACCTTCTTTCTCCAGCCATACCCCTACCTGCTTACGGCTAATCACCCAGTTAATCCATTAAAATGGATTAATTTACCAATTAGGTTACAGTTTCCATAATCTGATCATTTCACCTCTAAGCATTCTTGCATTGTCTCACACAAGAGCTTTTGGGGGATACCTCATATCCATACCAAAATAGGACCCCAAAAGGCTTTGCAGACTTTGAAGTCTGTCTCAACTACTCCGCTCTGCAATTATAGTGAGAAAGCAACCATAAGCAACATATGAACAAATGAGGGTGGCTATGTATATAAGATAGGAAAAAAAAAAACAAAGGTCTTTCCTGCTTTCACACACACCACTCACTACACAGCTTGTCACCAAAATGTGTTGGGATTTCTTCCCACCAATAGCCAATTATCTGGCACGCACCAACTGAGTGTCCTATAATTCAATTGAATTCTGACAGTATCTACCTGGAGATGTAGTCAGATTTCACAGGTCCAGGGCTCAGTTCCAAGAGATTGCATCTTGCAGATCTCAGTTGTGAGTCCCAGGTTGTAATCTGTACTTCTGATCAACTAATTGTAAATTGAAGTCATAATGACTCCCTCTCCTTAGGTTTGGTTAATTACCTAGGACAGCTCATGAAATTCAGAGAAACATGTTCACCAGTTAATTATATTAATAAAGGATGTAATAAAGGTTACAGAATACCAGCCAGATGAAGAGATCAAGGGTGAGGTCTGGAAGGGTCCCAAGTGCAGGAGTTTCTGTCCCCTTGGACTTGGGGTGTGTCACCCTCCTGGCATGTGGGTATGTTCTTCAACTCAGAACCCTGAAACATCCTTTTTGAGGTTTATGAAGGCTTTCTGCCATGGTTTGGATATGACATATCCCCTTAAAGCTCCTGTAAATGCAGGAATATTCAGAGGTGAAATTATTAGATTATGAGAGCTATGGCCTAATCAGTCCACCCTAGTTTGAATGGACTGACTGGGAGGTGACTATAGGCAGATTGGAGGAGGTGTGTCAATAGGGCTTACCCTGGAAGAGTGCCACCTTCCCTGTGGCCCCATCTGCTTCCCTTGTCTCTCTGCTTCCTGACTCTGCTATGAACTTCTGCCATGATGTTCTGCCTCATCTTGGGCCCAGAGCAGTGGAGTCAGCCATCTGTGACTGGGACCTCTGAAACTGTGAGCCTGAACAGACTTTGTCCTCAAGTTCTTCTTTAGGATATTTGATCATAGTGATGCAAAAACTGACTGAAACACTCCCTTACATAGGCATGATTGATTAAAACATACAAATGACAGGTTGGATTGGCCCACTGGCTACTTATAGCTAGAAAATGATGCCCTAGGCAGTGGTTCTGAAAATGTGATTCCCAGACCAACAGCTCTGGCATCACCAGAGACTTATCACCAATGTAAGCTCTCAGACCACCTCCACCTTGCTACTGAGTCAACTACTCTGGGGATGGGACCTAGCAATTCACATTTTAGCAAGCCCTCCAGGGGATTCTGGTACATGTATGTGGAATATGAGAACTACTATAAAAATCTAGATTCCTCTAAGGCCAACCCTAAAAGTACACAAATAGATATTTTTGGTCTCACTGGTATACAAGACAGTAATCTGAACAATAGAATAACTGTCAAATCTTTTGAGTCAGGAAATACTTTTATGCTTCTAGTAAGGAAATACTTCTTCAATTTCTCAAGTTGTCTTTTCTGTTAATATGTTTGCTTGCATTCTAAATTTCTCTTGAAAAAATGTCTCTTTAAATTTGAGACCAGCCTTTACTGTGCTTTCTTCCATATATACTAAAACCTATGCAAATAATATCAAATTTCCTATTGTTAAAGTACAATCTAATGATTCATTGTTTATGATCATTTCAAGGGTGGTTTTGAACCCTCATATCTTATAAATATCTGTGTCAAGATACTCAATGGAGCCTTTCTTGTTATGCTGGAATTACTGGCAAGGCCCAAAGCTGAGAGCAATGGGTTCTCGATTCTCCTATACTCATATTGTCCAATGCTACCAAATTCTGGATTTACCACCTCCTTTTCCTGGAAGGATATATAAGACAAGTTCTAGGAGGAGGAGTGAAACCTTCACCTCGAGAGGTAGCAGGTGGCTTCCTCCTCTCCTCATGGTGGAAAGAAAAGAAGATAGGGTAGGTAGCTTTAAGAGAATCAATCTGAGACCTCGAGTGCTTACAGGTCTTTTTTTGTATTGTCAAATTAGTGGAGCATGAATGGAGTCTAGGGAGCTTGAAGTATATCCCATAGCTTTGGAGTAGTATGTGTACATAGAAATACATTTTAGCACTGTCAAGGTCAAAGAAGTTTAGGCTGCTCCTCTCTTCTGATGGGTTCCTCTGCAACCAAAGGAGCTAGGACAAACCTGACAGAAACCCAAGAGGAACACGCATAGCTATTTGAAGACCACCAGCATCAGACAGAACCAAGTGCAGTCAGTAAGAAATGAGGAATGCTTCCTACTACCACCACCAGCACCAGGCTGACTGGTAGTTACATAATATTTTGATCTCCCTCATCTTCCCTGTCCCCATCTGCATCCTTTAAAGGAGGAAGCAAAGTTATCACATAGATCCCTGTAATAAGTGTTTGAAGTTCTGTCCAGTCCATGATTGAGAGGGACTCAGGAGTAGGAATGGGTAAGGATTTTGCAATAGAGATGAGGGTCAAGGAGTGTGAAGCATCTAATTTTACCTTTACTTGAAGTCTAACAACTTAGTCTGGTATCATTTCATGTCTGCTGGCAGAAGACATCAGACTCTTGGGTCAGAGACAAGTGGCTTTTATTACTCATGGCACAATAAAAGCATGAGCCTCAGCATATTTGTGTTGGTTTCCCTTGCCCCCAAGTCCCATGGGGGTGATTTCACGGGCTGAGATAACACAAACACATGCAGTGGGTTCTGTTCCAGGAGAAGCAGCCAGGGCCAAGAGCCCAGTGCTTTCTGAGCAAGCAGCAAACATTGTAGCAAACAGCAAGCAAGCCAGGTCCTCTTCCCTTGAGACTCAGCAGTTAGATGGTGGTTTTCCAGGCTGGGATAAGGATGATACAAGGAAAGGTGCCATGGTGCAAAATTTAGGGAGGCACTCATTTTTAGGCACTCATTTCTGCAAACAAAGAATTGGCACCTGGGAGTGAGTGCCTTCTTAAATCTTATGTCCAGGGCACCTTGCTTTTCTTATCTTCACTCTGACTCAGGTGGCCATGCCTAACTACCTTGTGGGTTACTTTGACTTACTAGTTGCTGATGTAGCTAACTATAGAATTGGTTCAATGTCACAGGACATGTCAACTTGGCAGCCTTGAGTACAAAGCAGGAGTATGCAATGACAGGGACCCAAGTGTCTCTCCCAATGGAGACTGAAGCTTAAAACTGAACTGTTTTCATAATTCATGAGCCACATCCAGTCCCAGCTAATGGTTGTTTTGTTTTTGTTTTTCGGCAACGGGTTGAGTCCAGGGGCATTTAACCACTGAGCCACATCCGCAGCCTTTTTTACCTTTTATTTTGAGACAGGGTCTTGCTAAGTTGCTTTAGGGTCTTGTTAAATTGCTGAGGCTGCCTTCGAACTTTCCATCCTCCTGCTTCAGCCTCTTGAGTCGCTGAGATTATGGGTGTGTGCCACTACTATTTAACTCTTTACAAAATAAGTTTGCTGACTCTTATAATAACTGAAAGGCCTTTAATCTGGGCATATATATATTTTGTGTGTGTGTATGTGTGTGCTGGGGATTGAAGCCAGGGCCTTGTGCATGTGAGGCAAGCACTCTACCAACTGAGCTATATCCCCAGCCCTGTCTGCGCATATTTTTAAAAGATGGGAGAGAAATGCAATGTAATACAGCTTGGGGCAATAATTGAAAAAAAATGATTTTACATTTTTCTACTAAGGAGACATATACCTTCAATAACATTGTTACTTGTATGACAGACATTAGGCCTCTTTTATCCGACTTTAAAACTGAAAAGAGAGCATGGGTCAACACAGACAAACTGCAGAAAGGGCAGACATGGGATACACCCCAATGTGGGCTGGATCTAGAGATCTGATTTGGAACTTGTACATATGTTGGCTTCATGTCTACCTCTGCAGATACTACGTAAGGGTTTTCCCAAAAGGTGGGACCGAAGGCTCAGGCCACTCCAGAAGACTTCCCACCCAGGGCTGCAATCTGAGAGGCAATTGTGGACCAGCATTGTGTCATTAACCCAACCATGTGACTATCTCTGGGACCAAGGAGAGGGCAGATCTCTTACCAGAGAACAGTGAAAGCAGTGGCACTGCGACCCTAGGTGATTATTGGCATCTGATTCAGTTTGTGTTTGCCACAAGCATGGTTTAGTTGGGAATAACATGTGGGATTTTTAAGCCCCGTCAATCAATATCTACAGTTGAGGGTCTTTGTCTATATAATTTTCTTGTGTGTAGAGCTAGCTGCTCTATTTCTGGTGAATGTACCATATTGACCTCTCTTCCCTAGTTTTTACAGTCATATTACATTGTTTGGAGTTGTGCTTTGTTGTGCCTGTACCTTCCAGGGCTTCCTCTTTGGACCAGGATCAGGAAAGTTGCAGCTTTGATTAATCATCCCCTTATGGTCATTCACCCTGTGTCCATGGCTTAGAGAGATATTTATATGGCAAACATTACATTCCTAACTCTAAACTCTATATGTCCTATAATTGCTGTGATTATTGTTGTGATAATTAATTATTAGTGTGGCCTGTAGATGATGCTCATGAAACAAGTGAAATATGACAGACTTATAATCTGTAAACCTGAAAAAAAGCAACCATTCTCTAGATAGTTAATTATAGTTGAGACTTAATATCATATGGATCCTAGAGCTCTGAAAGACTAGCTAGGTTAACTCCGTTTTTTTTTTTTTTCCTGTTTTGTATAACAATATGTGGCAGCCTTTCATGATGGGTCAAATACTGTATCAAAATAATTTCTCAAATGTCTACTTTGCCTGCATAAATTTTGGAAGCAACATATACTCAGTGTGGAACATCATTTTTTGTTTGCTTGTTTTGGTACAGGAGCATTGAACCCAGGGGCGGTTTAACACTGAACTATATCCCTAGTCTCTCCTCCAGCCCCTTTTGAAATAGGGTCTCACAAGTTGCTTGGGGCCTTGTGTTGCTGATGCTGGTCTGAGACTTGTGATCCTCCTGCCTCAGCTTCCCAAGTGGCTTGGATTATAGGTGTGCACCACTGTGTCCAGCTCAATGTGAAACATCTTATTTATTTAAAAAAACCCTCAGAGTTGAAAGAAATGATACTAATTTAATTCTATTTGCCAACCAATTGTTGTAACACTTCCCAAAGTAGCCCAGTTCTAGGCTGCCCTTTTGATTTTCAGACAGCTCCAATCATGAGTTTTTCTTGTTGAGTGAACTGGCATCTGCTTGCCATATCAGTGCTGGCTGTATTCTCTCTGGTGCAAGACAGAGCAGGCTGCTATTATACTGCCCACTCGACTCCCACCCAAGTCACCTACTTGCCAGGTTAATTTTAGTTAGACTTTTAAAGATACATTTCACAAGGAAATATTGATTGAATGCTATATTTTCGTCAGTTTTCTGCAATAAACTAGTTTGCATTTCTCGAAGTTTCCTAAAAAATGCAAAAGTGGTTAATATCTTTAAGCAACACAAATTTAAGAATATAACCTTTCATTAAAAGTTTTTAGTTTCCTTTGTGCTTTATGTGTTTTGTGAGACATGGTAAAGAACAATTTTTATAGGATGAATTTCTTGAAGGTAAGCAAATTCTCAACTTCTGAAACAAATCCTTATAAAAGTTGCAGTACACCAGAGCATAATAAAGTTCAGACAAGTTTACTGTTTGAATGATAGTTAAAACCATGAAAGTCATTTCAACATATGTGTGTGGTGCTAGATGATGATTTAGCCAAAAACTATATTAGTTTTTTGGATTTTGGTATATTATTCTTGGGTTAATATCAGGATATGCAATACACAAAAACATTCTGAATAAAATTATACTTTTAAGATATTATTATTAAAGTAACACATATGCATAATTAAAACCCAACTGATATAAAATAAAATCATATTTTTAAACATGCATAATTAAAACTCAACATATCAAAATTGAAATCTTCCACTCCATCTTTAGTACCACTCTCTTGAGGTCATCATTTCCTAACTCTTCTATTTTTAGTCTTCTTTTCCACATTTTTTATTAGTGCATTATAATTGTACATATTGATGGAATTTGTGGTGACATATTTGAGCACACATACAGAATCTATTCTTAATTCTTAAAGTGGCCACCACCATACTAAATAATATTCTTCTTTCTTTTTTTCTTAATATTTTTTTAGTTGTTGATGAACCTTTATTTAATTTGTTTATTTATATGTGGTCCTGAGAATTGAATCGAGTGCCTCACACATGCTAGGCAAGCACTCTACCACTGAGCTACAACCTCAGCCCTTTCTCTGTTTCTTGATGAATCGATTTTAGACTATTCTAGTCAATTTCCCATGTGAAAGATGACTTCTACCTTTCTTTTCTTCCTTTTTCCTTGAGTTTGCACCTATTCAATTATGCTCTGTCCTTTTGGATGTGGTTACCTTTATATAACTTTAAACAATATACTTAACCATCTATCTATCCTTTATTGACCACAGTCAAAAAGTATCTATTAATAACCTATTGGACCAACCTCCTCTTAACCCAATGATCTTCATCTCCTCATATCTATGAACCTTCTCACATTGAGTAAAAATTTGACTTCTGTAACCAGTAGGATGTTACAGAAATCATGGTGACTGACTTCTAAAGATAAGTCCTAAAAAATGTGTGTCTCTGCTTTGCACTCTTATCTTGTCATGAGGACACTTGAGCAGCCCTAAGGGGAGGTCCATGTGACAAAGAACTGAAACTTCCCTTCTATAGCCTGCAACAGCTTTCCAACCACGTAAGGGAGCCATCTTGGAAGCACATTCCCCAGCCTGAGGCGAGCCTACAGATGACTAGCTTGAAACACACTTCTTGGCAGCAATCTCATGAGAAACCCTGAGTCAGACCACTCCACTAACTTGCTTCTGAATTCTTGATTGACAGAAATTCTATAAGATAAGAAATGTTTATTGGTCTTTTAAACTAATAAATATTTTGGGAAGGAGGGTATTTCTTATGCAGCAATAGTAGGTAGTCAGAAGATAAGATGATGCCATTTTCCTCCTCAGAGTCACCTCCATTTCCTTTCCTAACTCCTTATGTCTTTTCTAATTTCTTCCATCTATATTACTTTGCCATTATTTCATTACACTGTTCATAATGTTTATATTCTGTTTTTAAACTCTACTTATAAAATATAACCATACATGCTTTATTAAAATGTTGATTCTAAGGTTAGAAACAAAAACATTTAAATAATTATATTTAGGAAACTTATATAAATATATGTAATATCTTGTGTGTAATATTTAACTCAGCATCAGTAGGAATAGAACTATAGAGAAGGAGATTACTGAGCCTGTCACTTGAAGGGCAATGCTTTCTATTTGACCCATGACATTTTGGTAATTTTTTATAACTTCACAGAGTTCCAAAGTTGCCTTTTAATTTCCTCTTAAGAAAAAAATAAACATCCTTCTTTGCCATATCACTAAGTTTTTTCAGACTTGTAATCATAAGATTTGCAGAATGAAATCCATTCCAACACTTTTTGAAGACATTCTCCTTACAACTTCTAACTGCTTGTTCTAGCCACATGGCTGCCATCTTGGAATTTCCTTTCATTGTTCTCTCTAGTTAGTCTTATTTTGTCAGATGCTAGTAATTTTTTCAGACATGGGTGTCCAAGGAATCTTTGCACATCTAAAAAACTTTAAAAATTTTCCTTACATCTGATTTTGTTGCTGCTCTGGATGGCATCTTATTTTCAATTATATTTTCTTATTGGTAAGTGCAGAATAACGCTATCAAAAAGTTGGTCTTTTATCTGGAAACTTTACTCAACTCTATTGTGTGTTCTAAGATTTTACTGATTTGGAGATTAAGACATTTGCAAAAATCAGTTTTATCTTTTTGCTTTCAGTCCTTAACTCCTTCTTATCTTATGGCCATGTTCCAGAATATCCAGTATTCCATAGTATATATTTGTAGAGTTATACCATTTTAGCCTCCAAATTTTTAGGACATTGTCTTCTAGCATTCAGGGACCTCTCTGAGGAAGGTGTTACTTTGAATTCCATTCTTTTGTAGGGAACCTATTTTATTATCTAGAAGTTGTAGGATCTTCTTTTTTCTTGGAGTTCTGCAGTTTTACAAGGATATACTTCATATAAATCTTTTTTATTCTGTCCTGAAGACTTACATAATTTTAACTCTAAGAATTCTCTTCCATTTTCTCTCAAGTTCTGTTTTTATCCCATAGAAATCCTATTCAATGAATATTGGAGTTTCTCAGTTTATCCTCTATTCTCCAACTTTGTTCTCTTTTCTTTCTTTTTTGGGGGTATCAGAGAATGAAATCAGGGGTGCTTAACCAGTGAACCACATCCTCAGCCCTTTTTCTTTTTTATTTTCAGACAGAGTCTTGCTAAGTTGCTTAGGACCTTGCGAAGTTGCTGAGTCTGGCTTTGAACTTGTGATCCTCTTGCCTCAGGCTCCTGAGCCACTGGGACTATTGTCGTGCCTTGCTCCATGGCTCATCTTTTTTTTTTTTTTTTTTTCATGGCTCATGTTTTTGGTTTGCATTTTGGGACATAGTTTCAATTTTTTCTTCTAAACCTGCTCCTGATGTTTTTGTTTGTTTGTTTTTGTTTTTGATTTTTTAGAAAACTGCACTTTTGATTCTTAAGAATCTTTCTGACACTGCCACCTTTTCAGAGCAACCTACCTCATCCATTGCCTCAGATATTCCTAAGTATACTAAGTATATTCCTTTTATTGCAAGTGAGAGAAATTTAATTTAAACTGCATAAAAAGGAAGGAATTTACTACTTACAAAAAGGAGAATTTCAGTAGTAGGGTTTACTTTAGATGTAGATTAGTTTGATATGGGAGCTTAAGTGATGTCACCAGATGATCTGATGCAGGGTGAGCTGGTCAGTCTCCACTCATAAGCATTAAAATATAAGAAACAATTACCTTTTATTCAGTTATAAGTCAAACAAATGATTTATGAGTAAATATACTGAAATCCTTTCACAAAGTGAATTTTCCCAATGAATTTGTTACTAAGTCCAGAGATTAGCCTTTTGAAGCAACTATATGAGAACAAAGGGTGGAAGGAGTAGATTTAACTTGCTGACAAGGTGGAAGCATCAAGTCCCAAGTTAATAATTTTCAATTTGTTTGTCTGACTAAACTGGATGTGCACACAGGGTTACAATGTACACACCAGTTTTTCTTGCAACTCTTTAAAAAAATTCTCTCTGCTTTCTTAGTGGAGGTCCCTGGAAACATGAATATATTCATCATTTAGAAACTGAAATGTAGACCAGTTCATTTTTATGACTAGACTTCATCTAAGGAAGCATTGGTCAGGAAAAACTCAAGATAGAATCTAGATGAGGAGTTTTACAATAGCTGTAGAGATGGCCATGGAAACTAGGAAATTTTGGGAGGTCCCTTAGGTTATTGGGGGCAAGCCCCTGCATGGGATTGTGGGGCCCCAGTCTTTTCTTTCTCTTTCTTTGCTTCCTGACTAGTGATGTAAGCTTTCTGTCTACCATATGCTCCCACCATGATATACTGCCCTTGGCAGAGATCCAAATCAATGGGCCACTTGATCTTGGACCAGAGCTTCCAGAACCATGATTCCAAATAAACATTTTGTCCTTTTTTTTTTCTTGGCAGTGCTAGGGATTGAACCCAGGGCCTTGCGCATGTTAGGCAAGCATTGTACCAGTGAGCTATATCCGCAGTTCAACCTTTTATCTTTAAAAGTTAATTGCCTCAGTTATTTTGCTATAGAGACAGATATCTAACACATTTTTAAAAATAAATATCTTTACCTGATAGCCACAACTCATTAGCAATGAGACCAGGCTCTTGAAGGCTTTATGAAGGATGTGGAACGGAGAAGAGACATGAAATTCCTTCTGCCTCTGTATTCCTGTTTGTATCACATGTTTGTAATCTCTTCTGTCTCTTCTAGAATATGAGCCTCTTGGAAACTCTGCCTTCATCGTGTTCTTCTTGCTCCCTCTGTGTCTAGTATAGTAGCAATACTCACCAGGTCTCTGAACTACCAAACTGAATATTTCTACCTGACCTTCAACTCTACCTTAGATTATAGCTTTACAATAATTTGCTTTACTTCTTATTCTTCAAAATATTTGAAAAACCTGATGTTCAAAGTATTTTCATGTGCTTATCTTAATGATTAAAATTTAACAGCTTTAGGTTAAAAAGAAATTACCAATTAGTTTTCCTCTAGTTGAAATGTCAGGTTTTTTAAAATTGGCATCAACAGTACTTTGGGGGAAGAGGAAGGTTAGGAATGCCAGATAGAAATATGAGACATTCATTTAAAGTTCAAATTTCAGGTAAATAATGAGTATGTTTTTCATATAAATATATCTAGTTGTTGTTTATCTGATATTTTAATTGCACTGTGAGCCCTCTTTCAATTTTTCCAATATATGGCAACCCAGGCCCTCCTTCTGGTCTATCTAATGTTCTGTATCAGTCTCCCAAACTTGTGCTCCACAGAACCTAATGTAGAAGTAGAATCTTAGAGGTCAAGATCTAACTTAGAAGGCCTGATATGTCAGGCCAGCAAACTTCACATTACACCATCTAAATTATGACCAGAGGTGAATAAGTATCCAAACGAGAACATGTAGCAGCATTCTGCTTTTCCACCTTTCTAGGAAATGAATTTACTGTATGTTATGGTTTGAATATGAAGTGTCTCTCAAAGCTCCTGTGTCAATTCAGAAACATTCAGAGGTGAAAGGATTGGATTATGAGAGCTGTCAACTAATCAGTCCATCCTAGTTTGAATGGATGGACTGGGAGGTAAATGTAGGTAGATGGGGCATGGCTGGAGAAGATATGGATATATGGAGAAGATATCTCACTTCAGATATGCCCTGGAAGAGTTCTTCTTTCCTGCAGGTCCTTCCTTTCTAGATCTCTCTCTGTTTCCCAGTGGTGATGTCCTGAGCAGTTTCTTTTTGCCATACCCTTCTACCAGGATGTGCTGCTTCATCTCAGGCCCAGAGCAATGGAAGCAACCCACCATGGACTAAATTTCTAAAACCATGAGCCAAAATAAACTTTCCCACCTCTAAGCTGTTTGTGTCAGCTCTTCTTGGTCACAGCAATGCAAAGCTAACAATACACTGTATGTATTATATTATGCCCAAGTACTTAAATGTAGTGATTTGACAATGAACATAGAAGGCCACATCTTAGATCTTGTTCATGGAATTCTGAAGCACAAACTTGAAGCTTCTCATGGAGATTCTTCTAGTACATCCTTTCAATTTTTCCCAAGTGACAAAATTCTATATCTTCTCAGGTTTACTGGGAAAGGAAGTGAGGGGCTAGGCAGTAGAATTTTTTCATTTCCTCCTTATTTCCTAAATACACGCATTGTGACTGACTATTTTTCCTTGTCTGTTCTTCCAGGATTTATTGTTGACCCTAAAACTTGGATACTCTAAGGAATGTGTGAAGGTCCAGGGTGGCTTGGAAAGTGCAGTGTGAGTCTGTAACAACACTTGACAATGGTTGTAGCAGCCACATGGTAAATATATCCACAAACACCCTGGCACATTTGCCCACTGGGACAATGTCCAGAATCTGACCAGGGATGGCATGATGTTATGTCCCCACCTTTCTGCTCCCAGCCTTTGTGGAAGGGGACAGTTCTGAATTGGAGATAATACCAACAGTATATTTTTAAAACTAGGTGTTAAAGTGATTATTTCATAGAAATATTTATGTATTTAATAATAATTATTGTCTATGCAGGAGCAAAATTATTATCATTTTTTCTATTAAGGTCAACATTTAAAAGCTAAAGAATCTTAAGCCTTGTTTCTAGGAAGAGGTTTATATGTTATAAATAATATTCCATTAACACTGTAATTTTGTTCTGTCAAATAAATGGTTTTAAGTAATCAAAAAGACTTTTCATATCTGGTATAATTTTATCAGAAAAGATTTTTATCTGGAGTTTTGACTGCATTACCTATGTGATCCACAAGATGGCAGCAGAGAAATGTTCATTTAAATTTATCATCTCTAGAGAGATTATTACAAGTGCATTTTAACAAAAAATAGACTAACCTTTGTAATTTGGTCCTTTCTAAACATAAAGTAGCTAGTTAGAACTTTCGTGATTTCTCAGGTCCTCTGTGAGAAACAAAATTGGGTTTATCGTCTTTATTAAAGTTGTTTTTCTGGTGAGTCAGGTATAAATGTGCTGGTCTATATTTCTGTCTCAGCATACTCATAAGCTATCTTAGGAAATCTGGGAAGAATACACTATGGAATCTAAGTGTGTGTGTGTGTGTTGATTTACAATCTGCAGTAGCCATCATTAAGGAAAAACAAGAAATGGACAAGAAGTGGTTTTCAGGTATTGAGGTCTGAATTTAGGTAGGGGAGTGGGTAGATGGCAAGAAGAGAGGGAATGCTTGGGGTAGGAGGGCATTTCTACATAGTGGGCAGTTTTCGACTGCATTTGTGTTATATTTGACACTATTGGCTATTCATTAGAGTGGGTAATTGCAGTTAACAATAAATAATTGCAGGTGCTTTTCATGCAGTAGAAAAAATGTTTTCTTGTAAATGACCTCAATTTTCTAATTTTAGAGTCATGCATTTCCTATGAAGAGATAAAAGGCACAATATAAGTCTATTCTATAGATATAATTAATTAATTATCACCGGTCTATATCATTTATTACTTTGGATTTCTTTATGCCTAAAACTTGGAGAACTTAATTACACCCACATACATGGATACACCTGGGTGTGCTTTTTGTGTGTATATATATATATGTATATATATATATATACATATATATATAAATGTTGCAAACATTTATATCATGCAGGAATATATAAAATAGGAAATGAAGTCTCCCATAATTCTTCTGGGTAGTTTGTAAACTTCCTTCTAGTTATTTCTCCATGACAAACATATTTACATTTTTAAAAAACAAAATTAAATCATACAACATTGACACTTCTTTGCAACTTACGTTTTGAATTTACTCTATCATGGACATTTTTCCGTGTTGATTTTAAAATCTACAGATTATTCCATTGCATAATCATGACATAATGTTCTAAACTAACTCCATTGATGGATTTTGTTTTTTAACCTGTTTTTTTTGTTGTTGTTGTTGCTATACTAATGTTGCACGAAACAATTTTGTATGTTTATCTGTGAGTACTTAAGATCTAAACTTTTAGCCAGATAACATTTTCCAAACCCGAACACCACCATTGAAATTAGTAATAAAATCCTATGATTATGAACTCAGACGAGTTCACAACTTGAACATCAAACATAAGAAAGTGTTAATAAAAATCTCCTTTTCTTTTTTCCCCCTCTTCTTTTTTTAAAGTATTAGGATAAAGTTTGTGCTTGAACCATGGCGGTAAAGGGTAGAGAAAGGGCTTGCCTAGCGTCAAGTCTCAATGTTTTCTACAGCAGTGGTTCCTGCAAACGCTGCCTCCTTTGCTGGGAAGGTCTTTGCACCTGCGCTGCCCTGGTGAGCACCTGCCGCCTGCCTCGCCCGCGCGAGCCGGTTCAGGCGTGGGCTTTCATCTGCAGAGCCAGGCAGACGTGAAATGCGCCTTCCCCGGGGACCCCGCTCCCCCGATTCCTCCACGGAGCCGGAGATCAAGGAGCTGAACGTTTGAAGTCTGGGAACCCAGGGGCAGGGCTTTGTCAAGGAGGCAAACAGGACTCCGGAATGCACCGCCGCCCGCGGTCCAGCAGAGCCGGGCTGTTTGCCTCGGGGCGCCGCGGAAGCCCCATCTGTTTACTCGAGCGTGTTTCTGAGCGGTCGCCGTATGGCGGCTCCCTCACCCGCAGGCCCCAAGGCGCAGCCATCCTCTTGTCATCTTTGCCACTTCACGTGGAGGGGCTAACGTTGGCGAAGCATTGCTTTATAATAGGGTTTCTCAGCCAAGGGATTCAGACTCTTACCTGATTTTCATCCATAGGATGGATGAAAAGACATTTTATGCAAATGTTGGGGATTCAAATCTAAGACAAGGTGTGACAGTTCAAATTTAAGACTTGCAGAACTCGTCTGCAAGCTCCATCGTCATTACTTACCAAATCTTATATCCCAGTGGTTCTATAAGCTGAGTATCTGGTTTATTATTATTATTATTATTATTATTATTATTATTATTATTATTATTATTATTAATCTCTCTGAAATTGTACCAACTGGATAAAAGGCTCTTGACCTAAAGTTCCAAGATTTGCAAGTAAAACCGTTAGAAACAACTTTTTCTTAGTATAGAAGGCAGCCATTTCCTCATTCTTACACAAGAATATCTCTTTTTCTTCTAGGTTTGACCTGTGATGAAAAGTTTCACAGACTGGTTTCCTGATTGTTGTCTGGTGTCTCAGGGGCCCCCTTTTGGTTTGGAATGCATTGTTAGTGTTTGCAAATAAAAGAGCCTGGTTCTGCTGCTTATGAGTAGCACATAGCTAAGCCCTCAAATGCACACTCCTGTACTGTTGTGACTGTTTTATATCTTTCATGCCTCCATGAAGTTTAATAATAACAAGGGTAAAATAGAAAACTTGCAGTGAATCAATGCTTTGAGTTCATTCATTCAAAAAGTTTGCACTGAGAAACTGCTGTGTGCCAAGCCCTGCTCTTGTCAATGTTTTATGAGCAAAAATGATAAAAATTCTTGCCTTCAGGCACTGGATTTTTAATGGGTAGAGAAATAATAAGCAATAGAATAACCTGAGTGTAGCAGATGGTGATCAATGCCAAGGAGAAGAAAGGGGATGAGTGTGTTTTTAGTTGGGAGCCAATGTAGGGCTCACTCACAGGATGAAACCAGAGGACATCTGAACAAGGAGGCTGGGCTGCATGGTTGGAGTGGAAAGAGGGAGAGGGTATGCTGCTTGGACAGAGAGAGAGAGACAGAGAGAGCGAGAGAGGAGGGCTGGGCCTTACAGACTCTGGCAGGCCAGAGAGGACTTTGGTATTAGTGTGAATGACTTGGGGGAACCACTTAGGGTTTTAAGCACAGAAGTAAAGTGGTTTGATTTGATTTTTAAAAGGATCATGGGAGATGTTGTGTTGAGAACAGCCTGGTGGGACAGGCAGGGAGACCTGTAGAAGCCATGGCTGCAATCCTAGAAAGGGGTGGTGGTGACCACCTCAGGGAGTAGAGTTGGAGATTTTGCCTATATGTAGAAGGTCATGCTGACAGTATATCCCCCATAGTACAGGATCTACCTAATAAGGCTCCAGGGAATGAGAAAATTTCTTTCTTTTTTTTTTTTTCTTTATTACAGATGGGACCTCACTGCATTCTTCATTGTCAGGCTGATCTCAAATTCCTGGGTTGAAGCCATCCTCCTGCCTTAGCCTCCTGAGTAACTGAAACTATTTGTGTACCTGGAGTTAAGAGAATTTCTAAATTGATTTAAGTGAATAGAGAAACAAAAGGAACAGAATGGGGTAGGATCACTAAGGAGGTAAAATCTGACAAGAGAAGGAGACAGCTCAAACAGGACATCAGGAAACCAGTGGTGCCCTGTAGTATCACAGATTGTGTCAAAGTTTTACGTGGGATCTCTAGATCATGGGCAATAAAAACCTACTTGGCATAAAAATAAGTAGAAAGGAGGCATGAGGGAAGGATAGGAAAAACCCAGTTGGCAAGGACGCTAGGATGTTATGTTCCAAAGATACTGATAGGATTGAAGATTTGTTTTCAATACAACTGGAAACAAGTTTTGGGTAGAACAGAAAAAAGGAAAGATGCAAGCATGAATTAATATATGAGGGATGTCCATGAAGTTCATCGTTTTAAGTGACCAGGTGATGGATAAAACCCACTAAGCATTTGCTGTCACAGGTCACTTAATCAGCATCCCTGCTATGTGGGAAAAGGCTTTGCCTGCATAAAGAAAAGATTTCATTGCCTTCAGAAACTGCTTAGCTAGAATTCATTCCTCATTTAAGAAAACCTACTTGGGTCCTGCTCTATCAGCTGCTGAACCACATTTCAATGATACAAAATTGAGCAAGATGGGAACTCTATCCATGGCATATCCCAGTTTAATTAGGGAGTGAGATATTCAAACAGGTAATACAATTCAGAGTAGTAAGTTCAATAATCAAAGTACCCCCCCAAAAAAAAACCCAACAACCTCAGCTTGGGTTTTATAGTCACAGAGACATTTAACCCCTGAGCTGTTTCTGTTCTTTTGTGTGTCTTTGGGAAACTTACCTCTGATTCTCAATCATTTTTTACGAAAAGTTAAGTAATAACTTCTACCTTGTATTTCAGGACAAGGAACAACATGTGCCAAATCAAGTGACCCTGAAATCCTATGAACAATAAGAGACTTGAGAAAATCAGATGAGTTTTCTGAAAGTAAGTTTTTACTACAGAGGAGTGAGGTAAGATTGACCCTTTAAATTGATGTAACACCCATATTGAAAACATTGCTATCTGCTCAGTACATACCTCCTATGATCCCAGGCCCTGGCTTTATAACACAAGCAGGAATCTGACATTTTAAACAATTTGATCCTTTCCTGTATGGTAGCCAAAATTCCACTATTCTTCTGTATTCTCTACTCTTACCAGTTTCTGAGCTTTCCCACCAAACTACCTTTTTGAAAATATCCCATCCATGCGTGAAGTTTATTTTAAATACTACCTGATCTGACCTAAGAGAACTTTTATTTTCCCCAGAGGTCTGAGCTCTGTCACCTTTTGGCCTCCATTAGCATCTTCCTATTGAACATTTCCTACCACCATTTGCATGCTTTATGCTTTTTGCTCAAGATGAAAAGTTCCCTGAGATCAGGAATGATGTCTTATCTATCTTTGCTTCCCCTGAGAACTTAGCTCCATGTCTCACACATCTCACACATAGTAGATGACATCTATGTATTAATGAAATTGAGTTAGATTAGTCAAACCATTTTTTGTCTTATAGCCATGGAATGAAAACTAATCCATAGTTGTAATGGACTTAAAATGCAATCGTTGAGTGAAAGCTGCTCTTTCAGCAGATCATAATCGTGCAAAGCTGTTAAGTGTATACTTTTGATGAACAGGTTTTCCTATGTTGCTGAGTTCATGTTGCCATGACAACCTTAACTTTTGGCACTTTCTGAATTTAGTGTCCTACTTAATTTCTGTGTTTGGCTCTGAGAACCATATTGTTCTGTCCCTTTTGCTTGTCTGTGTGAATCTTTGAACTGAAATTTTATTTATGAATTTATCTTATTTACCTATTAGCTAATACATTTCTTAAGATTGGGGACTTGATCTTATCATCCTTCTGATCCCTGATAGCATCCAAGCATGCCTTGTACATTCTAGACAGTCAATGTCAATACATATTTTAGATAAATAAGAAATAATTGGTGGAGTAGGCTAAACAGGGGTTCCTCAAAGATATGCATGTCCTAATTCTTGAAATACATGCACATGTCATCTTATGGAGCAAAGGGTACTTTGCAGACATGATTAAGAATTTTGAGGTAGAGAGATCTTGGATTATACAAGGGGGACCAGTGTGATCAAAAGGGTCTTAATAAGAGGGATGTAGGAGGATGGAGTCCGTAGTGGGAGAAATGTTGATGGAAGCAAAAGCAAAATGTTTGAGCAATAGGAAGAGGCCATAAACCAAGGAATGCAGGTGTTTATTTTATTTTATTTTTTGTGGAGTTGGGGATTCAAACCAGGGCCTTATGCATGTGAGGCAAGTACTCTACCAACTGAGCTATATCCCCAGCCCTGCAGGTGCTTCTTGAAGCTGAAAAGTCAAGGAAATAAATTGTTCCCTGAAGCCTCCAGAAGCAACATAGCCCTCTGACACCCTGACATTCTATTCCTGATTACAGAGGTATAAGAGAATAAGTTGGTGTTTCTCAAAGCCACTTGGTTTGTGATCATTTCTTCCCACAGCAACACAAGACACTAATACAACTGGGTAATCCATTTTAATAAGTTTCGAAGACTACCTAGAGGAATTGTTAAGTACCAGTCCAATCACAAATATGACTTTGGCTAAATTACTAGAAATTTGTATTTCTAGTAATACAAAAGACAGAGTGGGAAAGAAGTGTGGCAACTATCTCACAAATTATAATGTAGTCTCTGTCAGAAGTCCAGTACTATGTAAGGTAAATCTAGAGACATCTGTAAGTAATTTGTTAGGTTGAAAGTGCCATTCATTCACAGAACTTACTTTGGGTGTCAAATGAGTTTGAGACACTGTGCTGGACCCCCAGATAAGACCTCATAGGGATCTTGATGTGGTAAGAGAGAGGCCTTGTACCTTCTGGCCACCTATGGGTGACTAAATGTGTAAGGGCCTCAGGGAGGAGTGGGGATGACTCCATTTATTGGGAAGTGGAAATTTCTAGGTTGAATCATGTGTGTGAATTCAGAATGGATGGTATCATCATGGTTCAAGGGAACTTTCCACACTGGTTGCTCATAACTGATTAGACTTCTGACCCTGTGGTGGGACTTTTTAAAAATGCTGGATGCCGGTGCCCCACCCTTGGATATTTTGACTCAGTGGGTCTGTTAGGGACTGGGAATCTATGTTTTAAAGAGTCTTGGGTCTGTGGTGCCCCCACGTGTCAACCATGGCTTATGTGTTACATAGCTTGCTAGTGGTCATACTAGGAACATGTCTCTATGAGTTTTTTTTTTTCCTTTTATTTGGCATTACTGGAAGTTGAACACAGGGCCTTGCATATGCTAGGCTAGCCCTCTACTGCAGAGCTACATCTCCAGTCCTTTAAAAAAAATTTTATTTCAAGACTGAGTCTTGCTAAGTTGCCCAGGCTGGTCTCTAACTTGTGATCCTCCCGTTTCAGCCTCCTGAGATGTGTGAGCTACTGTGCTTGGCTTCTCTATGAATATTCCTTTTTTGTGTGTGGTGCTGAGGTTGAACCTAGGGCTTTGTGTATGCAAGGTAAGCACTCTACCAACTGAGGTATATCCTCAGCACTCTATGAATATTCCTTTTTTTTTTTTTTTGTGGTGCTGGGGATTGAACCCAGGGCCTTGTACTTGCGAGGCAGGCACGCTACTCTATGAATATTCTTAAGGACACATCTCCGAGGGCAGCACACCAAAACTATCTTCGCGGACTTTGGACAAATACATTGCCTTTATGCCCAATGCTCCTTGAAGATTCGTGATGAACATTTCAATATTAAAAGCTGTTAGATATCCAAAATCAGAAGAATTTGCTTAACTCTGCTTACCCACTACTCAGCCTCCAAACTTATTTGACCAATGTACTGTCTCATTATGTAACACTGATTAAATATGGCTGCAATGAACCTTCTTCAGGGCACACTTGAGAAAATACTGACCTAAAAAAATGGAGGTAGCTGTGGCATCTGCCTTCATCTATAAGGTAACAGTCTATATGTGGGGAACTCTGTACTTATACATTCATTTATGATGCATTAATTAGTGGGAGAAACAAAGATCACAGTATTTTATAACCTCAGAGTCCATTATAACCTGTAAGTATCACAAAGTCATACAACTTCTGTCCAGATGGTCATCTGGGTATGGATCCTGGGTGAGAGGGCTGATGTTCATGGAGTGTTCGCAGCTTGTACATACTCTGCACATTTTGTCTTACTTCCCTTTACAACTGCTCCTCGTATTACCACCACCATTTCAAAGATGAAACGCTGAGACATGGAATTTAATGACTTGGCTGAAATCAAATATGTGTCATTTCCACATCTGTTGTCTCATGCAGTATTGTGTGTTTTGCATGCTGTGTCTCATCTGATGCTCCCACCAAACCCACAGAGTAGGGATTAATGTGCATAAACTTGCCTAAAGTCCCTTAGCTCATATGAGACAAATCTAAGATTGTCCCTGTAGACATGTCCTCCCCATCACAACATATTATGTAACTCCTAGGTACCCTGCTTTTGTCTTCTCAGGGTGAAAAGATGTAGATATTGAAAATGCTGAAATAGATGAGTTGGTATAAGAGATGTAGTGTGTAACTGAGGAAAGAAAGCTGAAGTCCTAATAGGAGTGGATGCTTTTCAAAGCAAAATAGGAACTTTCAGAGAGATTTGAAAGGTAAATCTTAGTCAGGAATGGAGAGAAAAGTCATATGACACTTATAAAATACAGTCACATGGACTGGGAATATAGCTCAGTTGGTAGAGTGCTTGCTTAGCATACATAAGGCCCTGAGTTCAATCCCCAGCACCACCAAAAAAAAAAAAAAAAATACAGTTATGTGCTGCATAACTATGTTTCTCTCTATGAGGAACTACACATGTGACCACGCTCCTTGAAGATTGTAGTGGAAAAAATGTAAAAAATCTTACAATGGAGGTGAAAAATTCCTATTGCCCAATGACACTGTTGCCATCATGTATTTAGATGCCCAAATACCTACCCTCATGTTATAGTTGAATAGTATTCTGTATAGTAACATGCTGCACAGGTTTGTAGCCCAAGAGCAATAGGCTGAACCACACAGCCTCGGTGTGTATAGGTCATACCGTGTCAGTTTGTGTGAGTACATTCTCACCTGTTGTTAAGTACATTGTCCACTTAGTTGTATTTTGACAGAAATCTTTCTCTGTGTTAAAAATACTGGTAGATAATCCAGTGCTTTTTTTTTGAAATTTCATCTTTCTAAGTCATAATTTCTCAAATATAGTTGTTAGGGTCAACATATAAACAACTTGCAAAATAATATATATTTGAACCAAATGTTTGGCTTTGGGACCATGTGGGAAGCTGTCTGGAAACACAGTGCAGACAATATCTGTATGGGAACTTGTGTTACAAAGCAACGTCCTTCAGAGCAATTAGAGCAGCCAGCAAATGACACAAGTCAACAGGAAGGCTGAACTATAAAGTTCAAAGTGGGTCTGTACTGTTTCACAGGTCTTAGAATATTCTTGAGGAACCAAGGAGTTTATCATACAAAGTTTTTTCTTTCTTTCTTTTATAGCTATGCATAAAAAAGTAATCACAAAAATAAGTAGCGTTGTCCTCGATTAGGAAGGGCAGTATAAATTGAGCATCCCTCATCCAAACTTTCAAAATGCAAAATGCTCCAAAATCTGAAACTTTTTGAGCACCAATGTGATGTCATAAATGGAAAATTTCAGACCTAACCTCATGTGGCGGGTTGCAGTCAAAATGCAGCATGCTAAAAATATTGTACAAAATTACCTTCAGAGAGAATATCATGCTAAATGAAATAAGCCAAACCCAAAAAACAAAAGGCTGAATGTTTTCTCTGATCTGTGGAAGCTAATTCACAATAGGGGCAGTGGGGGAGAGGGAATAATGGAGTTACTTTATATTAGGTAGAGGGGAATGAAGGGAGGGGAAGGGGTATGGGGGAAGGAATGATTGTAGATGAAACAGATATTATTACCTCATATGCATGCATGATTGCATGATTAATGTGATCCTGCAATATGTACAATCAGAAAAATGAGAGATTACACTTTCAAATGTATAAATGCATTCTACTGTCATGTACAGCTAATTAGAACAAATAAAATAAATTTAAAAAAGAAAGAAAATAACAAAAAATTACTTTCAGGCTATGTGTATAAGGTACATATGAAACATACAGAAATTCTGTGTTTAGGCTTGAGTCCCATTCCCATGATGTCTCACTATGTGTACACAGATATTAAAAAATTTGAAAAAATCTGAAATCCAAAACACAACAAGTCTCAAACAATTCAGATAAGGGATACTCCACCTAGAGTTAAGTTTGTACCACTGAAGTGTGTATAAACATCTTTGTTTCTAAAATTTACTGACATTTGTTTTGGTCTTGAGACCTGTCAACTTTCCAATATTCCAGAATTATTTATTTTTAAATTTTCTGAAGAATCATTTGCCAAAAAAAAAAAAAAAAGAAAAAAAAAAAGAAAAGGAGAGAACTGTAGATCAAGGTATACACTTAATGTTACCCTGTACCTCTAATTCAGGCTCACCATTTGGAATGTTTGTTATTTGTTATCATTACTGCCAAAGGAAGAAATGATCAAGGGTTTGTATTTTTTTGTATTCCAAGGACTTAAACCATGAAATGTCTCCATTCCTGATAAGGAATGTTTTTCATATTCCTAGTGATTGGGTAATGCAGGATTTTTTCCTCTCATTTGTCACATGAGAGAAAGAAATGGATTCCGCAGGCATTTTCTTAATGCAAGATCAAGAGAATCCAGTGTGCATCTTCTTTATTGCTCTGTGAATAACAGAGCCTTTGCCAGGCATGGTGGCACACACCTATAATCCCAGTGCCTCTGGAGGCTGAGGCAGGAGGATTGCGAGTTCAAAGCCAGCCTCAGCAAAAGCGAGGTGCTAAACAATTCAGTGAGACCCTGTCTTGAAATAAAATCCAAAGTAGGGTTGGGGATGTGGCTTAGTAGGTGAGTGGTCTTGAGCTCCTAACCCCCCAAAAAGGGGTGACCCTCACATATCAGGTACTCAGGTGAGGGTACCAGGGATAGTAGATATGAACTCTTGATCTGCTGTGAGTGAGCAAGGCAGCTTTCCTTCTCTCTCTGTCAGTTTTCTTGCTTGTAAAATAAGGCCACAATATTAATTCAGCTCACAGAGCAGTTGTGAGAGGAATGTATGAAAGCAATACTGTCTTTATAGGAAAGGCCTATATCATAGGTCCTGGAGAGATTTATTGTTAGCGTTAGAAACAAATGTATATTAACATACTGGCAGGCAGCTTTCTGTAAAATTAATAGGGAAAAGAAAAACTTTTTGTGTTTCAACAAATGGTGACAGAATCACTGGATATCCACATACAAAAAAAAAAAAAAAAGAATCTAGACATAGACTTTATACCATTCATGAAAATGAACTCAAAGTAGATCACAGACCTAAATGTAAAACCTAAAGCTATCAAACTCCCAGAAGAGAGGAAATAAAGCTTGGGTCCCATGATGATCTTTTAGGTATCACACCAAAGTCACAATCCATGAAAGACTTGATAAGCTATACTAAATTAAAATGAAAAATTTCTACTCTGCAAAAGACATTGTCAAGAGAGTGAGAAGACTGGCCATGCTCTAGGAGAAAATATTTGCAGCAGACGTGTGTGATAAAGAATTGTTATTCAAAGTACACAAAGATCTCTTAAAACTCCACAACCTGATTAAACAACCCAAATAATAAATGGGCAAAGGATCTGAGTAGACACCTGGCCAAGACATACAGATGGAAAATAAATATGTAAGTCAGTACTTCACATCATATGTTATTAGGGAAATGCAAATTAAAGTAACAATGAGACATCTCTACATATCTATTAGAATGGCCCAAATCCAGGACACTGACAATGCCAAATGCTGGGGAGAAGGCAAAGAACAGGAGCTCTCATTCTTTGCTGGTGGAAATGAAAAATGAATAGTCACTTTAGAGGACATTGTGGCAGATTTTTTAAAAAATTCAGTATACTTACCATACAGTACAGCAGTTGTGCTCCTTGGTATTTACCCAAAGGAGTTGAAAACATGTCCACACATAAAGCTGCATACAGACATTCATAGTGACTTGGTCCAGAAATGAAGAATCTTGGAAGCAACCAAGAGGTCCTTCCCCTGAGGAAACACCTAAGTACAGCTATATAGTGGAGTGGTTTTGAGCTCCAAAAAGAATCAGATCATCAAGCCTCAAAAAGACATGAAGAATCTTTAATGCCTTGTAAGAGACAGAAGCCAATTTGAAGAGACTGTAAACTGTATAATTCCAAATAGGTGACATTCTGGAAAAGAGAAAAGTGATGAGGTACAAAAAAAATCAGTGGTTGTCAGGAGTTAGGGGGAGAGATAGATGAATAGGTGGAACACAGAGGAAGTCTAGGGCAGCAAATCTATTCTACACGATACTGTGGTGGTGGATACGTATCATTATATATTTGTCCAAGCTCACAGAATGCACAACATGAAAAGTGAGCCTTAGTCTAAATGATAAACTTGGGGTGATCATGGTATGTCCATGTAGGTTTGTCAGTTCCAATCAATGTCTCATTGTTAATTCCAAGTTGGGCACATGGGGCAGGGGATGAGGGGACATCTCTGTACTTTTCACTCAGTTTTGTTATGAACCTAAAACTGCTTTAAAAATAATGTCTATTTAAAAAGATTTTTTTGGTAATAGTTTCACACCATTCCTTAAAATAGGATTTCAAGATTCACCCAGAGTGTACATCATCAGAAAAAATATTTAGTAAACAATAAGACTGCCTCTATTTGTATATTATTTCATCTGTCAATCTCTAGTTGGCAGAAATAGTTCAAATTCACTCAATGAAAAAAAAAAACAACCAAAAAAGCAATTGGTGTAGGACTTAATGTGAAAACTAAAAAACAGAAAAATTAAAGCTAATTTCCTCAATTTCTCTCTTTCTCTTTGTAATACTGGGGATTGAATCTAAAGGTACTCTACCCCTAACTACACTCACAATCCTTTTCATTTTTTATTTTAAGGCAGGGGCCCACTAATTGCTGAGGCTGGCCCCAAAGTTGGAATTCTCCTGCTTCAGCCTCCCAAGTCTCTGGGATTTCAGGCATGCACCACTACAACTGGCTTCCATCATCTCAGATTTCTTAACCCATATATGTTGGACCATTTGCTGAACTTAGATTCTGCTAGGCTCTGGTAGTAAATCACAAATACATATTTGTTCCATTATTAGTAAATTTCTATCAAAACCATTTTTATATTCATTGACAATAAATACATACTTAATGAGCTGAGTTATAAATTACTGTTATTCATTGTCAAACATTGTTCTCAGTGCTCCTGAAGGACTGAGCTTTAGAACCTATAGACTATATCCATTCCCATGTGGTTTTCTTATATTTTCTGTGTGGTTTACCTATCTTACCACAACTCAGTAAAACAACTGATAATAAGAGGTGCAGATCTGAACTTTTTCCAGTAAAAGTTGGTAGGGAAATGAAGAACTTTCTGTCGTTTGCCACTTGCCCATATTATGTATAGAAGCTCTTCTTCAGTAGATTTCCTACATTCAGCTCTACTACTGACATTCATTTTTCACTGTTCCTGCCAAAATACTTTTCTGTTTACTATTTTGATTTGACAAATATATTCATTATCTATTATTGTGTAACAAATGACTGCAGATTTAGAGACTTAAAATGGTACCCCCTGATTAATCCACAGTGCTGTAGACCACAAGTCCGGCATGGCACAGTGGGGTCACCTATTCAGGAAGAACTCAAGGCCAAAATCAGGTGTCAGCTGGGCTGAGTTCCTGTCTGGGGGCTCTAGGGAAAAATCAACTAAGTAAATGTTTGATGTTGGTAAGATTTAATAGTCTGTCCTTGCAGGACTAAGATTTCCATTTCCTTGCTGGTTGTCAGCTGGGGCCTACTCTCAGCTCCTAGATCTCACCCACACTCCTTGGCATGTGATTCCCTCCATTCTTCAGTCCTGCAGTGGAGACTCTAATCTTCATGCTCTGAATATTGCATTTCCTCTTCTGCCACCAGCCAAGGAGAACTACCAGGTTTTAAAGCTTTCAGTCCTGTACATGTTGTTAATCTTCATTTCTTATAGTTGTTTGTGCTGTCAACACAATTGAATTTTTGGAGAAAAATCCACCCAGTTCATAATACTGAAGATTATGCAGGGAGTACATAGAGGTGGTGGAGAGGGGAAAAGATGGCAAATCCTGGAGATCATCTTTTTAGTCAATTTTTTTGCTGCCATAATTGAAAGACCTGACAAAAAACAATTCTAGAGGGCTGGGGATATAGCTCAATTGGTAGAGCACTTGCCTCACAAGCATAAGGCCCTGTGTTCAATCCCCAACACCACAAGAAAAAAAAATTTTTAGAGGAGAAAAAGTTTATTTTGGCACTCACAGTTTCAGAAGTTTCAGTCCATCAACAACTGGCTCCATTGCTCTGGACCTGAGGTGAGGTAAACATCATGGTGGAAGAGTATGATGGAGGAAAGCAGCTCAGAACATGGTACCAGGAAGCAGAGAGAGACTAAGGTCAGCTCACAAAATATATATACCTCAAAGGCATGCCCCCAATGGCCCACCTCTTCCAGCCATACCCTACCTGTCTATAGTTGCTACTCAGTTAATCTCTATCAGGGGATTAATGCACTGATTAGGTTCAACCTCTCATAACAAAATCATTTCACTTCTAAAATTTCTTGTCCTGTCTTGCTCATGAGCTTTGGTGGAGCAGCTCATATCTAAATCACAAAAGTCTTAGAATCTTGCCTGCCACCACACCCCTCCCCTCCCTCAAACCCCCAAACAAATCAAATCTGTGAGCTTAAAAAGCTTCGCCCAGACTACCATAGACAACCTAAATTCCCCTTTGTCCCAATCTGCCTCTGTCACATGTTATCTCCTATTGTCAACCCTCCCTCAAGGCAACATCTCATGGCACAATTACCCAGTGTTCCTCAGTGTTGGCTGAGTTCCCTCACACCAGTCCTAGGAGCTCCATGTCCTCCAACATAGGTGCTTAGAAACCCTTGGCCATTAAACAAATTCATGTTGTCAAATACAGAGGACTACCTGCTGATCTTCTCCAAGGATAGCCTATAAATGTTCAAATAAGTTACAGTTATTAAAAACAACACAAAACAACAACAACAAAACCCAAAACAGCACAAATCCCAAACCTGCAGTGCCTGTAATCCCTGAACTGAATGACTGAAAATCCTGGAAGCTGATAGTCCTTAAATTTCTACCAAGAGACCAGAAATTAAGTTCTTGCCATCTGGGCACTGAATGAAAGAAAATTGCATCTAATCCTCAATTCTCATTTTGTTCAGAGACGGAAAATCAAAACAATAAATAACAATTTAAAAAGCTGACCTGGGGATGTAACTTAGTGGTGGAGCAGTTGCCTCACATGCATGAGGCCCTGGGTTTGATTCTTAGCACCTCAAGAAATAGAAATTGTCTTGCAGGCAGAACCCCAAGAAATGGTAAGTTGTCTTGTACTAAATTATCACATTTGTTCATTTGTCACAGAGCCTGAGTGGCTTGGTGTTGAGAACTGTATAAGATTATAGGCCCCTGAAATGCTTTATTTGATCTTTGACATCATACTTATTGATTTATATTTTTAATAGTATAGTACAACTTTTTCTATATCTGTGTATCAGTTGGAGATTTTTATTATTGCAAATAGCCAAAAACCTGTCTCAAACTATGTTATTATTAAAAGAGATTAATTGGTTTATGCTGCTGAAAAGCAAAGTTAAATCAGACTTCAGAGCTTGACTTAGAGGCTTAGTAATGTTATCAAGGGCCTCTTCTTTCCCTTCTCACTCTCTACTTTGCCTTCCATGTGATTCCCTTACTGGTTACAAGATGATGTCCAAGGACTCAGTGCTTTGTGCTTTTATCATTTATATCTAGTGAGGAAAAGGACACTCTAAACCAATGTTCTGAATTTCATATTTATTGATTTTGTAAAGGCCCTTGCCCACCCCTGAACAATGACCAAAGATAAGATCCATCCCTGCTTTCAGGATTCTCTTAACTAGAAGTTATAAATGCTATAATTGCTTTGAGTGGATAATTCAATAAAAAAAGTTAAGGCCAACACCTGAGATAGAGGTGGAGCAATGCATTTGTAAAGACAGCAGCATCTCTTTGATTAGCACACATCCAGAAACCTTTAAACTGCTATTTGGTCACCCCGAACAGTGGCTAGGACCTTTTCTTCCTTTAAAACATATCTGTGCATTCAAATGTTAAAAAAAAAAATCAAATTTGTCTCAACTATGCTCTGAACAAAGTTACAAAAGTCAGGGAATTTTCTTACCAAATACCTGAGCTTTGGTGTGTTTATGGTTTTCTCCTAAATGATTTAACTCCTTCATTCCTCTAGTAGCTCTTGTCCTAGTTATGCTACATGGTTCTTCTGTAGTTTAGCTGTTTCTGTCAAGAAATAATTACTAAGCAAAGTCTGTGACCTAAGGCCCCGGGCTGACATCCCACAGTGCTAAGAGAATACCTTACATGTGAGAAGGTGATTCTCAACATCTTGCCCTCAACTCCCAGGACTACTTCTTCAATACCTGAAGGTCTTATAAAATTGTATCTCATCTATATCTCTATCTCCTCCAGTGGGATATTTTATCTGGGTTACTATCACAACTATTTTGCTATGTGCAATGAAATTAGCCGAGATTCCATTTGCTGAAATCATAGGTAGACAGCAGTGCTCTCTGCCTTATTACCAAATGAGTACAGTGTGCCCTTCAATAATTCTTTAAACTCTCAAATGTCTTGGAAATAATATGCTGGAATATTACTGAGCTGTGACTGAAGTACCATTTGTGCTAAATATGACAGCGCACAAATGATATTCCTCTATAAAAGTTCAAACTACATTAATCTTTGAGGGAGGCTCATTGACTGGGAAGATGGCTTAGATATAAAATAAAGACACCGCAGGCTCATTGAGGAGAGCTTTTCTGGTCAGGATTTCTAGGAACAAATGTAAGTAAGGTGCATAAGTTAACCCTTCATGATTAGGATATGAGTGAGCAAATGCAAATCCAAGAGAAGGAACCAGGACACGCTCTTGCAGAGGAGGAAAAAGGTGTTTCCAGGTCGGACTAATTGACATTAAATGGCAAATATTAAACAGCTGAGACAGACAAGATTATTGTTGTTGACACTCTTCACAAAAATGTGAGAATACCCTTATCCACACTGCTGCTTAGAAGAGCAGGGGATTTCTTCAGTGGTCTCTCTAATACCATTTTCCCTCAGTCATTTCCTCTTAGGTCTGCACAAGTAAGAAGCAATTGCATGGATGTCGCTTTCTTTTCCTGGGTTTCTAGATGTGGCCAATCAGCCAGTAGGATTGTAGTGCCTATCAAGAGGCAAGGATGGGTAGGCTGTTACATCAGTGAGAACAAAGGTAGCTACAATGTAAATATGATGCTATTTAGATTTTTTTTTTTTTTTTTTTTTTTTTTGGTACTGGGGATTGAACCCAGGGGCACTCCACCACTGAGCCACATCCCAGCCCTATTTTGTATTTTATTTAGAGACAGGGTCTCACTGAGTTGCTTAGGGCCTCGCTAAGTTGCTGAGGCTGGCTTTGAACTTGCGATCCTCCTGCCTCAGCCTCCCAAACTGCTGGGATTACAGGCATGTGCCATGGCACCTGGCACTGTTTAGATTTTTAGTACTATTTCTAAAAAAAGTTTGAAACCTAAAAACAACATTGCTGTTCTTAAAAATTGATAGAAGTAATATATATTCAATGCATAAAACACATAACAACATATAAAAACAAAGGAAATGTCGCCTGTTATCAGTGTCCACAGAAAGCCATCGACAACATATCGGTGTGTATCTTGTGCTTTCTCTTCTCCAAAGACATCGTATTATCTTACAGATTGTGTTCTCATTCAACAATGTAATGTATTTCCTCATGTCAATAAATAGGGCAAGTCCCCCATGAAAAAGCTTATTGTTAACATTTTTATTATGAAATTGATAATATTTATTATAAATGTAGTATGATTTTTTTAAAGTAAGCATTATAAAAAATCTAAAAGAAAGTAAAAATCACCTGAAATGTTATCACTCAGAGACAACCCCACTCAAGATATTGGGGAACATTCTTTGATGTACCTTTGACCTCAGGATAATAAGTGGGTTTCACTCAGTTCTGTAAGGTGACCAAATCCTGGGTTGCTGCTGAGTCATTCCTGGAATTTGCAGGAACACAGTTTGAAAGTCAGTAGGATGGAGGAGAGACAAGAACTGTTTCAGCAGTCTCTGTAAGGAATACTGGAAGTCTAAAGCAAGTTAGAAAGGCTTTGGAGGGACATTGAGGAGATGAAGTCAACGTGACATATGACATATGAGAGATTCTTAGATGGGCTGCGTTTCGGACTTGAGTTCTGTTCTGGGAAAAGGAAAAGAAACTGACTTTATTTGTAAAACTCTATCCTTCATTCATCCATGTTGTCCAATAAGCTCTTCCTTCACATTCCTGGAAGACATAGGGGCTAAGATTTGGATGTAGTTTGTTTCCTTTGAAACTCATGTTGGAGTTTGGTCCCCAGTGTAGCAGAGTCCAGAAGTGGTGCGACCTTTAAGAGGTAATTAGGTCATTAAGAGGGATGAGTGATGTTGTCACAGGTAGACTAGCAGTTGTTCACCAGCAAGGCCACCCACGTGTTTTGTCTTTTCCACACATGCCCACTTGTCCTTCCACTTTTCTGCCATGTTGTGACACAGCCTGAGGCAACTGCCAGAAGCTGAGCAGAGGTCACCGCTGTGTGGCTGGGCTTCCTACCTTGTGAAACTCTAAGCCAAAATAAATCTTTATTCTTTATAAATCACTCAGTCTCAAATATTTTGTTATAGCAACAACAACAAAACAAAACAAAACAAAAAACAGACACCAACCACACTCCTGGCTTTGGGCTTTATCCCCTGCCTAGAATGTTTCTTCTTGGCCAGCTCCTTCCCCTCCTCCAAGCTTGCTCAGATTTCACCTTCTCCTCGAGGAGTCCCTGGCCACAATATCTAATGCTTTAACTAATGTACTTACATGCACTACTGTATTGATGCTTCTTACCTTACTTGCTCTTTCTGGTTTTTTTTTTTTTCTCATAACATTGACTACCTAATGTACTATCTAATTTATTTTTTTTGTTCTGTCTCTTCTTTGCACATCTTCCCACAGTAGAATGGAAACTCCTTGAGGACATAAGTTTTGTCTTTTTTCTTCCCAAGTACCCAGAACTGTGTCTGCTTCACAAATAACTGTTTAATTAATCTATGCTAAATTGATCAAATCATATTGGAGAATTCGAAGACTGCTGCAGAGAAGGGTGAGATAATGAGAGTGGTAATGGGTAAGGAGAGAGGAAAGATGTAAGAGCTGTCACAGGGGAGACTGAGAATTAGAGAAGAAATGAACCAGACATGTGAGAAAATGATTCTTTGCCTTTTCACTATTGAATTATCCTGTCGATTATTTTTTAGTGCCCCCTGCCCCAGTAGTGCATAGGCTTGGCTTGCTAATTTACAGACATCTATAACTAGGTTAAAAGAGTCTATTATTTTTAGGTCTAATATATATTGACTACTTGGAACCAGAACCAATTGACCTATTGATTTGAGGGACAAGACAGAGAATCTATTTGCCAAGTTCTGATTTTCCACATCAGAAGAATCCCTACAATATTGATTAACTGCTTCTGGCTACCATCAATATATTTCAGGACTGGATGTTTCTAAATAAGGGTTAGGGTAGAGATGATTACTTTTAGGTACCAATTAATGCAATGATAACAGAGAGCAATATTGTAAATAAAGACTTTCTATTACGTGAGATGATGGGAGAGGATGTTGATTTTGCCATTTAGTTTCACATATCACAATGAAGTCATTTAATATTTCCCCTTAAATCATTTCTGTTTGCCTTTGAGTCTTCCTGTGGCACTAAGATTGTAAAGAACATCCCTGCCTAGACTCTTCACTGTCAGTGATATGTGCAGTGTGACAGTGATAACAAGCTACTTGATTATGAGCGGATATTTTGTAACTTTTTTCTGACTTACTCTTGGAAGAATCTACTTAGCTTGGATCTGAAAGCTCCTCTGCTCCTACCCACTGAAAGCCATAGTCTTGGATTTGAATATTCAAAAGGCGGACAGATCAGGCCCTCAATGTCCATGCCCCTCCTGGAGAGATGGGTCCCCTCCCACTGGAGACCCCATTGGCACAGCTCTCATACTTGGCACTCAACACATCTTTCATTTTCCTTTTTCTTTTTTTAAAATTTTGACCAAAGATTTTTATTATTTAGAACTTTCATTTATATTCATAAGAAGAAAAATCTAAACTCAATAAATTGGTGAAAATATTTCTAAATTACTCCACATTCAGAGCTGATCCTTCCTTGGTCTCTGGACCATCAAGATCGCTAGTAATGAAGCTGAATTTCTTCTTTTTTCTTTTTCCAAACATGATGTGAAGTGTATAATTCAGTATTGCTGACTATAAGTACAAGGTTATATGGCAGATCTCCAGAACTTTTTCATTTTGCTTGACTGAAACTTTATATCCACGAAAGAGCATCTCCTCATTTCCCACTTCCCAACCCTGGCAACCACCAATCTGCTTTCTGCTTCCATCAGTTTGACTTTAGATACTTCATATAAATGGAATCATGTGGTATTTGTCCTTCTGTGACTGGACACTTAGTTCACTTAGTATAATGTATCATAGATGGGAAGTTTTCCTTCTTTTTTTATGGCTGAATAATATCCCATTAGATGTATATATTAAAGTTAAAAATAGAATGTGATCTAAAGATATCACTTCTGGGTACTTACTCAAAATAATTAAAATCAAATCTTGAGGAGGTATCTGTACCTCCATATTCACTGCAGTGTTATTCACAATAGTCAAGGTATGGAAACAACCTAAATGGCTATTGATGGTTGAATTGACACATCTTTTTTTGCTCATGTTTCCAGTCAGTAATACCTTCTTCAACAGTAAGATTTTCCATAGGAGTTTTACTTTCCCCTTAAACTTCCTTCTTTCTTTACCCTGCCCTGGGGTTTGCCGTATTATAGTAAAAGGCATCACATAACTCTGATTAGATAAGCCAGAAACATAAAAGTCATTCAAGATTCTACCATTATTCTCCCTGACCATACCCAATCCAATCAGAAAACTTGGTAAATATCACTTAAGTTTTAACTCTACATCTCCAATGTGATTACCTACATTGTCCCAACTACCTTCGAAGGAATCTTACCTCTTAGCCTTTTAATCCTTCAGCCTTTTCTCTACAGGGGCAAAAGCAACTTTCTTAAAACATTAACTGGAGTGGATCCATCTCTACTTAATCCCTCCAGTGATGTTTTTGTTGTTGCTCTTGTTGTGTGTGAACTCTTTTAGTTTATAAGCCCCATAAGACAAGGACCTGTCTTGTTCACTGTTGTATTTTCTGGGTTTCTGAAGTGCCTGGCCTAGAGTTTGTGTCCAATAAATATTTTTATAGAATTAAGAAAATTTGAAGATTTATGTTTTTTAAAAATGTGAGGTCTTTAAATTTTTTGGAATTATAATGGTAATATTACAATATTACCATTACAAATGTAATATAATGGTAAGTGTTAAAATGAACTTTGGAGATAGTCTGGTTCAATGTCCTTTTGTATTTAATTTTACAGTGAGCTCCTAACTTGAAATTTTGGAGCCATTTTGATGATGGTCCTTGCTTCCCGGTCTTCTCTACTCAGTTTCCAGGTCCTACTGATTCCCTGCTGACAGTTCCCTGAACTAGGTTCTTCCTCATGTTTCTATGACAGACGTCATCCCATCCTTTATCACTGTAGGTTCATATTAATGGAACAATATTGTAGCTAAGTTTTCTTTTGGAAAATTTTCTTGCAGTTCTTGTTAATAGGATACATTTTCTCAGGTATTTATTCATTTGCTATTCTTAAGAATTTGCCTGCCTGACCAATCTGAACTTTTGTCCTTAAGGGAACATGGCCCTTGTCATCTGTCTCTTCATGTCATTTCTCAGTCATTGCCTCTTTTCCAGGCAAGCTTTCCAGTAAACAGGTGCCAGTTCCTACCATTGTTTGAGGTAGTGTCAGACACTGCTCATGATCAATGTCAAGACATCTTGTCTAAAAGGACTAATTCCTAACTCATTCACATCCTTACCTGCATTTCTTTAGCTGTTTCTTAGGCAGCAGGGGTCACAGATGAGGCATAATTGGCAAGTTTACCTTAAAAACTCTGGGATAAGAGTGTGGATATCAGAAAGCTCATTTCCATAATAGGTTTAGGTCTCCTAGGGTCTCCTGAGTCTTCAGTGCACAGAGCTTGTTGACTTACTGAGACACTGGACTAAACATTTCTCAATAAGGAGGAAAAGTAAAGGTTACTTGTTTTAGCAAAATTAACAAAGGAGCTGTCCTGGCAGAAAAGGGGGTTATTTAAGGTCAGGTGTACAGTCTGAAATTAGTTCTTGACTAACTCCAGGGCAATGTATTTGTCATATTTTTCCCAAATAAGGAACAAAATTCAAGAAAGTATGGAGTAGGTAATCATCTCTTAAAACATCTTCTGGTATGGAGACAAGGAAATGGGACGTGGCTGGTGGTGGAGAGGATGACCTCCTCAGCTCATGACTGGCACGGTCGACTTTAGGCTGGATTCTATGTCTTCGGCTTTCTCCCTCTGGCCTTGGGCAGGACCTTCCATTACTGGGACAAATACCACTATCTCATGGAAGTGCATGCCCTTGCCTAGATGGCAGTGATTCTAGAGATCCCAGTGGTCCTCAATCTTTTCCAAGAGATCCCAGTAAGTCCCTTTCTACCCCATTACTAAAAAGAACACTTCTATACATCCTTGTGTGTATTAAAGTATAATGTGGGCATGAGCAAATTTAACTTTTTTATGTGGACTATGTGGAAGCAACTCCCCAATTTCTAGATTTACTAAAGTGTGGAGTTGAGGACATTATGAAACTATTTTGGACATGAGTATCTAAACTGTGAAAGACCTAAATAAAAATTTGCATAGGAAAGAATTGGCCTTGTTTCTCAAGGAGTAAATCTCTTGGAGTGATAGTGGCATATGACTTTGTGAGGACTATCCTTCAAAACAAGATCCATTGCAGTTTTACTGATCTAGATTGTTCTTTGTTTTTGTTTGTTTTCTTGACACTGGGGATTGAACCTATGGGCACTTAACCACTGAGCTACATCCCCACCTCTTTTTATTTATTTATTTTTTATTTTGAGGCAGGATCTTGCTAAGTTGCTTAGGGCCTTGCTAATTTGCTGAGGCTGGCTTTGAACTTGCAATCCTCCTCCCTCAGCCTCCAGAGTTGCTGGATATACAGGCATGGGTTTCTGTAACTGTCTTAGAATGTTCCTAATATCTAGAGGGGTACAAGATGCATCCCTTTGGGATAACATAGCTCTACTATAATGGATTTGATCACTAAATATCATCATGCCAATTTGCTTGTTGAGACATTGTGGTTTAAAGTGATGTTTACCCTTGAACTTAAGATATTCTTTGTACTCATGGATTTGGGACTTACCACACAGTCATTTTAAGGCTCACTCTGGCTGAAATTGATGGTAGTCCTTCGAATATAGGGACAGATGTTCTTTCTCTCTCTTTTAAAGAGAGAATCTGAATCATTCTTTGTAATCTGAATCATTCTTTGTAATGAAATGATTTCCCTTTGATTAATCTCTGAATGGGTTCTGAATCATATAAATAGCAATGCACCTTTCCTGGTTGGTATATTGAAATTCTGATTTGTCTCTTGAAACACTTCACAATAGTCTATTATAAAATTGGGCTAAAATTTTCTACACAGAGTGCCCTTACCCTTAGTATTTCACGGAAATGTAACTTAGAATGCTAACATCTCAGCACATTAAGGTAGATCTGTCCACTGGCAGGGCAAAATAATCACTTTCTTTAATCTTTAAAACCAGCTGTTCACAGACATTAATTGCCATGTCACTTACACTCCTTGAAACAGTATCATTTGAGAAAGACACACATTTTAATTTGTTTGCTGCGTCTGGTCCTATTATGCTTGATATCTAGCTATTGTCTTCAGTGATAGTCGCAGTGACTGTGGGTGGCTGGCATTGTTGTGTAAAATGCAATGACTCAGTAGGACATCTTGAGAATAGTTGCATTTATATGATGTTAGTTTGGAATATAAGTCTTTTTTAGTTGAAATCATCAGATTTTCAATGAAAGCACAAATGAACTCAGTGCTGACTTGCTTTTTTGCAGGTGGATGTATTCATTTTTGAATATCAGGTGGTGATATGGAGGACTTTGGATCTTTAGCTGACTAACCTTTATAATCCACTGACAAATTTCAAGAAAATAACCAGTAGTATGCTCAGTGCCTAGGTCAGTATATTTTTTCCACTTTTCTTTCACTGAGATTTTGAGAATCATCCAAAAAAGTAAAGAAGCTATTTCTCATGGAACTGTTTATCTTTATTTTCCTTTTTTTTTTTTTCATGGTACTGGGGATTGAACCCAGAACCACACACATAGCAGGCAAGGACTCTACCACTGAACTATATCTCTAGCCATAAACTGCTTGTATTTAGATACTTTCATTTTTTCTTCTGGTACTAGGTATTGAACCCAGGGCCTTGTAAATGCTAGGCAAGTGCTCTAGTTTTTAAAAAATTATTTTATTTTATTTGTTTTAATTAGTTGTACATGACAGTAGAATGCATTTATACATTTTGATAGATCATACATAAATGGAATGTAAGCTCTCATTTTTCTGGTTATACATATTGCAGTATCACATTGGTCATGCAGTCATACATGTACATGAAATCATAATGTATGTTTTACTCTACTATCATTCCTCCCCCAAGCCCCTTTCCCTCCCTTCACTCCTCTCTATCTAATATAAAGTAACTCTATTCTTCCCTCCCCACCCACCCCCTTATTGTGAATTAGCTTCTACATATTAGAGAAAACAATTGGCCTTTGGTTTTTTGGGTTTGGCTTAATTCACTTAGCATGATATTCTCTAACTCCATCTATTTACCAACAAAATGCCAGAATTTCATTCTTCTTTAAAGCTGAGTAATATTCCATCATATTCCATCATGTGTGTGTATGTATATATGTGTGTGTATTTATATATTTTCTTTATCCATTCATCTGTTGAAGGGCATCTAGGTTGGTTCTATAGTTTAGTTATTGTGAATTGAGCTGCTGTGTCACTGTAGTATGTTGATTTGAAGTCCTTTGGGTATAAACTGAGGATTGGGATAAGTGGGTCTACTTTTGAACTACATCCTCAGTCCTATCTTTAGATATTTGTACATAAAAATAAGTAATCTATATAAACCTATATCTGCTTGAACTATAAGACAATTTTATAGAAACTAATAACTGATTAGTGGATTGATGCTTTTTTTTTTTTTGCAGTTATGGAGATTGAACTCAGGGGTGCTTTACCACTGAGCCACATCTCTAGCTATTTTTATTATTATTTTGAGAGAGGGTCTTGTTAAGTAGTAACAAGGGTCTTGCTAAGTTTCCCAGATAGGCCTCGAATTTGTGATCATTTGCCTCAGCCTCCTGAGTCTCTGTGATTACAGGCATGCACCAAAGCAGCTGACTGGATTGATATGTGTGTGTGTGTGTGTGTGTGTGTGTGTGTGTGTGTTTGTCATGCAGTGTACCAGACTCCAGGAAAGTAGATCTAAGTGAAACATCTCTGTACTGTATAACCTCAAAAGCTAGAAAGGGAGAAAAAATTATAAAAATGTAACTTTAGTGTGACAGCAGTGAGGTAAAATGTGAAGTCAAAGTATTCCGTGAACCCAAGATATCTGATTATTAGTCCTACCTGGGACGTTCAAAGATCGACTTAGTTACAACCTCATTCAGTCAGACTTCAAACTGTAAGTTTCCCTTTCCTCCCTTGACCCTAAAGAGGGAAAACAACTTGCCACTGAAAGTCCAGCAACCTGGTTTGAGAGAGAGATTTCATCTACCTCTTAACTTGCCATAGCCAAGGGAGCTGAGGTGCTGCAGTTTCCCCTCTTCCCTAGTCTGGGTGATACAGTTTTGCCCTCTGTTCAACATCCCTCCACATTCTCACCGCCTGCTCACTTTACTGGCATGTTTCCATTCATTTGGGCTGAAATATCTTCTTTGAAGATACTGCCCCTTGTCCCTCAAAATGTTAATTAAGCCCTTTAACTTGTCTCCATTGCCTTTATCACAGTTTGTAATCACAGGTTTACTTGTGTGTCTATTTGTCCACATGGTGAGAACCATGTCTGTTACTATGCCATTTTTAGAACCCAGCAGATTCTGTGGCATGTGCTAGTTAGTCAATAAATACCTGTGGAATGAATCATTCCGGATTTACATGGCAACACAGTCTGAGATATAAAGTACCTTAAGAAAGCAGAACTTACCCCTCTGAAGATGCAAACACTGCTTCTTAGATATTTTATTCTTTCTTACCTTTTGCCAGGTGTTTATTTGCTCTTTGTAGTGGCTCTCTGAGTCCAGTCAGTTCTGCATCCAGTCAATCATGAGAGTCCAAACTCCAGGAATGGGCACTGGGCAGCTTTCCCCATTCTATACCTAACAGTCTCTATTTTTGACTTGGGTGACTAATAACACCAATACTGTGCATTATCAGTTACTAATTCCCTTTTGTGGTGATATTTTTCTGATACTATTTGCTAAAGGTATTTTATTTTTTAGTAATTTGTCTTTAAGTATATTTTATTTTTATGACACATAGTAATTGTACATATTTATGGGGCACAATGTGACATTTTAACACATGAATGCAATATATAATAATCAGATGGAGTAATTGGAATATCTATCACCTCAGACATACCATGTCTTTGTGTTGGGAACATTTAAAATTATCTTCACTAGCTATTTGGAAATAGTCAATTAATTGTTGGTAGTCATAATTATTCTACTGTGCTATAGAATTGAAAGGTATTCCTCCCATCCAGCTGCACCCCTGCACCTATTAACCATCCTCTCTCCACTACTCCCTCCCCCACAGCCTTTGCAGGCCTGGTAACCACAATTTTATTCCCTACTTCTTTTAGATACACTTTTTAGCTTCCACATATGAGTTAGATCATGTAGCATTTGTCTTATTTGTCTTTCTTTGCCGGACTCATTTCACTTAACATAATGTTCTCCAGTTCCAACCATATGAAGGTGAGATTAGGCCATGGCTCATCTGTTTAACTCTAGTATCATGGAACGGCTTCCTTTCATCATCCTTGCTCCCTGTTCCCACTCTACTACCTCATGGGAGCCTGACTTTCAATCCTATCCCTATTTGCTCAGAGCTTTCCCCAAATACCTGGTTTACTTCAAATCCACCTAGAAGCCATGTGACTACTTCACTCTAAACTATCCCTATCACTTAACTGTCTGAGCGTGGGAGAGTGCTTTGTGACTCTAAACTCCATTATTCTTATCTCAGAAGTAGGGATGTTGATATCCACTTCATAGATTTGCCGTGGGGTTATGTGAGTTATTCAATAGAAAGGACTTAGCCACAATACCTGAGACATGAAAAGCTTCCCACTGATGTTATTAGTATTGTACCATAGCTGAGACTTACCAAGGACCTAATATGAGAAATGCTAAAGTCTTTGTGCTTAGACAGGGTGGGCATGGCATTTTCTAACCCTCATCCTGAATCAGCTCTGGCAGACTGTTCAACGTCCCTTAGGTTACCTCCATCTCATTTCATGGAAAGATTTACACTCCCTGGCTCCAATTTCAGTTAGTACACAGAAATGTAGGGACCACAGTTCCTAACTGTTGGCCAGTGGGACATGAGTAGTAGTGAAATGGCTTCCTCCCTTTCTCCTTCTCCCTTTTGCAAGCCATGGTGGTGGTTAGCTAGCTTTGGAAATGGGGACAGCAACAGCAACCTTTGGAGACAGTGGGGCAAGAAGGTCGAAAGAGTGTGGGTACCTGGATGACCTCAGCAAGCAGCGCTGCCAACCCCCAGGACTGTCCACCATTTCAGAGAAGAGAGAGGAGAAAAATCCTCTATATTGTTGTTTGAGAGTTTCTATGCTAAGAAGCTTAACCTACAACAGATAACTAACACAGCAGCCCAGTGAGAAAACCTGAGAATAGGAGTGGGTCAGATGACAGAAGGGAGAAGAAGAAGCATGAAGGACAGGAGAAGCAATGGATATGCTAGACACCTGTATTTTATTCTCTTTTTTTTGTAGTCATGTTAGTAAGAACACATAGATATACAAAAAAATGATTTTCAGTGAGATGCTTCCAAATGTCGTAGGGCTTGATCAAAGGGCCTGTGTAGGAGATCCTTGATTGTCCAGTGAAATGGAAAAGAAGCTAAGTTAATAACTGTTTCCACTGTGCAGTAAAATTCAATGTTAACCCAGACACAAGAGTGTATTCTAGAAATCTACAGAACAGTAGTAGATAGATATTGTTAGTAATAGTGAGTACAGTCTTTGCTTTTGCTAACATGACTACAAAAGAGGATAAAATACAGGTGTCTAGTATATCCATTGCTTTTCTTATTCTCCCCTCTGCTTCCTTTTCTCCCTGTGGTAGTCTGACCCACTCACACTCTCAGATTTTCTCACTGGGCTGGTGTGTTAGTTATCTATGTAGGCTAAGCTGCTTAGCACAGAATTAACACAGAATCTCCCAAACACTGAAGTGATGGTTAAAATCTACCCAGACTTCATTATCGTGGGGAAGATAATGATTTTTAATCGAATGCACCAGTGCTTGCCTGCAAACTCCTTGTGGACTTTTCTGAGATCTTACAGGGAGAAAAGTTAGTTGTTGTTTTTTTTTTTTTTTTTTAAATTTACTTATTGATTCATTGAACACAAATGGAGTACAGCTATTGCTTCTCTGGTTGTACACAAAGTAGAGTCACACCATCTGTGCATTCATACATGTACACAGGGCAATGATGTCTGTCACACGGGAAGGGAGGGGTGGGGTCGGGGTGTGGGGGGGTAAGAATAATAACAGAAAAGTTAGTTTTTTTGCTGTTGTCTAACTACAGATAAATTAAAAACTAAGCCAGGATTAAATTTTTTTTTCTCACATCTGTCTTATAAAATTCTAGGCTCCCTTGCTCAGTTGAAAGGGGCATTGGTGATGACGACAGTTTTAGCAGGACTTAGGTACTTTGTTAGGTATGTGTTTTTGTGGCATAGAGTGTTTGCAGTTTTCCCCTACAATTGCTGTACTGGCTGTTTCTTATTCTAGGAATATATTTACTACTAAATTTCTGGTAGGCTTTAAAATAATAGCTTAACATGTAATGCAGAACTGAGAAGATTAAGAACTTCCTTAACTGAAGTGTGCCCCCGCCAGGCCCCTCCTGGTCCTAACCTGTCTCATTAGCACCCTGATGCTCTAGCTATAGTCACTTCCACTTCCACAAATAAACCTGTACCTGTATGAGGACAGACAAGAGAAGCATGGCACTATGTCTTGTTTAGCTTTCTATTCTCCCCACCTTTTTCTCCTTTCCTACCAATTTCAACTATCCTCATGGCTTCAGCAACCACCTCTTACAATGATCATTCTCAAATCAATTTCTGCAGTCCTTGTCTTTAAGTTTCAGTTACAAATTCTCATTTCATAAGTTCCTCAGATATCTCAAAGACAACATATTTTAACTCAATTTTATTCCTTTTCCTGCTTCTCCACTTTCAAACCCTCTCATGTCCTGTTCTCCCTCCTGAAATTCCTTTTTCGTATAAAGGCTTCACTACCTACCTATGGATTCTTACACTTGGTTAAAACCTTCTCTCTCTCTTCCCCATTTCCAACTAGTTTCCAAGACCTGTCAGTTTCATGTGGTATCCTCCATGGACTGGTTCTTTATTTTTTGTGGTGTTCGAGCCCAGGACCTCCTACATGGCAAGTGCTTTACCACTGAGCTGCACCCCAGTCCTGGACTGGTTAACTGAGCTTGAATATTATTAGCAATCACTAACACCTCATTCCATTTCTATGTAAATCAGGGTCTTGGAGTATCTTATGTGTGGAGAATAACCATAACGCTGCACCTTCAGTGCTGTACTAGTTTTCACAATGTACCCCAGATACACAGGAACAAAAAAGCAAAATACATAGGATTATTTAAGGGAGGTAGCTTGGATTTTTCCCCACTTGGGTAGCTCAGGCAGTCACCTGGCTGAGGTTTTCTCTGAAAAGCTGTGTTATCTGCAAAGGTGGTGGTTCTTAATGCCTGAGAGAGAAACATGTCAGGATAAATAGAGGGGGAGAAATTGACCTGAATGTGCCAGTTATAATTTAGCAGGAGCACACCTCTAAAGTAATTCACCTCCAAAGTTAATGGAGTGTTAACTGAGGGAAACATTTGTGTGTGTGTGTGTTCTACTGCAAACTGAGTCACTGACTAAGGCAGTTGAGTGGGAGCTGGAGAGAGAGCCCTTGACATGGACCCTGCAGAAAAACTCAGAGTGAGGACAGGTCTGGCCTAAAGGTTGATCTTAACAGAAAAAGAATGTCTCTAGTCTGGTTAAGTTAATATAATCTTATGTAGGTTGGTAAGAAATAAGTGTTAGTGACAGAATTGATGTTCTGGAAGCTGTCGGAGTCCTGTCCAGAGATGACAAGGAGCTTTACTGACAGAGCCGGCAAGTGACTGTAACTGATGGAAAGGACAGTGTTTGGATACAAAAGACAGCTTTAAAGGAACCAGCTACCTAGAGTCCAGGAGAACAGACCCAGCATAGAGTGCTTCCCTCTACTCTTGCTATGTTGACTGATTATTATCCCAGTAATAAATTTAACATTAAAGTTCTTGTTTATTTAAAAATAAAGGTGGAACTTGTAATGATGGGCAGAATTCTGTTATTTAGACTATTGGGGTATATTAACTTTACACAACTTCAGGGATGCTGGGTTGCTCAGTTATGGCTACCAAAGTACCTGGCACCTGAAACCACCTAGTGAATAGTACCAAAATCTCAGTTAAGCAGGATCCTGCTGAGATGTGTATGTATTTTGCATATTTGTAAATATATATAAATATATACATATTTAAATATATTATGTTTTCAGTTGCTATTTCTATATATATTTAAATGTGTGTGTGTGTATATATGTGTGTGTGTGTATATATATATATATATATATATATATATATATATTTAAAAATCCAAGCTGAAGGAACTTAATTTAATATGATAAAATTGGTTATTCAGGCATCTTTCTTTGACTACTAATACAAAATCATTGTTCTGAAGCCTTATTTTTATTTAGAACTTATGTACACATGATTTCATTCACTTATTATGAGAACGGCTATAGTCTGTAGCTGGGAAGTTCTCCAAAGTTGTGTGTGTTAAAGGCTTGTTCTCCAAGCGTGATGCTGTTGGGAGGTGGTGAACTTTAAAAGGTAGTGGCAAGTGGGAGGTCTTCTGATCATTGGGACCAAGCCCTGAATTGGGAGCAAGGGGACTGTGGGACCCTGGTCTCTCCCTCTTCCTCCTCCTCTTCTTCTTCTTCTTTTTTTGGTACCAGGGATTGAACTCAGGGGCACTTAACCCCTGAGCCACATCCCAAGCCCCTTTTTGTATTTTTTATTTAGAGACAGGGTCTTACTAAGTTGTTAAGTGCCTCACTAAGTTGCTGAGGCTGGCTTTGAACTCACAATCCTCTTGCCTCAGCCTCTGGAGCTGCTGGGATTACAGGTGTGCACCACTGCACCCAATTCTGGTCTCTTTTTTCTGTCCCTTTTGTATTCTGATCATAAGATAAATAACTGTGTTCTTCCACAGGCTCTCTGCCAAGATGTGCTGCCCCACTACAGGCCCCAAAGCAACAGAGCCAACCAATCATGGACTGGAACCTCTAAAACTGTGATCTAAAATACCTCTTTTCTCTTTATAAGTTATTTATCTCAAGTATTTGTTACAAGAAGGGAAAGCTGACTAACTCAGGAACCTGGCAGTGAGTGTTATTTCCAAAATCTCTTCTACTTCTTAGAGGCTCTTTGGGCATAATTAGGGGCAGTGGGAGGGATGATGGCTGGAGCAGAAACTCTACATCCAAGGCAGTGGGGGAAGGTGAAATGGAGGAGCTGCTGAAACTGAATAAAATGAGCCAAACCCAAACTCTTAAAGTATGCCAGTATCTGAAAAAGCCAGCAGGAGATTTTGGAGAATCCTAAAGATCCAAGGAAGCTAAAAGAACAGAGAATGAGGAATGGAGGGATCCCATCTATGGATGAATGGTGGAGTGGGTGTGAGGATTGTCTATATCCAGTTTGACAGGCAAGGAACCCCATGTCCTCAGTGAGAGATAAGACACATGAAAGTTTGTGAGCTTCAGTGAGTTTTCCATCTCACACAATAAGGAGCAAAACTGGAATTTGCTTTGACTTTGGTAGATTCCTAGGTCAATATTGCTTTCAATATGCTATACGATCATAAGGTATTTCTTAGTTCCTGATGTGTACTTTTGCACCTATTTAAATGTAAGCATCTGGACAAAATGAGCACCACGTTTGTCACATCTATTAGGTGATATATCCTTGTGAATTTTAACTTCCCAAGTCAAGATTCTCAGATAAGATTTGTAATTGGATCTGGGAAAAGCTAAAATTTTAAGTTAATAACATGTATGTGAATTTATGGTTGTACAGAGTCTCCTCAAGTCCTCTAGCTTTTACATATACATATATTTTAAGCATCTGTTTTAAGTGAAACAACCAAATCTGGTATGAAACATGAAATTGGATTTAGGGAACAGATGTGGTAATCCAAAGTAACTCTAGACAAAGTAGAATTTGTGCACACGCCTGAAAGTAAGTGGGAAGGCATGCTTATAGTAGTTCACACATCTTTAACTCAACACATTTTAAAATTTGTTTTCTATTCATTCAAAAAATTCCTTATGATCTTCCTTGAAGATAAAGACTATGACTGCATCTTTGTGCATGGTCACATACCCAATTTACAACAGTCACTCAATGAACGTTTCTTAATCAATGAAAATGAAAATGTAATCTTTATAGCATTGAATACCCATAAACAAAAAACAGGGTTTAAGCCTTATATGAAACAAATAAATTGAAATCATATTTTCAGTCCTTCTTCATGAAGGTCAGGAAGGAGGAATTAGAAAAATATAAAGAAAATTTTATTTTCAAATGAAAAGTTTTCATGATATCACCGGAGAAGATTTTTGCATCAAAATCTGTATATAGATTTTGCAACAAAATCTTCTCAGGTGATATTATGAAAACTTATAAAATAATGCTTTTAAAAATGATTGAAGTATAATTCAAAAGCCATAAAGTATACAAGTATATAAGCATACAATTCAGTGGATTTTAGAATATTTCACAAAGTTGTGCATCTGTCATTATTGTCTAATACCAGAACATTCTTATCATCTCAGAAAAGACCTCACAGTCATACCAATCATTTCCCTTGCTCTAGCCCCTGGCAACCATTAATCTACCCTCTGACTGTATTTCTAAGTTCTGAAAATTTCATAAAATCGGAATCATATGTGAGCTTTTTGGACAGGTTTCTTTTACTTAGTAGTATAATGTTTTCAAAGTTCACTCATGATGCAGCATGTATCAGAAACTCAATTTTTTCATATAATTCAAGATTATCTTTTAAAACTACAAGTATTTACAACTAAAAATTCCCCTCCAAGCATTGTTTTCATAACATCTATAAGTTTTGATAAGTTGTGCATTTTTATTTTGAGTTATTTCCTAATTTCCTTTGTGAGATTTTTTTTTTTTTTTTTCCAAACCAGGGATTGTACCCAGGTCATTTAACCACCAAGTCACATCCCTGGCCCCTTTATTTTTTATTTGTTATTTTAAGACAAGGTCTCCTTAAGTTGATTAGGGCCTCAAAAAGTTGCTGAGGCTGGCTTTGAACTCTGAATCCTCCTGCCTCAGCCTCCTGAGCTACTGGGATTACAGACGTGCACCACTATGCCCGGCTGTGAGTTTTTCTTTGGTTGTTTAGGAATGTGTTATTTAATTTTCATATATTTGAGAATATCTTACAGTTCCTGCTGTTATTGGTTTCTATATTTATTCTATTGTGAACAGAGAAAATTCTTTGTATGACTTTAATCTATTTAAATTTATTGAGACTTATGGCCTAACATATGGACTATCTTTTAGCTTGTTTCATATGCCCTTCAGAAAACTACATATTCTGGAATTGTTAGGTGGACTGTTCTATAGATGTATGTTAGTTTAGGTGATTCATAGTATTGCTCAACTCTTTTATTTCCTATTGAGCTTCTACCTCATTGTTCTACCTATTGTTGAAAGCAAGGTATTGATTTTTCTATTATTCTTTAATTTTCTATATCTTTTGTTCTGTTAAGTTTTGCTTCATATACATATATTTATAATTATTTTTTGATATTTTTATCAATATAAAACCCCTTTATTTTTCTCTTATAACATTTTTTTTGGCTTAAAGTCTATTTTGTCTGATATTAGTATAGCCACTACAGTTCTCTTTTGGTCACTGTTTATCCTTTTACTTTCCACTTATTTGTGTCTTTGGGTCTAAAGGGAGTTTCTTGTTGTAGTTAATGTAAAGTTGGACTTTTTTTTTTTGTCTATCTTATAAATCCCTGTCTTTTAATTGTAGTGTTTAGTCCACTTGCTTTTAATGTACTTACTGATAAAGTAGCATACATAGCTGTCATTTCACTATCTGATTACCGAATGTCTTTATTTTTTTGTTCTTCTGTGAATCCACTGTTTTATTTCATGGAATAGATATTTCTTAGTGACATTGCTCCCTGGCCACCAAGCTGTATAACTGGCCTATTGAGAGGTCACTGCAGACCAGCAGAGCTAAGTGGTGGAGACAGGGAATGGCTGAGGGGTGGGTTGGAGCACAGGCAGTGACTGTGGGTCTGAGGTTCAGTGGGCCAATACTGCCAGCTACCGAAACGCCGCCAACCTATCATCCCAACACAACCTGCTTGACCTGGCCAGTGCAGACTTCAGGCTCCACGCAGCACTGCAGCTCCAGACTGCCCCCACTGGGCCTGTGCCATTCACTGACTTCAACCTCCTCCTCCCAAGAAGCAGGGAGAAAATAGAAGTAAGGCGAGCCTGAATGGGAGTCAGGGCTAGCCAATAGTGTTTGTACTTTTCCAAAACATAATTAGGCTAATTTTGGACCAATAGCATTCATATACTTTTCAAACCTGGATAAGCACAAGTTTGGACCAATAGCAATGACCCAAGTGCTGTATAAACCCCTGGACCAGCACAATCAGATACAACCACAACCACAGCATTCCCCCTATGCCCCGGGGGAGTTCTGTTTCTGTACACATTTGAAAAAATCCAACTGTTACACTCACTCATCCTGGTCTCCAGATTTCATTCTTCAAATTCATGAGATAAGAACTCAGAAAGAAGAAATTGGAGGTTAGTTGCTTGGGTCTGCTGCAACACTGGAGGACATAGCCTGCCACTGAAAGTGGTAACACACTTCTTGGCTGCACAGAACTAAGGAGACCCTACCTGCAAGCAGAAACCAAGAAATTTCAGTTTCATTAGGATGTCATTTTAATTTGTATTGTTTTTCTACTATATGTTTTTGAGTTATTTTGTTAGTGGTTACCCAGGGGAATATATATTAGCTTTTAAAAATCTAGTCCATGTTAATATGAACTAATCTTAATAGTTCCTTCCTCCTCTTTTGTACATTATTATACAAATTACAATTTTATACATTGTAATTCATCAACACAGTTTTATAATTATTAGTCTATGTAGTTTTCTAAATTCTGTAGAAGAGAATTATAAACAAAAATACATTTATACTGGTTTTTTCTTTTGTATTTTCTTATGTATTTACCTTTAATGGTGCTCTTTATTTCTTTGTATGGATTTGTTACTATTATTGTCCTTTTATCTCAGCAGAAAGTATTCCCTTTAGCACCCACTTCAAATGTACTGTTGACCAGTTCTCTGTTTTTTGTTTATTTGGTATTAAAGAGGAAAAATTATTCTGACACCTGTTAAAATGGTAAGGAAACCTTTATTTAAAAATAATGCATTGGGGGAGGGGCAATACTATTACAATAGGGGAGAGAGACAGGGCTCAACTTTGAATACAAGGATATTTAGAGCTTTATAGAAAGTAAGCAAAGTGCTGGGGTCAGTGGTGGGAAAATTGCTAAGAGGAGACAACAAGGGTAGCGAAATTTTTGCTAAGCCTCAGGATTTTTGCTAAACGTGGCTAGGGACTTAGATATCAAGGGTGGAAAGTTTTCACTAAACTGACTTAGCACAATTCTTGTGGAGGCAGGCCAAGGCCTTGTTGAGAAAAGTGTTAGTTTGGTCAAGGAGAGAGGCTTTGTCACTGAGAACATCCTAGTTCATCCTCAGTTTTTGAGAGTAGTTTTGCTGACATAGAATTCATTGTTGACAGTCTTTCTTTCATCACTTTGAAATATCATTTGAAATATCACTTTGAAATATCATCTTCTGAATTCCATGATTTCTGTTGAGAAGTCAAATTTTAATCTTATATGTGATAATTTATTATTCTTTTGCTGTTTTTCAGAATTTTTATTTGCCTTTGGCTTTTGAGAGTTTGAGTTTGAGTTTCACTTTGAATTTATTTATTTATTTATTTATTTATTTATTTATTTATTTATTTATTTTTTGGAACCAGGGGTTGAACTCAGGGACACTCGGCCACTGAACCACATCTCCAGCCCTATTTTGTATTTTATTTAGAGACAGGGTCTCATTGAGTTGCTTAGGGCCTCGCTAAGTTGCTGAGGTTGGCTTTGAACTCGAGATCCTCCTGACTCAGCCTCCCAAGTTGCTTGGATTACAGGCGTGCGCCACCACGCCCGGCTTTACTTTGAATTTATTCTATTTGGAGTTCCTCAAACTTCTTGGACCTGCAGAATAATGTTCTCGATCAAATTTGAGGAGTTTTTTTTTTTTTTTTTCCTGCAATTTTTTCTTCAAACATTTTTTGCTGCCTCTTTACCTCTGTCTCTTGGGACAACCATTATAAATATGCTGATATACTTTAATAGTGTGTTCCACAGTTCTCTGAAGATTTGTTTATTTTTCTTCACTCTTCCTCTCTATCCCTCAGCTTGGCTATCCAAATTACCTTCAAGTTTGCAAAATGTTCAGGTTTGCTGATTCTTTCTTTTGCCAGTGAAGCCCTTCTGGAGACTTTGTCTTTGTTCTTTTTAGCTCAAGAATTTCTATTTGTCTTTGCCACACCTCCTCCTTCTTCATAATTTCTGTGTCTTATTGATGAATTTTATTTGTTGAGGCATCATTATCACAATTTATTTCTTTATATTTAAGTTCTTTTAGTTCTTTGAATATATTTATCACAGCAGCTTAAAGATTTTGCCTATTCTGTCCAACATCTAGGTTTCCTTAGGGACTGTTTCTATTACTGACATTATTCCTCTGTGTGAGTTATACTTTCTCACTCTTTACGTATCTTATAATTTCCTTATTGATAAATGGAGAATTAAATAATATAATGTGGCCTATGGAAATCTTGTTCCTTTTTACTTTTCTTTTCTTCCCTCTCACAAAGATTTTTTTTTTTTAACCAGGCATTGAGCCCATGCGTGCTCAACCTCTGAGCCATATCCCCAGCCCTTTTTAAAATATTCTATTTAGAGACAGGGCCTTGCTAAATTGCTGAGGCTGGCCTTGCACTTGCTATCCTTCTGCCCTAGCTTCCCAAGTTTTTGTTTGTACAGTTTGTTTATTAAATGACATTTCTTGACTAATTCTGTAAATTCTGCATAACAAAGTCTGAAGTAAAGTTGTGTGTAACCACTGAAGTCTCTATTGGTTAGCTTTGGGATCAGCTAATGATTGGACAGCGATTTCCTTAAATACCTTGAACTCTCAGCTTTTACCATGGGATTGTGTGCATGTGTGTGCACACCCACACATCTTCAATGCTACTACAGGTATTAAGGGTTTTCTTTAACCTTCACTTTCTGCTTGAGCAAAACCTCAGAGTAAGCCAGGGGTGAGATATTGTGGACTTAGGACTTTTTTGGACATATGCACAACTTTGGTTGTAGCCCACTCATGCACATGATTTTCTTGATTGCTAGGAATATTTCAGAACTTTTCAAAGCCTATGTAGACATCTCATTTCTCAGTGTTCTTTTTAAGTGTTTGCCATCACTTCTTGTTAGCCCCACTCATAAATCTGCCCCAAGAAGCAGCAATGTCAAATAATTGCCATGGATATATTGCCCAGGCTGGCTTAGAAACTGCAGTCCTCCTACTTCAGCCTCCCAGATTGCTGTGATTATGGTAATTTTTGCCCAGTATCTTATAGAGTGAGCTTATTGCACAGAATGAATTCCTAGTCATTTCAAATAAAGATAAGCCCAGAGAACAGAACTTTTAATGGGCTCTCAGACAGATCAAATGGTGATCATTCTTTTGGGACAGGGCTCAGGAGTAGCATCAAATCTATTCTTTTCCCTACAGTGACTGATGGATTGCTGTTTTTCACTGCTCCCATGAAGTTTTATTCCCATGGTTTTCTTCTTGCAGTTTTTCTTAAAGTACTTGAGAGGAAATAAAAAGTGAAGTTGTCATTTGTTATATTAAAGAAGAACAACAACACAAAGGAAGCATTATATCCTTTTAAAAATGTTGACTACCTTATTTTCACAAAGAATTTTATTTAAAAAAGAAAATTTATATGCCATCTGTCACTTCTACATACCAGCAACAACAATGTAATTTCCCCACAGTGCTGGGTAGACTTTCCTTGGATCTCAGAAGATCCTTAATCAGGCAGATACAACCTCCTGCATGTCAATTCCATATAGGAATAGTCTAGACTCAGTCTAGACTCAGAGTATTGATAGAGACACTCAGGCGTGCTCTGTAGTAGAAGAGTTAAATGCTTTCACCTGAGATTAATTCTATTCCTGGATTGGAAATTCAAGTATTATTGCAAGAGTAGCCTGAGGATGGAAGTGGGTCATGACTTCTGGCTTTGCCAAGTAAATTTAGTTTAGCCAATTGCTGGGTTCTAGGCTACAGAGCAAAACATCCAGACAGCATCTTTCTTGTATTTGCTCAGTAGACAACAGAAAACACACAATGAAAGATAAGCAAATATATAAACCCCATACTACAAAGCTAAAAATCTGAACTTCATTAAGATAAAGCTAGAATTATCAACAATGCAATGCCTGGGGCTTGGGATTTAATTCAA
>JAJEJO010000757.1:3879-86615 GCA_020662805.1 Glaucomys volans | reverse complement strand
AGACTATGATTTCAGGTCTTATCTTTTTTTTTTCTTTCTTTTTTTGTAAGGGTGGCTGACCCTCTTAGTTGGGTAGAAGATGGTCAGTGGGTGCCTGAGATCTTGAGTTAAACCTGATATCTTAACTTCAATCAGTGATTAAATTTTTTAGTTAAATGAAAAGCTTTTTATAATTTCAGTATTCTTTCAGCCTTTTTTAAAATTTATTTAATTTTGATTCATTGAACACAAATGGAGTGCAGCTATTGTTTCTCTGGTTGTACACAAAGTAGAGTCACACCATCTGTGCGTTCATACATGTACACAGGGCAATGATGTCTTTCACATTCTGTTATTCTTACCCCTCCAACCGACCCCACCCCTCCCTTCCACTATGCTATCTACCCTTCCTCCATTTGTGCCACCCTTCCACTCCTCATTTTGCATCATCATTCACTTATCAGAGAGACCGTTCGGCCTTTGGATTTTCGAGATTGGCTAACCTCACTTAGCATAACAGTCTCCAACATCATCCATTTACCTGCAAATGCCATAATTTTATTCTTCCTTATGGCTGAGTAATAATCCTTTGTGTATATGTACCACAGTTTTTTTTATCCATTCATCTATTGAAGGGCATCTAGGTTGGTTCCACAATCTAGCTATTGTGAACTGAGCAGCTATGAACATTGATGTGGCTGCATCACTGCAGTAATCTGATTTTAAGTCCTTTGGGTATAGGCCAAGGAGTGGGATAGCTGGGTCAAATGGTGGATCCATTCCAAGTTTTCTAAGGAATCTCCACACTGCTTTCCAGAGTGGCTGCACCAACTTGCACTCCCACCAGCAATGCATGAGTGTACCCCTTCCCCCACATCCTGGCCAACACCTGTTGTTGCCTGTATTCTTAATAAAAGACATTCTAATTGGGGTAAGATGACATCTTAAGGTGGTTTTGATTTGCATTTCTCTTATAACGAGTGATGTTGAACATTTTTTCATAAATCTGTTGATTGCTTGTAAATCTTCCTCTGTCAAGTGTCTGTTCATTTCCTTGGCCCATTTATTGTTTGGGTTATTAGGATTCTTGGTGTAAAGATTTTTGAGTACTTTGTAGATTCTGGAGATTAGTGCTCTATCTGAAGTGTGTGTAGCAAAGATTTTCTCCCACTCTGAAGGCTCTCTCTTCACATTGCTGATTATTTTCTTTGCTGAGAAAAAACTTTTTAGTTTGACTCTATCCCAATCATTGATTCCTGCTTTTATTTCTTGTGCTTTGGGAGTCCTGTTAAGGAAATCTGGTCCTAGGTCAACATGATGAAGATTTGGACCTATTTTCTCTTCTATTAGGTGCAGGGTCTCTGGTCTAATTCCTAGGTCCTTGATCCATTTTGAGTTGAGTTTTGTACAGGGTGAGAGATATGGGTTTAGTTTCATTTTGCTGCATATGGATTTCCAGTTTTCCCAGCACCATTTGTTGGAGAGGCTATCTTTTCTCCATTGTATGTTTTTGGCTCCTTTGTCAAGTATGAGATACCTGTATTTATGTGGATTTGTCTCTGTGTCCTCTATTCTGTACCATTGATCTACCTGTCTATTTTGGTGCCAATACCATGCTGTTTTTGTTACTATTGCTCTGTAGTATAGCTCAAACTATCCCTATTTGTTGATGACATGATTCTCTATTTAGAAGACCCTAAGAATTCCACCAGAAAACTTCTGGAACTCATAAATGAATTCAGTAAAGTAGCAGGATATAAAATTAATGTGAATAAATCTAATGCATTTTTATTCGTAAGTGATGCATCCTCTGAGAGAGAAGTTAGGAAAACTACCCCTTTCACATTAACCTCAAAAAAAAAATACTTGGGAATCAATCTAACAAAAGAAGTGAAAGACCTCTACAATGAAAACTACAGAAAACTAAAGAAAGAAATTAAAGAGCATCTGAGAAGATGGAAAGATCTCCCATGTTCTTGGATAGGCAGAATTAATATTGTCAAAATGGCCATGCTTCCAAAAGCGTATACAAATTCAATACAATTCCAATTAAAATCCCAACGACGGACCTCATAGAAATAGAGCAAGCAATCATGAAATTCATTTGGAGGAATAAGAGACCCAGAATAGCTAAAGCAATCCTTTCAGCCTTTTTAAAAACACAACAAAAATAAACTGGTTGTTTTGTCTGCCCCCCATCCCCACCCCCGCCGTCCCCCTGCCTATTACTATGATGCTACTTTAAATCTTTATAGGATAATGTTTGAGTATTAATAAAAATTTTTGCTTAATAAAGGTAAAGATGATTGGTAAAACACTCAAAGTTTGGCATTTTTGGCAGGAAGAAGGGGTCAGAAACTATCTCTAATCAGATCTGGGTCCGTCCTGTGCACCAACCATGCTTCTTTATCCTATGAACCTCAGCAGACCTAAGGGTCAAAGCAGGTTGTCTCAGTTGTTGTTGAGGTACTAGGAATTGAACCTAGGTTTGCTCTACCACTGAGCTACTTCCCCAGTTCTTTTTATTTTTTATTTTCAGACAGAGTCGCACTAAGTTACTGAGGTCTCAAACTTGCAATCCTCCGGCCTCAGCCTCTCAAGTCACTGGGATTATAGGCATGCACCATGATACTCAGCTTCTTTCTCATTCTTGGTGTAGCTTTGATTAAACCCACTACCCACTACCAGATCAGGTAAATGTTTGCTTAAGTGTTAAAGTGATCAGCACTCTAGAAAGATGTAGGTTCCCTTGGTTTATAGGTCCCTTTGGTTTACATGTGAGAATTTTTCAACATCAGAGTTGATGGTGAGTGATAGTTTTGGTGCTCTGGAAACCTTACCTACATGTTCCCTCCTGGAACTCTCCATAGAAACACGTGAATGTGGCCGCTGGTTTATGGAGTGGGGAATATCCATTAGTCTCTCGTGGCTTGAGCCAACATAAATGATTCCTTAGAGCAGTGAGATGGAAAACCAGAAATCTAACTAGCTGTATGCCAGACAAGGACTAGGCTTCCTTCCATAATTAACGTGCGGAGTGGGAGCATTGCTCCTCGTGAGGTTTGATGGCCTCTCTGCCTCACTAGCTCTCAGGGTGTGAATGATGTCTGCTTGTTTATCCGGGAAACTGAAAGTTTGCCTTTGTCTTATCTTTACACCTCATTGCTTCTCCATTTCTTTTTCAAATCTCATTTAAAAGGTATTTAGATATTTTCTCCCTGTCCATCTTTCTTAATTTAACTCTGGCTCTCTTGATAGCCTTGTGATTCCAATGTCTAACATTATTTTTCCCAGGGTGTTTGCCAATCTTCTTCAACTCAAATCTTGCTATTAAATATCTACAGATTTTGCATATGAAACTCAGCCTAGTGCAGACGAATATAATTGTCTAGATTAATCCAGGGCAGTAAACTATTTCTAGAATATAAATTGGCCAATTATGAAATTTCTTTAACTTAGTCACTAATAGGTTTATAAGCTAAATTATTCATTCACAGTGTATCAAAACGCTATTTAGGAAATGTTTATAAATGAATATATAAAAACGTTCTGAAATTATGTTATCCTTTTTAAAGAGTGGTTCATCTTTTTGTAGTAAGGAATTATTTTACCAACTATGGGCACTAATGATATTGTTAGAATTCGAGGTGGGGTGACAGTTACTGAGGAGTGTGGAAAGGGGTTTAGAAAATTCCAACTAAGTTTTTCTGCTATTAAATTGAAGGAAATACATGTATCTGTTAATATTTAAATCCCTGGTGGATCTGTACACTGCTTTTTCCTTATTAAAAGGGCGAGGGAGAGAGGTTCAGGGAGGGGGCCATAATAGTCATCTCTACTCTCTCTAGTCCAAGGACATTTGAAAGGTCAGTGAAATAAATGGTCAAGTCAGTTTGATCCAATGTGTGAATTCCACTGGATTTACATTGAGCGTAGGTAACTGGTTATAGTTGAACTTTGGGAATCTGTGTTAATTAAGTCACTGTGACAAATACCTGAGATAATCAGCTTACAAGGAGGAAATGTTTGTTTGAGCTGATGGTTTCAGTCAGTGGTCACTTGGCCCCAATTGCCTTTGGTGAGGACGAACATCATGGTGGTGAGTGAATGGCAGAGTAAGACACCTCATGTCATATGAGAAGCAAAGAGAAAGAGAAAGAAGAAGGGGCCAGGTTCCCAATATCCCCTACCTTAATGACCTAACTTATTCCACTGAGCCCCACCTTCTAAAGGTTCCACCGTCTTCCAATAGTGCCACAGACTAGGGACCAAGCCTATAACATGTGGGCCATTGAGGATACACCAAACCCAACTATCGCAGTATCCTTTCCCTTAGGGTCTAACTTCAATCACAAAGATGAATAGAACTCTGGCAGGATCTAGACCAGCATTGTTCTGATATACTGTTTTAAGTAGAATTAGACTTTGCCCAAGTTTCCAATTGTTGAGGATGAGCTTTTTGTTGTTGTTGTTGTTTTTCTTTTTTTCTTTTTGGCTATTCACTGAGCCAGTCATTGCTCACTAGTCGTAGACTAGCTAAACCTCTCAGGTAAGCAATCTAGACAAATGAGTGGGGGTGCATATCTTTCTCTGCAGTGAGTGGTATGAGCATCTCAGTTTCTGGGCTACCTTCAAAGTTTGTGAATGCCAACATGTTTGTCTGTATTATTCTTGGCAATATTGGTCCTGGAGAGAGTGTTTCTTGGATGGATGCTGCACTGCAGGAAATGAAGGTTTCTGGCCAATGTGGTACCATTCCAAGGAGCTCTGTCTTCCAGAGAGAGGCTTTCTGTGAAGTGTATCATGACACTGCTTTGAGAGGCATCGATTAACATCTCAAGGAGATCAATTGTGATCAAGTGACTGGAAACAAAGCTTGAAGGGCAGGTGAGGGAGCCCAGAGATATTCTTCCATATCCACACCATTTTCAAAAACATTTTAGAATTCAAGATCTGGGAGCTTGTGTATCAACTTCCCTTGGGGAAAGAAGGTGCACTTTTAACTTGTACTTGCTCTAAATTTTTATTTCTTTGATGCATAGGCTTCTTCAGATATCCAAGGGGAGAATGAAGATACAGGATTTGATTTTCTTATTTGTGGTGGGATTGAGGGAAAAGTGTTTTGGAAAAGGCAGTAATCTCCAATTTTTGTTTCCTTGTATAAGAGCCTAAAGGAAAGACTGATTCATTGAAACGGAAGAGGTGAATATATGTTGTAGTATGTTGCCATGGTTTTCCAAACTCAGTCTATTGAGTTCCAGGATCCTGTGAGGCCTCTCTAAGGGTTCCTTGAAGGAAGTTTGGTCAGGGCTAATATTTATTCTTTTTCTGTTCTATTATCTCCAGGTCTTACCCTCATTATTGGAAGGGGTTTTAAGTCATAACTCCTTACCTTCAGAATAACACTCTCAAACTGGATGTATTTCTCCTCTTACTCTTTTGATCAACATTTATTGGTGCCTAATGTGTGAAAATTTAAGTTCTGTACATGAATTTTCTTCTGCCCCAGTGATGGAGTGCTTTGTGCTTTTAATAAGTCAGTCACCCATTGATACCTGGCTCTGCTTCAGAAAGTGGAAGGTCACTTTCCTCACAGCAGTGGTATAAGGGCTCATCTTTTAAAAGAACCTGATTGCTGAGCCATGGGTGCTTTCTCTTGTGTTGCTTCATCTGGGGCATTTTTCTCTTGTTCAGGATAAGCTTTCATGAGTAAAAAACGATTTCCCAATGGTCTGTCTTGTCTCCTCAGAATATCTTTCAGTTCAGTGCCCTCAGATTATGATGAGCATGCCTAGGTATGAAAGCATTTGGCTGGGACTGAACAAGCTCACTCTAAGACAGATGTTCAGTCTGCAGAAATGTAATAGGAAATCCACTCAGTGTCTCATCAGCCTGGGGTTGATGATGGGATTCAACTTCAGGTGCTTTGTCTTCAGTGTAAACTTTTTCATCTATTGCTTTAAAGATGGAATGATGATTTCAAATTGGATTTGGGATGCTGATGGAAACCAGTGCTTAGCTCATTGCTCTGGTGGCCTGCGTAGTTGTCATTCTCAAGTATGAATCAGAGAAAAAAAAGCTACCTTTTACCTTTATCAAGCCCTTTTTTTGGTTTCCTTCTGGTCACTGTTGATTTCCTTCCCTTCAGGTCCACAGAGCTGAATCCTTTAGTTGCTGTGATAGATTATGCCTACTCTTGAACCCACTCCACGTATTCTTGCTCTTCCTCCTTCCTTATCATGTTCTGAGGGGAAGAGCTCAGGTGCATTAGATAAGCATGTACATTTTCAACACAAGTCACTTGTCTCCTTGTATGCTTCCATGTAATGGGTTTTTGCACATAGGTAGGAGCAAGGCCTGTGCGCAGCAGTATGCATAATTTAGTATTGCTAAATTATTGAAATATATATGAAGTGGTCAACAAATGGCCCCTTTCTTGAAACCATGGGTTTTCTGCCTCTTTGCTTGTTTAGCCCCTCCCTCAAAATTCATCCGTTGGATCATCATACAAAGGGGCCTTTTCGACCCTGCCCAGTGCGGCGGCACCCAGGAGTTCATCCTGATGGGTTACTGCTTATGCCAACTAGTTATTCAGAATTTTAAACATTCCCTCTGGTTATGAGATAAATTTATTGATAGAACTTCTCAGTTTTTAATATCTATACTTTTTCTAAGGACTAAAATTTTTTCATTGAGTAACTTACTTAACTTCCAAGGTTAAGTATCTGTACTCTTGTTGGAATGAAGGTGAATGTCATATTAGAAAATAAGCATCAAATTCATGTCAATTCTGTAGTAACTTCAGAGCAGTTTCCCAGATTGAGGTTAATGCCTTCATAATTTTCTTAATATTGTTCTCACTCTTTTTCCCCAAGATAGTATTTGGAGCCTGGTTGGGCTTTGAAGTTTTGAGTAATGGATAACTGCACATTGAAGAATTTTTATCTCAATGTCATTAAAAAAAAGTCCTAATCTTCTGGAGCAATTTTTGGGAAAGCTTTTTAGTTTTCACCCCTTTGATTAGTGGTTTGGCAGACGAAGATAGACTTAATCAACTTCAAGGAATTAAAATTTGTCTTTTCAAGTTAAAAAAATTTGTCCTCTGTTTGGCATTTAAAAAAAATGTGATTCAGTTTGCACTGTACATACACATAAGCTCTGGAGTGAAATTTTCAGAACCCTGCAAACAAATGGAATGAACTCACTTTTGTGTGTCAATATGTGGTTTTATGGGTAGGAATGGATGGGCACATGCCCGTTGCAGGCCCATTCACTCCTCTCATGTTTGAAAGCTTCCCTCTGCAATGCCTTTAATGGAAGATGTCTGTGTAATATAGAGGTGGTTGTTCACTGTACCAGCACTGATGTGCTGCATTTCAACCAAATGACTAACTTTGCAAATAGACTATTTATGTCGAGTAGGAGCAAAGCTTCTCCACCAAAGTGCATTTTTAATGATCTACTTTAAGAGTAAGTGGGTTTAGAAGTAGCTGCCCAGGAACCTGATTGGCTGGCACTAGTGCCACTTCCTATAATTACCCAATAAACCATAAGGGCTTTGTTGGCACATTTATTCAAGCCTGTCATGTCAGACCAGCTGCCACCCAGCATTCTAAGTCCACTTCTAATATCCTCTTTAAAATCTTTATGGAGATATTTGGTGCCTATACACCTTTGAAAAATCTTTGTGGAGAAATTTGGTATCCAAGCACTAAAAAATTTCATGATAAAATGAGCTTTTTAAAAATTTGTTAGTGTTTTTCCTAAATAGCTAAAATTATAAAAATTATGAACTGGACTAAGTTGTTATGTTGAGTTTTAGAAAATGTTCCACTTCTTAGTACATTTAGGACTTGCACTAAAAAAAGCAGATGTAATGTAACCTAACAGTTGCAAATTGCAAATTCCATCTTGAAACCAGCACTGGATACTGTGGAAACAGTTTTGGTTGTATTTTAGACCAAGGATATTATAAATGATTTTTATACCATTTTCTGAGGAGGAATAAGAAACTGTTGAACTTTAGTGAATACATAGTCATCCCTTGGCTTATGTGGAGATTGGTTCTAGGACCCATATGGATACCCAAATATGATGATGCCCAAGCTTCTTATAAATAGTATTTGCATATTTTTTCTCTCATATATATTACATCATCTCTAGCTAGAGTACTTATAATGTCTAATACAGTGTAAGTACTATGCAAATAGTTGGTCTACTGTATTGTTTAGGTAATAATGCCTAAAAGAGTTTGTTTATATTCAGTACAGATTCAATTTTTTTCCCTAATAATTTGTATCCATGGTTGAATCCATAGATGTGGAACTCAAGGATACGGAGGGCTGATTGTAATATGTTCAGGGGAAAGCATTTTATTTCATACAGTATAGAGATTTGGATCTTTCATTTATACCTTCAGATCTTTCTACTAAGACCTCAGATGTGTGTTTTATTGACTGGAGGGTAAGTAAATGGTGTTGTCTGTGGGCCCTGCCATTAGCTGTTGACATCTATAGAGTAGTCCTCCTGTTTTCTCAGAATGCAGTGCCACCCTTCACATTATCAGGTAATTAAGTATAATATGGGACAGTGAGTGACATAATGAATTTGAAAAATGAGGAAAACACTGAATGGCTAAAAGAAACCAGCTCTTACAATGGCTGTCTAGGCTTTTCAGAAAATAATAACTCCACTTTAAAGAAGCTACCACAGAGCGAATCTCTGTATCAGTGTAAAATAAAAACCCAGTATTTCTCCAGCATAATATCAGTTCTATGGGGAGGGAAATATTGGCAATGGGCTAACATGAAATAGAAGAAATTAAATGCACTTGACAGTAATTGGCTGAAGAAAATTCAGGAGATGCGATAGCAACAGAGCACAACAAAATAACACTATTAAGGACACATTAGCCATATGTCTCCATTATATTGAGAAGACAGCAATATGATGACCAGGGGATGACCTTCACCCCAAACTGCAAGGTGGATGACAAGTCCATGTGGGTTTGGAAACTAGAGGTAGAAAATGAGATTAAAAATTATAGGGCACGGGATGGTAGTGATGTGTAACTTGGAGCTGATGAGAACTTGATAAATAAGTGCTCACTAGGAAGCAGTACTAGAAAAATTGGGTACAGCCTATGGATTAACAGAAATTAAAAATATTTTTTCATTAGACCTCAGCATGACTCTTTGACATCTGTATGTCAGCAAATACTTATATGTGGCATGTATTAACACACCACAATAAGACTTTTATTGAAGAGTGAATACTTTTCCATAGCCATTGCATCCTGTGCATGCTATGGTGATGTCCCTGATCAGATGCTTCTGTCATTATTGGTTTGCAAATGTCTCTCCTGATCAGCCTCTGGAACTATGTCCTCAGAATCTAGCCTAGTACCAAGCACAGGGTGGTATGTCAATAAATAATCATTGAATGAATGAATAAAAATGGTGACTTTGCTTCTGAGATTAGTTGTATCTGAAAAGGCTAGTGGGCTGGTTCTTTAGGAGCCTTCCCTACACCTCACATGCATTTGGCTTCTTTTTTACCATGTGTACTCAGGTAGAGTGTAGACCTGTGTGGGTTTTTTTCTTACACCCATTAGATTCACATTCCTTCTATGGTTGTTGCTGTACTGTCCACAGGGCTTAAGTAAATATGTGATAAAGAGGCCAAGGGAGGAGGAAAGGATAAATGAAGCAGTTTTACTTTAAAAAACAAATTTCCAACAAATGTTCTATTAGTTGTGTCAGGGTGAAGAATTTATTTCCACATGTTTATAGAGCTACAACATAAGTCCTGAAGAAAAATTTAAGAACACATACACACACACACACACACACACACACACACACACACACTGCTGTGGTTTGAGTATGTCTCCTGGAATTTATGTGTTGGAAACAAATCCTCAATTTCATCGGTTAATGGTATTTGGTGGTGGGTAGTAATTAAGATTAGATGAGGTCATGGGAGTGGGAACTCCATGAGAGAATTAGTGGTTTTGTAAGAAGAGACTGAGACGCAGCCAGCACACTTCTCTCTCACCATGTAATGTCTTCTGTCATGTTATCATGCAGCAAGAAGGCCCAGACTTGATGGCTGTGCCATGCTTTAGGCTTCTCAGCCTCCATAATTGTGAGCTAAATAAATCCTTATTCTTTATAAATTATTCAGTCTGTGGTGTTCACTTATAGCAACAGAAAAAGGACTGAGATTTATACAGATGAGAACATGTATATAAGTATATACAGACACCTGATTTAACATCATCTAACATGGGGAAGACCTATGCATCTTCTGCCTTTGCTAGCCAAAAGCTTTTCTTTTCTTTTTTTTTGTTCTTTTTTAAATGTGTTAATATTTAATTAAGAGATGGTCTCCCTGAATTGCTAAGTTGCTGAGGTTGGCTTTGAAATCTTGATCCTCCTGCCTCAGCCTCCTGAGCCACTGGGATCACAGGTGTGTGCCACTGTGCCCAGCACCCAAAAACTCCTGTGTCAATTTAAGCATGAGCACTGACTGTATAAATATTCCAGTGGTGGGCAAAACTCCATGCTTTATATCACTCAGTTTCATGTATGTGTGTTCTATTTCTTTTTATTTTATTTTTTATTTTTACAGATTGCATTTTGATTCACTGTACAAAATGGGGTACAACTTTTTGTTTTTATGGTTGTACACAATGTAGACTTACACCATTCATGCAATCATACGTATACATAGGGTAATGATGTCTGTCTCAGTTCACTATCTTTCCTTCCCCCACCCTCTCTACACAATCCAAAGTGCCTCTATTCTTCTCTTACCTCCCTACCACCCCCTTGTCCAGTTATGTGTCATCATCCATTTATCAGAGGAAACCTTTGGTCTTTGATTTTTTGGGCTTGGCTTATTTCACTTAGCATGATAGTCTCTAATTCCATCCATTTACCTGCAAATGCCATAGTTTTGTTCTTCTTTATGGCCAAATAATATTACATTGTGTATAGAAGTGAGCTGCTATAAACACTGATGTGGCTGTGTTACTGTAGTATACTGATTTTAAGTCCTTTTGGTATAAACTGAAGAGGGGGATAACTGGGTCAAAAGGTGGGTCCATTCCAAGTTTTCTGAGGAATCTCCTTACTGCTTTCTAGAGTGGCTGCACCAATTTGCAACTCTACCAGCAATGTACAAGTGTGCCTTTTTCTCCACATCCCATGCCAACACCTATTATTGCTTGTGTTCTTGATAATAGCCAGTCTAATAGGAGTACGATAAAATCTTAGGGTGATTTTAATTTGTATTTCTCTAGTTACTAGAGATGTTGAACACTTTCCCATATATTTGTTAATTGCTTGTATATCTTCCTCTGTAAAGTGTCTGTCCAGTTCCCTGGCCCATTTATTGATTGGGTTCTTTGTATTTTTGGTGTAAAGTTTTGTAAGTTCTTTATAAATTTTGGAGATTAGTGCTCTATCTGAAATGCGTGTAGAAAAGATTTTTTCCCATTCTATAGGCTCTCTTTTCACATTATTGATTGTATCCTTTGCTGAGAAAAAGCTTTTTAGTTTGAATTCATCCCATTTTTTGATCCTTGCTTTCATTTCTTGTGCTTTAGGAGTCTTGTTAAGGAAATCTGGTTCTAAGCCAACATGATGGAGAGTCAGGCCTACTTTTTCTTCTATTTGGTGCAGGGTCTCTGGTCTAATTCCTAGGTCCTTGATCCATTTTGAGTTGGGTTTTGTACAACGTGATAAACAGAGGTTTAATTTCATTTTACTGCATATGGATTTCCAGTTTTCCCAGCACCATTTGTTGAACAGGCTGTCTTTCTCCATTATATGTTTTTGGCTCCTTTGTCTAGTATGAGGTAACTGTATTTATGTGGGTTTGTCTCTATAGACAGATAGTACCATTGGTCTCCCTGTCTATTTTGGTGCCAATACCATGCCATTTTTGTTACTGTAACTTGTTATTGCTCTGTAGTAGTATAGTTTAAGGTCTGATATTATGATACCTCCTGCTTCACTCTTCCTGCTCAGGATTGCTTTGGCTACTTGAGGTCTCTTATTCTTCCAGATGAATTTCATGATTGCTTTCTCTATTTGTATGAGGAATGTCATTGGGATTTTAATTGGAATTGTGTTGAATCTGTATAGTGCCTTTGGTAGAATGGCCATTTTGACAATATTAATTCTGCCTATCCAAGAGATCTTTCCATCTTCTGAGGTTTCTTTTAATTTCTTTCTTTAGTGTTCTGTAGTTTTCATCATAGAGGTCTTTGACCTCTTTTGTTAGATTGATTCCCAAGTATTTTATTTTTTTTTTGAGGCTATTGTGAATGAAGTGGTTTTCCTAATTTCTCTTTCAGAGGATTCATCACTTATGAATAGAAATGCATTAGATTAATGCATGTTGATTTTATATCCTGCTACTTTGCTGAATTCATTTATTAGTTCTAGAAGTTTTCTAGTGGAGTTTTTTGAATCTTCTAAATATAGAATCATGTCATTGGCAAATAGTGACAGCTTGAGTTCTTCTTTTCCTGTTTGTATCCCTTTAATTTCTTTGGTCTGTCTAATTGTTCTTATTAGTGTTTCAAGGATAATGTTGAATAGAAGTGGTGCAAGAGGGCATCCCTGCCTTGTTCCAGTTTTTTGAGGGAATGCTTTCAGTTTTTCTCCATTTAGAATGATGTTGGTCGTGGGCTTAGCATAGATAGCTTTTACAACTTTGAGGTATGTTCCTACTATCCCTATTTTTTCTAGTATTTTGAGTGTGTGTTCTATTTCATTTGCAAAAGGAATATGGATTTTAATCTCTTCTTTTATAGGCTCCTAGTGTAGCTCAAAATTTTAAACTTGGTTTTCGAGTATTTGTTGGTTTCTAGGTGAAACCATTTTCATACATGTCTTGTATTCATTTCATTTTCTTTTGTAGAAAGGGATAGTCAAAGTTTGCCTCAGTGCAGGTTATTAAAATACTCGGCTTAGATTGGACAAGTTGGCTTGATTGTCACTGTGATCATCAGAGGCCAGAGGATGAGGAAACATTTGTTGGGGGCAAATTTGTATTTAAATTCCAGCTCCTTCCCTTACTAGGTAATCACAGGCAATTGACTTGGCTTTTCTAAGCATTGGTTTTTCATTTAAATAAAGGATGGTGTAGTCATGATTGGGCTTTTTTGAGGATTAAATGAAACAATATGAAGTACCATAGAGGAGTTAAGTGAATGGTAGCTCTTGAGAGTGAAACATTTCTTCCTTTTAGCATTTGTATGCCTAGTTATTTAATAGAAGGAGAGATGACATTTTGCCTCCTGTTACCTTATTTTCTTTGTGACAAGGATAATCCTATAACATTGCCAGATAATACTCTTTATTATAGATATTGATTTATTTTGTTCTAGGACTTCCTCAGGCCCACCACAATGCAATGCATTTAAAGTTAATACGTTCTGATTCTGTCAGAATGAGGCTCCTGCTTTTGCTGATTATACATCTAACATATAGGCAGGATAGAAAGACTAATGAAGAAGATGGTTTGAACTCTTTGAATACCATCATTATATTAAAATACAACTCATATCATCACAAGAGTGTCCACTACTAGGCCTTCTTCTGTGCTCTGGCGAGTACTGAGCACTTTTTGAAAGTTCAACCTTGAAATGACTCAACAACATAAAGAGATATTATTGTCCCCATTTCGTAGATAACAAAATTGAGGAACAAGGCATCTAAACTTTTCCAAGGTTTGAACTGGATTCAAACAGAGGTCAGTGTTAACTCCAATATCTGCTCCCTTAATTATTGAATAATAGTTATTGTTGTTATTATTTGCTAAAATTTATCTTTCTTATGCTTCCTAAGATTACAATGCAGCCTTACATTACTACTCCCAGGAGATTTCTAGGGTGGGTGTACTTTGTTCTTGTACACATCACCAGCTTTTTTTTTTTTTTTTTTTTTTTTTGCGATGCTGGGAATTGAACCCAGGGCCTTGTGCTTGCGAGGCAAGCACTCTACCAACCAAGCTATATCCCCAGCCCCATGTTGCCGGCTATTTTGTCATGCTTGTTTACATACAAGTGCACATGCATGTTTTAGCCAATTACTTATACTCTGTCAATCCAGACTCCTCTCCACGCTTTGAATGTTGCCCTGGAAGACTGAGGGGAAGTTTCTAGTTTATCAGGTCATGAGGGGTTCTGACATAGGATGCTATGTGGATATACCACCTTGTGAGGACTGTGCCTCAGAAGTTCCTCACCCTTTTAGCTCTTCTGACTTTATTACCCAAGATCAGCCCCCTGTCCTTGGCAGCAGTGGCCTGGTAGTCTCCAGCTTGAAACCTAATCCATCATTCTCCCCTGCTCTGTTTCCTAGCCCAGCCTTCCAGAATCTTGCTTCAGTCCTGTCCTTATCTGCCCTTTACCATTTATCTCCTGGATATGTTTTTGACACCTTGCTAAACAATTATTGTATTAGTTTGCCATTTGTCAGCACAAGTTCTTGCTCCTCTGCTCATATTGGAACAATCCATAGCTCTACACCTGGCTTCTGGACCAAGGCTCCAGATCTGGTGTGATAATGATGATGGTGATGGTGATGTTTCTTCATGTATACTCTTTCTTTTCTCCCTCCTTTCCTTTTAAGATAAAGGCACTACTGAAGTTCTATTAAAGACAAAGTGTAGACATTTCCTGCCAGTCTCTTTTCCTGGCAAATAGATCAGAGTGAGAATTGTAAAAAGGAGAGGCTCCAGTTGGGAAGGAAGTGGTCTTGAAGGATCTCATCATCCATGGGACTGTTTAGGATCTTCCCACTGTCTACCAGTGCTATCTAGTAATTTACTTCCAGAAGCATATATCAGCTTCTGCCTCATGCATTAGATGTGAGGCATTAGACCTGGGTGGGCTCATTCTTTCACATTTTAGGCCTTAAAGTTGGGTTAAAATGAATATTGGAGACAGTTTTGTTGGACAAAAAGGCAGTTTTCTTTGCTCGTCTCTAAATATTTCAAAGCTATAGAGAGGGAGTAGGGGTATGGGAGAAAGTAATAGTAGGTCCACATGCTTTTCATGGTGAAGGGTGACTGAGGTTTTGGGGCTGTGGTACACCTTTAACCAGGTCAGTCAGTTGCCACAAAGTAAAGACCAGGGTGAGGTGGTCAGAGCTCAGTGGTCTACAGTCCTGGAACTTGGTTCTTCAGTCATGTAAGGCTGGAAAGAGATATAATGTGCATTTTTCTCAGCTCTTATCCACTTCCTCAAAACATCTTTGTAACTGAATTAAGTTCTAATTAGTGAAGAGAATTTTAGTCTAGCTTCACAGTTAAGGTAAGGGATTTGAAAAAATAATTTTACATATAGTGGAGGAGTTTCTTTTTTTTACCGAGAACTTGCACTTCATAAGAATGTATATTTTTCAGTCTCTAAAAGAATTCAAGCCATGCTGGGGCATTCTCATGCTTAGAATTTATCCATTAAATTAGTTGGAAGGGTCATAAAGCATTCTGTAGAGTCCTGTGTTGATATATTACTCTTGAAAGGTGTTAATTTGGTTCTGTAGCTCTGATTTGTTTAGTAGAACATATTAATTGCTTGGTGGATAGAACTAAAACATTTTAGGCTTCAAAAAATTGGAAGCTCTGAAAAATAAATAGCTTGATCATTGCAGAACCTTCAGTATGATTATGTAGCCTGTTTGATCAAAGGCAGTAGATGTTTATTCTCTCTTAGAATTCTTGATAATTATTTTAAGAATAGCATTTGATACTGAGACAGTAGCGAAATACAGTTTCCTTCAATAGCTAAACCAAAATTATGGAAATGCAAATATTCTCTCTCTATCCTCTAAGGCATTATCACAGGAAAGTGTAGTAGTCAAAAAGGAGGGAAATATTTTGGTTCAAACTGATTGTTCATCACGTGAATATTAAAATGATTAATTCTTAATCTGTCATTTGTTGAGCTTTCACCTATTATGCACCTACCCAGCACCTTGGAAGCCTTTACATGCAATAGCTTATTTAATCCCTAGATGAGACTCACCTGCAGAAATGATATTATTCTCATAATACAAGTGAAGAAATTGTGAGTGAGGGAGTTATACCTTGCCAAATGTCTAAGCAGGTGGCAGAATTTCCTGATTCTCTAACTTATGCTTTCAACCCCTTGCTCCCACTGTCTTTAGTTACCAACTCCATCCCCTTCAATAGCCTTTCCAACTCACTGTTTAAAGTAAGAAGACCATTTCTGTCACCCAACTTTCTGTCTGAGTTCAGTTGTGCTGCTCAAACAAAATATCTGAGACTAGGTAGTGTATGAAGAACACAAATGATTTTCTCATAATTCTGGAGGCTGGGAAGTTTAAGATCAAGGCATTTGATGTCCGGTGAAGCCTCTTTGCTGTGTCTTCATGTGGTGGAAGGGGTGGAAGGGGACGAACCCACTCCCTTAAACCTTTTTATAAGGGCCCAAATTGTATCCACAAGGCCTTTGCTCTCATGCTTAATCCCTTCAAGACAGGGATTTTATCTCTTAATAAAATCACATTGGTGTCTAAGTTTCAACATGTGAATTTGGGGGGACCTATGTAGATAATGGTATTTCTTTCAAATAAAACTTTAAGATCATTTAAAAATAATGTTGGAATATGGCAAATGTTCTCTGTCTTGATATATGTGAAGCTCCACGGTCCAGAATTGTGTGAAAATGCATTGAAGGAACACTTCAGATGTGTATGCTTTACTGTCCATAAAAAAGAAGCCCCCAAATACTGCTACCGTACTGCGTTTAATGTATAGTTTAGTCACCATTGCTGAGGTGAGGTGTCCACCCTGAGCGTGACCTGTCATTGCCTAGAGGCATTTTAAAGCCTTACCATTGTATGGACATGTGAGAGCACCTGGGGGTAACCCTAACCCTAACCCTCTACAGAGGGGAGAGTTGAAGTCAGGGATTTGTAGCATGGGTGTGCTCATGCTCTGCTTACACTGGCTTTGTTGAGCTTCTTCCTTTTCTGGAGAAACAGGGCAAAATAGGACTCCTACTCAGAGTGAGTCTTCGTTTCTGTGATGGCCTGTTTCTAGGAAACAGGATGCAGTGTTTGGTTTGTTAGAGAAATTCAAAGGAACATATTTCTCTTATAGTATCTTCCTCTTGCCATCCTGCCTAGATTCATTGGGGCGCCATCTGAACAATGTTAAGGACTAGTCTTTCATGGCAAGGGGAAAGGAGGGCTCAGTGGGGTGTCAATTGAGCATTGCTTATTTTTTACTATGAGAAAATTCAGACATAAAATTTTTAAATTTCAAAACTGGCACGATTATTTACTTCACAAAATAATTTAGTTGAAGGCTTTATAAATATTTGGATCTCTAGAGCAATTTCATATTTGATTGATTATAAACCTTTTGACAGAGACTGGTGGCTGCAGAACTGGAAAAATGAAGTTTTTACCAGTCACGGGTAGTTGAAATTTAGTTAGACATGAAGAAAATAAAATATCTCCAGTTGAAAATTCTTGTGTGGTAAAATATAACTTCTTGAATAAAAATTCCAAGGTACATCAAAATTTTTAGGGGACATATAACTGTACTGCACAGCGTTATTAGAAGGAAGAATGAAGAATTCATTTTTTAAATTGAAATTTCCATGATTATGAAGTATTCTTGCAAATATCAAATTAAGGTAATAATAAATAACTACCATTTATCAAACACATGCTATTAGACAGACTCTGCCAAAACATTTCATCCAAGTTTTTTTAATTCTTTTAAAAGTCTCTTGCAGTAAGTTTTATTATTATTTCTGTTATCATTACTGACCTTGATATCCTTCAAAGTATGAATATATTTTTTAAATCACTGTAAAAAAAGCAAAATTAGATACAGCTCTATTGCTATATGATTATAAGAAGTTTGGAAATTATTGAAGAACTGCATGAAACAAGTCTTTGTTAGGCAGAATACTGGTGATATCAGCAAGAGAGGAAGTATGGAGTATGGTGAGCTCCAGGAGTTGACAGGCCTTGTTTGTGTCCCAGGCTGCCAAAGTCAAGATAAATGACATTGTCATGCTTCAGTTTCCCCATTTATAGAATGAGGATAGTAAGCACAATGTGTACTTCATAGGGGCATCTGATGACGTGGTATACTGAGAACACTTGGAACAGTGAGGCACATGGTCAGCTCCCAGTAAATATGAACCGGTATTAATAGTTACTTACCTGAAAATGCCAGTTAGCAGTGTGTTGATGTAGTTTGTCCATTCCTGGGATGTTGTATTTTTTTAAATGGGCCTAAGAATTTGAAGAATGATAAAAGGATATATGAATATTATGAAAATGCATTTAGCTTATATTCTGACTTGTTAAGTCTTGCCAGTTTCTCTGGATTTGTTGAAATATTTTCCTTTTTTAAAATATGTATATTAAATATATACTTAATATATATTAAATACTTTCCTATGAAATAAATATTAATTTCATAGGAAAATGTATATATTTCATAGAAATAATATATAATTAATAGGAAAATAAATATTTTCCTTTATAATATCTATAAATATATATAATATTTTATGGACATATATATGTGATGGGAAGAGATCAGGAAGAAAATTGAACTCTGTGTCTGAAATACAGCTTTAAAAATGAAAAAGAATGTATAATCCAAACCAGGTTTTACCAGTGTTTTAATTGAGTAAGACAAGCTTAATACCCCAAAGTTTGCCACTATGAACTTTATTTGTAAATGGAAAAATGATAATTTTGAAGAAATTCAGGATTTTACCACAATAGTGAGTTAATGTTTGTGATATATATATAGAGAATCACAAATACCTTTAAAATACACTCTGTAAATGGACAAAAATGAAAAATCCTAATAAATACAAAAAGTCCCATTTATTTACAAATTAATCACTTTTTATGAGTCCTTTTTGTCCCCTAAAGACAACAAGAGTAATATTTTCTCTCTTGGTTTGGCACAATAGAAAAATGTGTTATTCAAAATTCTGGTTGTGTAAGTTGGGAGAAAAAATGACATTTATCATTTAATTAGTTCTTTCCACTCAGCATCCAAAATTACAGTCCAAATATCCTAATAAGCAGAAGAACGTGAGCAAATGATAACATCTTGCTATTAATAAAAACAACCCTAAGGGACACCAGCAGCTTGCATTTTGATTTAATTATTAGTAGGGTATTCTTTTCATATATCTATATTAATGTACAGTGACCTCTGTACATATTTCATTCATTGTATCGAAGTATCTGATACAATTATGCACCTAAGCTATAGTTTAGAAAGTGTTTTTCTTTTAATCTGGTTGTTGTTTTCTGTCCAGTTTTTTTTTCTTTTTTGTGGGTGTATATGTGTGCATGTTAGTCCTTAAGAATGCTTTCAGGTTTTAAAATACTGTGATTCTATGACTCTCTTGCTAATGTATAGAGTATCTGCAGTAGGAGCAAAGATGAATGAAATGGCTTGGGACTGCTGATTGGTGTTTGGGTCAATTGTTTTGGAAGATAAAGCCTGAAAAGTCTAAGGATTTTTGGAGGATGTTTTAAAAATATAAATAGAATTAAATTAATAAAATGATTGTTAGAATTAGCTGGATTCAATGAAATTTTTAAATTTAAAAGATTTGGGGGCTTTTAGTTGTCCTAGTTCATATGGTGCTTTTTACAATAGCACAGAGTGAAAGAACAAGTCCCTGTGTTTATGATTTGGTGCCAATAAAAGCCATCTGAAACAGAAGAAAAAACTGGTACTATTTCATAGAATCATCTAGTGCTTACCACATTGGTTTAAGACTTTCATGATTTAAGACTCAACTTTTCTCTGTTGACTTGGAATTATTTCCTCTTTTCATATCTGGCTCTGTAGCTGATAAACCTCAGGCCATCAGAGCCTTTCCACATGAAGATGCATAGATGTGACCTATTCCCTGTCTTTGCCACTAGGTTCTTGTATAAAGCCAGACATACGCCTCTTACTTCTTTAGGGGATCTGACATACCCTGAACTCTTTCTGCACAGTCATGTCAGACTGAGGAATAAGACCCAAGCTGGTTATTTTAAAGCTGTGTATTATAGGCAAAGTGTTGAGCTATAATGAACTGTAGCCATCTTTTGCCATGGTTCAGTCTCAAGAATCGCAGGATGCTGCATGACATGAGTTGAACTCCTTAACCTTCCTTCTTTTCAGGAAGGTTTTGCCCTACCTGGGTCAAGGAGGTAGCAGTTGATGAACAGAACAGTTTTCTAGACTTTTCACAGAAGGAGATCCAGGGGGCTGCTCCACCAGATGCCAAAAGATGATGCCTGGTGGTCAATAAGGTGGTGTGACTTTTCCCTTTATGCTTCAATCCACGATACAAAATTTTCTAAGTTGGAGAGAATCTTGCTGGCAAATGGAAGTTTTGCTCTTGTAATTTTTTATAACTTTTGGGGTATAATAAAGGTCATCCAATTTTTCAGTTTCATCCATCTAAACTTTTTTGGTCCATCTGTTTTTGTCCTGGCACGCACAGTGGTAAATGCTTCATTTCAGAGCTGCTTCACTGCTCTTCCAGAACACAGAAAAGAGAGCACTCAGAATTATTATTAATTTCTAAATAAAATGGGCCAGGTCTTATGCTCTCCTAAAAATGGAAACGGTTTTTTTTTTTTTTTTTTCACCAACTAGACAGGGGGTATGATTTTAGTGTGGTTTGTGGGAGAGTGGCTGTCAAACTCTTTGTATGAAAAGGCAATTAACCGTCGGTTAAGCTGGCATTGGGGCCCTGGAGAAGGGGGAGGAGTAGGAGATGAGAGGGTCAGGTTGTGATTCCCTTCGGCAGTCCATGTGGCTCTTTCCTGGCAGAGCGCCCCTTGATGTGAAAGTGAGCTGAGCGCGCCAGGAACGAAGCAGTGTGAGGAGAATTAGATACCAGAGTGAGTGGTTGACATTTTTATTTCTTTGCCTCTTCTCTTTTTTTCCCCGTTTTTTTTTTTTAAATGATGACAGATTCTAAGATAAAAGAATTTAGCTTTTTACACAGAGTAAGTCCCGTGAAATTATTTTCAAGAGGTTGCATTAATCTCTGGGTTATTTTTGGATATGGAATTAAGTGCAAAGTTGAAGTTGAAAAGGGACAAAGCAAAGTGATGATCGAAACTTGGCTGAGTTAGAGCCTTGTCCTCAAATTTGGTAAGTCGAGTTGGTCATTTGGAACCAGCAGGAGAAACAAGGTTGATGAATCTCAAAGTGTTTGTCCTTGACTCTGTCATCAGCCTGCTCTGTGCCCTTGGGAAGACACTTGAAGAATCCAGCTCTTCATTTACTGAGGGAGGGTGGGTAAGAGGTATTAGGAGAGGAACCCAGGAAAGCACAATATTTGTCAGGCCTTTGTGAAGCTTTGGTGGTGTGATATGCATCACACTGGTGCCTGATAAATGATTTTTAATCAGGAGGCTGCTTATGAAAGGACTGAGGGTATATGGTAATTAGCAGGATGGATTCAGACATAATTAAGTACAAATCGTGCCTCAAGGTCATCAGGTTCTGACATTTGCTTCATGGCAGTAACTATTCCAAACTCCTGATCAAATTCTTCCATTTGACTTTCCTGATCATACTTGCCAGTGGGATGGGGGAATGTGTGTATTTTTTGATTTAATATTGTAACACATTTTACTATATTTAGCTGCATTTTTAAGGTTTTACCCTGTATGAGGCATTGTTACTGAATGCTTTGTAGGTATTATTTGTCAAAACAGACTTAGGAATCATTTTAAAATGGGTTTACTGTTCTCACAATAAATACTGGATTGTTTTTTCTTTTCAGCTGAAATAATTTCAAGCTTACAGAAAAGTTAAAAGAGAAGGACAGAGTATTTTCCTGAACCTTTGAGAGCAAGTTGCTGATGTGCTTCCTCACCCCTGGGTAACATGAGTATTTTCTGTAATCAAGTCTATTCTCCTTCCTAGTCTTCATCTCCATAGATACTACATTACAGACATGGAGCCCAGGGACCCCATTCACGTCTGCTGTCCTTTAGGGCAAAGGAGTCCACTCAGGAGCATGTGTTGCATTTTTTGTCCTTTATTTTCATGATTTGACACTTGCTATTTGTTTTTGTTTTATTTTTTATTTTTTTGGTACTGGGGATTGAACCCAGAGGTGCTTTACCCCTGAGCTACATCCCCAGTGCTATGTATTTTTTATTTTGAAATAAGGTCTTGCTAAATTGTTGAGACTGACCTCAATTTGCAATCCTCTTGCCTCAGCCTCCTGAATCTCTGGCATTACATGCGTGTGCCAAGGCATCTAGCTCTCGTGATCTTGATACCTCTGAAGACTACAGTCCAGTTATTTTGTAGAATGCCCATTAATTAGTGTTGGCCGACAACTCCTCATGATTAGATTCAGGCTATCCATTTTATAGAAAGAATTATCACAGAATTGATGTTGTGTTCTCATTAAATTCTATCAGATGGTACTTAATTTTATTTATCTCATTGTTGGTGATATTAATCTTGATTCTGTGATTAAAATACTGCCAGGTCCATTGTACAACTACTCTTTGCTCTCTTGGTAATCAGTAAGTAGTTGTTGGTGGGAAACTTTTAGACCATGTACATACTCCATTCTTTGTCAAACCCACTAGTTTTAGGATCCATTTATGTTTCTTCTTGATTTAATGTGATTTTCTGAGTCTATAATTCCTTTTCAGTTCATCAGATGGCATTCCATTGTAAAGAAAAGTTATTTCTCTCCCCATTAATTTATTCATTCATGTATTTATGTTAGTACTGTGTAGATTCATGAATCCTTTTCTTCTTTAATGGGTTATGATCTATTACTCTCATTATTTCTTTTTATACTCCTCAGTCTCAGATTTGGCTCGTGGGAGTCCCTTTCATGCCCTTTAGGCAGGTGTCCACCATTCTTTAAGCATGGTGTGATGATTTGACCCAAGATGCTCCAGGCTCATCTTGCATTTTCTCAGCTCAAGCCTTGTAGTCAGCTCTTCCTGCAAGAAGCCCTGGTTCCTTTTAGGGGAACATAGTATTGGAGATGAGAGTGCTAGGTGTGGTTATTTCCATTGGGCAATCACTGCTTTCAAACCCTGTGAGTGGACAGAGCCAATAGGAATATATACAGATATGTGATATGCACATCTGCTGTGCTAATAGCCATACGTGCCCATTTATATTGAAAACCTTGAGTGCACATCAACACTTAAAACTCAATCCAGCCCTTCAGGGTTAATTCTACTTTTCTTCCTGACTCTCCATATGTTTACATATTTAGCGAACCCCCCTTATATGTACCAAGTCTTTCTAATCACTCTGTCCACCTGCCATGTAACCAGTCTCCTAACACACAGCCCTCTGGGCCTCTTTCCTTCCATAGGAGGAGCTCCCAAACCCTCTGCAGGGCTTTGGGACCTCTCAGATTCCTGCTTTTATAGATCTAATGCTTTCCAGGTAGAATTATTCAGTAGGGGAGGAAATAAGAGAAGGAAGAAAAAATTGCTAGTTTTTCATTTAAAGCAAATGCTGTTTGTATTTGCTACTCATTATTCTTTCTTTGGTTCCCATTGAAAAGTGATGTTTCTTTTATATATGAGAAACAAGTTACATTCTCCTCAGTGAGTCTACATTGGTGTAAGTAGACTACTGTAATTAGAATTAATGTTTATGTGTAACAGAGACAAGAAATAATAGTGACTTAGACACATTAAAAATTTGGCAGGCCAACTTATGTACTTTTAAAACTAACATCTGCTAAGTATTTATGGGTTAAACACTGCTCTAAGTGCACTATATACACTAACTCGTGCAGTCCTTAATATCCTCATATTATAGAAGATGCAACAGAGGTACAGAGAAGTTAAGTAATTAGCTCAAGGTCACACAGTAAATGACAAAGTTGGGATTACAGGTAGTCTGGTTTCAAAATCCCTCTTTTCAATAATTATCTATATCTGTCATAGTCTTAAGAATTCTACTTACTTAAACATGCAAATATAAGTATAATAAACTCTCAAGATAACAATAGTAACAATAGTTCTCAATGTTTTACTCACATTGTTTTATATAAATTATGGTTCATTTTTTTGCTCAGTAGTGATAATTCCACTTAAATTAAATTGATACCTAAAAACATAAAAGACAAACATATTCATCAAATGTTAATTTTGCACAATAGCTACATTTTACATAATTTACCCTGACAAAACTGTGGACGGTGAGTTTTCTGTGTCAAGTAGCATGATTTTGTGATTCATCAAACTGCAGTTTTAAGATGCAGAATCATATACTAACGGGAACCCAAACTGAAAAGGGGGTGGGGCAGTTCAAAGAAGGCCAGAATCAGGGAGGAAGAACCTATATTTAGGTAGCAAAACCAGAATGCTTTTGGAGCCGGTTTAATTACAGATGTCCATGGACTCCAAACATATTGCTGCAAATGTTTATGCATGCTTTTTATGTAAAATGGTTTCATAAATTGAGGCTGCATCATGTGCCTGCATGCATATTGCATTGTGACATAAGCAAATCACCCAGTAGAATTCTCTCCTAAGATAAAGTGCCTTAAAATTTTTGGAAATGGGAACTCTGGCTGGCTTGGTATGCAGCTGACTTAGATGCTAGCCTGGGCTTTGCTAGCATTAGTGAGACTGCACCCTGTGTTCTTATCTCCAATCTGTAAGATGTAAGTGATAGTACCAGCTTATACTTCTTGCTCAAGCATTATTAACTATAATGGGACTTATAAGTGATATGAGGGACAGTAGAGATCATCTCGTCCAGTAGCTCTCTTTGAAAGTAGTAGATCTCTTCCACAGAGCATGAATGACTTTCATGGCAGAAAGTTTGGAGTAGGTCTATTCTGCTAATAGCAGGTTCAGGTCTGGGGCCCAAGGTCTGTCCTGTTGGCCTCACTTTCTCTCCAGGAATCTCTGAGTCCTGCAGAGCCATTTGAAAACCACTGAGCTTATCTTTCTCATCCCATTTTACAGTTGAGAAAACCAAAACCCAGAGTTAAAGAGACTTCACAGAAGTCAAGGAGGTGAGATCCAATGCTTAGTCTTTGACTTCCAATCAAATATCTATCCCCCCATTAATCTATGCTTTATCACCATTCTCCCAGTCTACTTTTTTTAAAAAAAATACATTCTTTGAAATTTAAGTCATCAGTCTATAGATATTGTTGTTTTTATCTATAATTCTTTTCTATTTCTCTTTGCTGAAGCATATGTTCATTTTGTCATAAGAACCCTAAACTTGATTAAATCACTGTCATTTGAAACAATGTGCCCCAGGGATTTGTAAATATAGATGCTCAGTACCTAACTTGCCTTTCCAACTGAAAACACCACTCACCATCTGTTTTCTATCACTAATATTTGGGGGTGATATTTGGTGACTCCCCCTTTTCTTACCATGTACTCATGTATGAAATCTAAGTCACTACAAATATTTTAATTCACTGAATTGGACTTTGTAATCCAGTGACAAATTGAAGTATGAATATCGGCTCAGTGCTTTTCTTGCATTGCACACTGAGAATACAGTTAAATAGGAGATGAGATTTAGGATGACTTCCTGCCCTCCCTGCTTGTCCCCCACACTTGCCCCTTGGTAAGTTCACAAACTATGGGGAAAGTGAGCTGCAGGGCAGAGCTGAGTTCAGCTGGACTGAGGCATCTTTCCCAACGTGGCCCTCTTTCCTGATTTGACTCCTTCATTTGCACCTGGCCCATCAGCTGTGCATTCCTCTTATATTCTTTGCCAGTCCCTTTCTCTTTCTTGTTCAGTGATCGAATACTAAGTGCTGTTGAGAGTGCTTGAACACCCTCTGGTCTCTGTTTTCCCCACCCTCTATCCAGCAGGAAGAACAAAGCATTGAAAATGGAAGATGCATTTAGTACAATGAACTTTCTGAACATCATAACTTAGTCTCGCCTACCTTGAACGTGCCCAGAATGCTTACATTAACTTATAGTTGGAAAATCATCAAACACCAAGCTGATTTTAAAATAAAGTGTTGAGTGTCTCATGTAATTTAGTGAATGCCTGTATCCAATAAATGCTGGCAACAGGTCCTGCAGAGGGTGGGTCTTCTTACCTCCTGATCACAAGGCTGGAGCCTGCAGGGAGCTGCAACTTCCCACTATTGCTGGGCATTGCAAGAGAAGGTCCTACTGTCTCTCTCCAGACCAACACAGGAGCCAAGTTCGAAGTCTGAAGTACAGTTTCTGCCCAATGTGTGCTACTTTTGCACCATCCTAAGGTCGGAAAGTTGTAAGTTGTGGACTGTCTGTATTTTCTATCATGCCTTGTCTGGAAGCATTTATCACCTTGGATCTTTTCTGGACTTAAAGAACAAAAAACTCCAGGGCAGTCCTCTAGGAAATTTTTATTTTTTAATTTTTAATTTATTTATTTTTCTTTTTTGAGTCATTTTACACAAATGGGGTACAACTTTTCATTTCTTTGGTTGTACACAAAGTTGAGTCACATCATTTGTGTAATCATACATGTACATAGGGTAATGACATTTATCTCATTCCATTATCTTTCCTTCCCCCCACCTCCTCCCCACCCCTCATTTCCCTCTACACAATCCATCCTTCCTCCATTCTTCCCTTACTGGCCACCTCCCCATTATGTATCATCATCCACTTATCAGAGAAAACATTCTGCCTTTGGTTTTTTGGGATTGGCTTATCTCACTTAGCATGATATTCTCCAACTCCATTCATTAACCTGCAAATGCCATAATTGTATTCTTTATGGCCAAATACTATTCCATTGTGTATATATACCACAGTTTCTTTATCCATTCATCTATTGAAGGGCATCTGGGTGGTTCCACAATCTAGCTATTGTGAATTGAGCTGCTATAAATATTGATGTGGCTGCGTCACTGTAGTATGCTGATTTTAAATCCTTTGAGTATAAACCAAGGAGTGGAATAGCTAGGTCAAATGGTGGTTCCAATCCAAGTTTTCTAAGGAATCTCCATACTGCTTTCCAGAGTGGCTGCACCAATTTGCAATCCCAGCATCAATGTACGAGAGTACCTTTTTAGTAAATTTAGTAAATCCCAGGAATAGTGCTATAGGGCCTTGCTCAAGTCTCTATAGACTTAATAAGAGAGAACATGACATCTAATTTTGACATTTATCCTGTTAAGACTTAAAATCTTTTCATATCAATGGAGGCTAAATAAGTAGCCCTGTGAACTGTATTGTATTTAGTGTAAATACATTGATCTAGGCATTGTCTGTGATGTCAGTCATGAGCTTTGTGAATTATGTAACTAATCATATTTCTCCTTTTGCACTGGATATCAGGAAGCTCCCAGCAAAATTTGTGGGTCATCTTCAGAAAGTATTTAGAACTTAATAGCATTTGCTGCTTTTTCAACCTCTCTAGTTTTTTTTCCCCTCAATTTCCCTTTAACTAATTTCCTCTGCAATTTTACTTAATCCCATTGTAAAGTTTTTGAAGGTTGGTCTTGTAGCACTATATTAATCTTTTAGAATTTAATTTTCCTTTTGAGTTAATGAATAAAAATGGGATATTATGCATTTGATTTCTCATCAAATTACTTGTTTCTGACTCCCTAAAACACCACCAACATAAATGATTGATCAAGTAATACTAAAGCTATTAAATGCATGATATTGAGGGAAAACTTGAATAAACCCTCCAAACTTACCCTGCTTTGCCTGCTCTTAATTATTTGCTTCTTGAGACTTAATTGGCTTCATCTGCTCTTAGTTATTTTCTTTTAGTTGACACATGGGTCGTGATGGTAACAGTTGATGAAGCTGCATCATGCATACACCGATTACCTCCTCCCCTCCAGGCATCTTTCCCTCCTCTTCCTTAAATGCCCAAGCCCTGCCTTCTGCAAGAGACTTGATCTCCCATCTCCACATGTGGCCCCTGGTCAATAAACTCTTTTAAAAACCTGGTGATTTCAATAACTGGCATACTGCTGTCAGGTAAAACAGGCCTCGTTCTGTAATGATGCAATAATAATACTAGTTTCTTAGGAAGGAGAAGAGTCAGGGAGAAATTCATAAAGTCTTGCCAATCAGATTCTGATTGGAATTAGGCAAAATGTGTGACATAATAGTTTGGTCTTGGATATGGCTAGGTGTTCAAATGAACTTCAATAATTGAATTGTTGCCTAAAAAAAGCAAGCTCTTTGCCTGGGTGAACAAATTCTGTGCTGATATGAAAGTTATTTCCCCAGATGAGCAAACTGTTTATTCAGATAAATTAGTTTTCAGGAATTTCATGATAAAAACTGTCAAGTTTTTTATTGACTTGAAGTTTTTATTGACTTAAAGACTTCCGCAAGATTTTATAAGTAGTTGTGTATGTTTATTAAACCATTTAGATTTGTTTTAGAGAAAGGCATAGCAAATAAAACATGATTGTTTATTAAGCTATGGAATTGAATAGTTAGCTAAATGTTAAGTAAACCTGTGATTCTTTTTCTGGTGTGTGTTGGGGATTTAACTCAGGAGAAATTTACTACTGACCTACATCCCTACCCCTTTTTGTTTTTATTTTGAGTGAGGGTGTTGCTAAATTGCTAAAGGCCTTGCCAAGTTGCTGAGGCTGGCCTTGAACTTGTGATCCTCCTGCCTCAACTTCCTAAGTCACTGGGATTACAAGCATACACCACAATGCCCACAATGCCAGCAAATCTGTGATTCTTGACATTGTTTGGTTTCCACACAAGCTGTGAAGCTCCAGTATGCACTCAGGTATGATGGGTAAAGAGAAGACTTGATGAATGTAAAGTAATATGTATTTGAGAAGATCTTGGAGACCTTTTAGAACATGTGCTGGAAGCTTTCTTATTTCTATCAGAGTTCAGGTTTCTGTATTTTTTCTTTCAGCATTTGCTTTAAATGATATTTTCATTCAGGAAGAACTACTAGCATAATTTATAAAGTTGCATTTGATATCAATACCCCAAAATGCTTTTGAGGTTGACTTGTATATGCATGTTATCTAAATCTACTCAGCAGTGCTATAGTCTATGCTGCTGTGAATTCAAGCTTGTTATCTAACTATGAGTTGAGGAAACTACATTTGGAAAAATAGATATGCTTTATTGATATTAACCAAAATGACAAATAATGTTTCACTGAAAAAAAAATCAATACTAAATTTCTTAAGTTTTTGAAATGGAGGTAAAACCTGAATAAACTTATAGATTTAGCTCCTGTCACCTATCCTTAGTAACTTACTTTTAGTTGATTTTTTTTTTAATCCTGAATTTTAGAGGTACAGAGAATACTTTGATGTGTGGGCTGTGATGTAACCATGGCTGAAGTTTGATTATCATGAGCCAATTACTTCCAATCCCCTTTTCCATAAATATCCCCAAACGCTATCCTCAGAGTTGGATTTGAGACTTCTTCTTTTGTTTCCATACTGCTGGTGAATAAACTCTTTTGTATATTTTGTTTTAGTGATTGACATACTTTGTGGTAGGTATAAGGAGCTTGGTTTGGTAACGAGATAAGGGACAATATTAGTTACTTAGAAAGTTTAAGCCATAAATTTTGGGAAATCATCAATGTTTTAGTATTCTCTAGAGGAACAGAATCAGCAGGAAGTACGGTTATAAAAAGGGGATTTATTAGATTGGCTTACACCACCAGAGGCTAGAGAGTCCACAATGGCCGTCTGCAGGCTGCAGAGCTGGAAGAACCAGTATCTGTGCAGGTCAAGAACAAAAATGATCAATGGTGCTACCCTAGCCCAAAACCGAAGGCTTCTGGAAACCCCCTGGAGAATCACTGGCAGAGTTTGCTTTAGAAGGGTGAAGAATCAAGAGTCTGATATCCTCAGGTGATCGCAGTATCAATCAAGATCCCGTTTAAGAAGAATCAAGCTTACCTCTGCAGCTGCTTTCTTTTCTTCCAACTTTTATTCCATCCAAACCACCATCCTATTGGATGGTGCTGCCCACACCTATGGAGGGTCTCCACTTCTGTTCACTATCCTACATGCCAATCATTTTTAGACACACCTTCATTGACACACCCTCATGCCTCTTAATTATCAGCATCTCTTAATACAGTCAGGTTGAGAATTCAAATTAACCATTACAATCAGGAAACTTATAACTAAAAAAAAGATAGTCAATCAACAAGCATTTAATAAACATGCATAGTGTGCAAAGAACTTCTTGTTTCATAAGTTGTAGCGAATAAATTATATCAGATTGTATCTCTAAGAGGATTTTCTACATTTGCATGCCCAAAAGCAATTAGAAATAATGATTTTAATTACTCAGTGAATGATAAGCATTTAATGTCTAACTTTATCCAATGGAAACTCTTCTGAGTCTGAAAAGATTTATCAATATCCTGTGAGCTTTGCTCTCAGGCAACAAAGGTCAGATATTGGGTCTTGGAAGCATGTAGTCCAGTGAGCAATGCCAAGACATTATTTTTGGAGCCCTGGTTGTTTTTAGGAAGATAGAAATGTTTCAGCTAAAATATGGGAGAGATCATGATGATGGTGGTGATGATGGTAATTATAAAGCAGCACCATTTATAGAGCCTTACTGTGTGCCTTGTGCCATGCTAAACATTTTACAATTATTACCTCATTTAATATGACCACTAACCCTTTGAGATAGTCTCTTTTACAGTTTTACAGATGAGGAAATAAAGATTAGGGTACTTATTAGTACAAAAAAACTAAGCCAGATAACTTCTTTATCTGTGTTCTAATATATTAAATGTTAATTTCTTTCTCAATGCATTGAGGACCACAGTCATTTGATCTAGGGGTCCTGTCATCCTTAGGGCCCTGGAGTCCTTCCTGGCACCTCTGTACCTGGCTGGGATCTGAGATCAGAGAGAGTGTTGAGAAGTAGTAATTGTTCCTAACTGCTGTGTGCAGGGCTGGCATACATTGTTTTTGCTCACATTTCATAAGCAAGGATTTAGTAATATGGCCACACCTCATTTCAAGAGAGCCTAGTACTTATGTGGTTCCAGGAAGAGGGGGAAACAGGTTTAAGGGGAGCATCTAACCAGGTCTGTTGTAAGAGACTTGACCAGAGTCACAAAGCTAGTAAGCAGTGGGTATAGTCTTTTCAGGAAAACTCAACACAAGTACCCATAAAGCAAATGTCCTTCTAATTAGAGTAGCAAAATCACATTGTTGAGTTGAAGGTTATTTTATAATTTGAACTGAGAAAGATATATCTGTATTAATCAATTTTCTATTGCTATGACAAAATACCTGAGGCTGGGTAACATACATATTAAAGGAAAGAATATTATTTAGCTCATGTTTTGGATTTTGAATCTTCTCTTAGTGTGGTTCTGCCTCTGGTAAATGTTTCCTCCTGGTTGGACACATTTTAGGGGATGGCATCATGGAAGATGTAGGGGCAGAGCATATGGTGAAACAGGAAGCCAGAGAGCAGGGTGAGGCCAGTGGGCTTTTTAATGGCAACTCATTTTCACGGGAACAAATCAATGTCCTGTGAAGACTACATTAATTCCTTCCAAGGGCAGTGCCCCAATTCCCTATCCAACTCCCACTAGGCCCCACCTCTTAAAAGATCCACCATGTCAACATTTCCACACCAAGGACCCAGATTCCAGCAAGTGAACCCTTGGAAGACATGCTCAGACCATATCCAAATCACGACAGCACCTAAAGCAATAGGTTAAATTCACTGATGCTAAGATGAGAACATTATTCATATCTATGAATTGTACTTGAAAGGATCCAACAGGAGTGAAAGAAGGACTTATTGCTATAGGCAAGTCTTTATAAGCTGCTCTCAGTCTAGGATAGACTTTTGGTCTTAAATGATGAACCACCAGACTTCCCTTGCCATACTTGTGTCAGAAGGTATTTTGTAGAAGGCATTTTGCTGATTTCAATCATGTTCAAGGAGATACACATCTCCAGCAGCAATTCAAGTGATTTACAGGTTTATCACTCTCTCTAGTCATATGGATTTTTAGGAATGTTCTGTAATCAGGTGGGCAAAATCAAACGGTAGGGTCTTCCTTCTGGCTGTCCCCTCTGCTTCCAGAGCTCTTTCTGTTGACTCACCATCTTCACAAGTGCCATCTTTCAAAAAATCCTACACCGCCCATTGTATGGAAATGGTAACCCTTCTCTCCCTCCTGACTCTTTTCAGCTGTTACTAACCTTTGAATACACTATATACGAATATATACCTTGTGCTTTATATTTTTATATGTTTAATTATTGCTTTCTGTGTCTTACTACTAGATTATAAGAACTATAAGGGCAAGGAACTGTTGTGTTTAACACACTGTTGTATCTCAAGTACCTAGAATGGGACTGGTTCGTAGTAGATGCTTAATAAATATTTGTTAAGGATAAATTTATTTTGTGGAGGTTTATTTATACTTGTAATACGGTTTGAATGAAATCTTTATTAAAATTTGAACAAAACTCATTGAATAATTTATTTTTGAATTAGAGGTTAGAAAACCATGATAGATTTTTGTTGTTTAGTAGGAAACTTGATATTGCAGACTGCTTGCCATTCATTCCACTTTCAGTAGGCACTAAAGTTTGAAGTGTGGCTAGACATTTGCTCCCTTTAATGGGCCTGGTCCTCTAAAAATTCGTTGAAAGGTTGGACAAAAACTTTCAAAAGTATTCTAAAAACATCTGATAACCAACAAGATTCTTATCCTTATTTTCTTATTCTTATTTTTATTATTAGTGGGGAATAAATCCAGGGGTGCATAACAACACTGAGCATACCCCCATCCCTTTTTTGTATTTATTTAGAGACAGGGTCTACACTGAGTTACTAAGGGCCTCACTAAGTTGCTGAGGCTGGCTTTGAACTTGTGATCCTCCTGCCTCAGCCTCCCAAGCTGTGGGTGGGGACTACAGGCATGCACTACCATGCCTGGCACTAACAAGAATTATCTTAACAAGATCTAGGAGAGAGAGAAGTCCAGAAACATGAGCTCAGAAGTTGGGATGACTTTTGCTTGGAGGGGCATTTTCCAGCCCAGAGCAAGTGACAGGTAGGATGAGCAGTGCTTATAATTGCATCATAGTGTAGGGGATCAAAACTGGAGATGGGGCTGGGGCTGTAGCTCAGTGGCAGAGCACCTGCTAACATGTGTGAGGCACTGGGTTCGATCCTTAGCACCACATAAAAATGAAACAAAGGCATGCTGTCCATCTACAACTATTAAAAATAATAATAATTTTAAAAAGCTGTAGACAGGTGGTCCTATGGATGTGAGTTTTATGAGAACACCCCGGTTGAGAATGGGGCATGAAGGGCTGAACCCTCTGAGTGATGGTGAACCAGGCACAAGCTATCCATTTCATGAATTCCACCAGGCTTCAAGACATCTGGGGACCCTGAAATTTCAAGCTCTGAAGTTGATCAAATATATTGTACATTGCTAGGCCTGGGCTCCTAGCAGAAGTGAGTGAAAATCCTCTTATGGAGGAAGATCAAAATCACCCTTAACCTCCAATTATTATTGTAATGATAATTTTTTCAACTACAATATCCATTACACAATTGAAGAAAACCAAGCATACCAGGATACAGGAAAACATGACTGAGAAAGACAGCACAGTCACAGATGTAGTTCTTGTGGTTCATCTGGATAGTGGAATTATCAGAGGAAGACTGACATAAGCCATGTTTATCGTGCTTATGGAGATAGAACTGAGACTTAAACATTTCACCAAGACACTGGAACCTATAAAAAATGTAATTTTCCATTTGAAATAGAATTAATTAGGAAATACTGAAGTGTAAAATATAATATACTGGTAGTAATATTCACTAATATTCTCTAATGAAATATTCATTTTCAAAACAATTAATTGTGAATATCTCTATTTTCAGTTCTTTTTCATATCGTGCTTTTATCAGTTTCTGGATGTCTCTTTATTTTTCCTTCTGGTTTATCAAATTTAAGGTGCAATATAAAGTAATAGTTAAATATAATGATATTTATATTCCCAAGGTTCCTTTCTTTCAATCTGGTAAAGTTATCCTTTTAGGATATTTTATTTTCTTAAATTTGGTTTTAGAATGGTTTTGCAGTTGCACCTTTTATATGTATGTATGATTTTTATTTCTCCCTTTACTGCAATATTTCCTGTGAGATAAGCAAATTTAAATATTCTTTATGACCCCTAGGTGTGGTACTTCTGGCTCAAGTTTCTCTTAAATCTGCACATTTCTTTTTCACTTCTTAACTTAGCTATGAGTTTGAAGAATAAAAAGAGCTTAGAATGAGAAGAGAACCTAAGATTAGAGCTCTGAGTCCCTTTCTCCTGATTTCAGGAAATCCTGTGATTTGGGGGATGTTGAACATCACAGGTTGGTGCAATTTTTGATATTACACTCAAAGCAGACTGGAACTTCAGAAAGCTCAAGAAAGTGGTTCTTTTGTCCTTTGAAGGCATTGTTTAACCATGGTGTCAGTTAGTACATTTTCAGAGTTTCATAACCCTTGGATTACATATTTGAAAGACACTGTGATGGAAGGAAACATACCAGATGGCAAAGAGAAGGAAAAGCTAATCTAATCCAAAATTTGGTAATAAATGAATTTTTATTTAATTAGTATGTTAATGATTAATAGAAAAGTCAAGTCAACCAACACCAAAGATACATTAGATGTGTATTGTAATCAACATTCCGATTTGTGCTGCTAAAGACTGTCAGACTGACATATCTCTGCTTGCATATTACATGACTAATGCGTAGAGAAAGGAAATAATCCATTGTCAGTAGGAGTAACACTGGATGGTTGCTTTGAACAGCTCTCATCTTACTTCCTGAGGAGGAGCATTGTGATAGCCAAGAAGTTTGAAGGGCTTGCTATAACAGAGCACATTTCCATGTAGCGTCAATGCTTGAGCTAGGTGAGTGGTACTTGCAACCTTTGTGGTTGCAAGTATGTTGTATGTTTGAAGATCAAAGCCCTGATCAGTAACGGAGATTTGGGGGCAGGGTCCGTGCTCCCAGGAGGAAGAGATTGGAAACAAACAATTCAGGATTTCAGGAATCCAGATGAGTGGGTTGAGGTTCAGAAGAAGGTGACTACCTCTGGTGGATGAGTAGGAAGAGAACCAAATGGCAAATCAAGAAGCCTGTGCACAGTCCCACAGATAGGGAAAGCACACTGGGGGTTCTAAGAGGAACTTCCACCACACGTCTCCAAGCTGGGACTGTTCATCCCGAGGGGTGTGCATGGTGATCATTGGAGTAAAGAAAGGAAATTCCTACATTGCCACTTTTATTTGTTTTTACCTTGTTTAAAAAATACTGGTCCTACGTATGTCTTATGATGCATATCGTATATTATTACAGTGCAACTTGTATATAGTTTATACATAAATAAAGCTGTGTGTATAAGAAGTATATACTCATCTTTACTGATGAGGCGATACAGGGCAATTAGTCCTTTGGCTGATCCAGCTCTGCAGGTGACAGGGTTTGCTCAAAACCTATCAGGGCTGAACTGCAGTTGACAATGGCTCAGTGCTGAGAGGTGAGCACAGCAAGGCCAAGGACAGGCCAAACCTGGAACTTTTAGTCTTCTTGACTCGACTCCTTCCCTTCCTTCTCTCCTTCCCTAGTTACTTGGTCTGAATGGGATCTAGCACTTTATTCTTCAAGAAAAAAAATGTCTTTTTTTTTCAGTAAGAGTTTTGAACAGCTAGCAAACTGTCATGTTATAAACTTGATGATATTATCTTTTATTCTTTTGAATTTTAGCAAGTTATCTTAAATACACAAAACTATCAGATGTCTTTTCTTTCAGAAACTGTATTTTAATCCTTCTCGGATTAATTATTAGAGCAGATAAATTGTAAAATTGTGATTGTTCCTATCAGAACTAACATTACCTTTTTATAATTTTATGTAGTATTGGGGATTGAACCTAGGGTCTTGAGCTGCATTCTCAGCCCTTTTTATTTATCGTTTTGAGAGAGGAGCTCATCAAGAGGCTGGCTTCAAACTTGTGATCCTCCTGCTTTAGCCTCCCACATTGCTGGGATTACAGGTAAAACTCATAGTGCCCAGCTTAACATGATCATTTTTAACTTATTGTAATTTTAATTATTATCACAAAAGCTACTGTAATTTTAGTAACTTGAGTTCTGAGTTGACAATTTAAATCTTCTCTTTATTCATCTTTATGCCCAGTGTTTGCAACCTAGATAACAACATCATTCTGGCAACTAGAACCTGGAACTTCAGCATAAAGTTTGGGTAAAGCTCAGAGAGATGAAACTAGCATTCATCTTTAGCACATGAGAATTAATTGGCCACTCGACTTTCAACTGAATGTAGTACCACTGTGTCATTCTGTATTGTGCATTTACTGAGTACCATCTTGTGTCAGATGCTTCCAAAGTGGAAGTTGAGGGGAACATATAGGAAAATAGAAAATATGTTCTAAGATCTTAAGAAGCTTATAATATACTTGGGGTAATAAACTATACATGTGCATACATATAAAGTTAGCTCATAGTTGAGTGTTTGAGTGCCAGGTATATATTACAGTTAACACACCTTGAAAATCTCTCGAGGAACATACATTATTTCCCTTCATTTTCTCTTTTAATTTCCCTGCACTTTTAAAAGTCTGCAAATTTGTTTAGTCCCTTCAACAAAGATGATTAGGTTTATTTAAAGGGTCAAACATTTCTAACTTTAGATGTCACAATATTATATTTGGTTTCTTTTATGTATCCATCCATCACCCATCCATTATTCACCCAACATTTACAAAATCCTTATGTACCAGGCCACATGCTGAGTAACAGGATTACAAAGGTGTGGTCAATTCACCCTCACTGATGGAAAGTCCCTTTGACTATAAAACCTAGTAAGTGACAGATCAAGCTCCGGCATGAGTTCATAGTGAAGCCCTTCAGTCTATTTTTGACTAAACAAAGGTTGTTGATCCATTGTCTCATTTTCATTGATTTATCCATATGTTAACTGATTTATCCATACATTAAAAATTGATTAAATGTTGATTTAGTGTATCAGACCCCATGCTCAATGATGAGGTCATAGTTGTAAAAAGACAAAATGTGGGCCCAGTATATACAGCAAAACTGGTTCCAGTTTTCATGGGCTTCAAAATTTAGCATGAAAAAAAAAAAAGACATTCAACACATGATTAGTCACATTTGTGAAAAGTGCTTTGAAGGACGAAGGGCAATGGGAGAATACTCAGGGGCGGGGACTACTATGATTTGGATAAGTGTCTCCTAAAGGCCCATGTGTAAAGGCTTGGTTCCCAGCCCATGGTGCTACTGGAGGTGGAGAAACTGGTAGGAGATGGAGCATAGTGGGAGGTCTTCTAGTCATTGGGGGTGTGCACTGGAAGAGGATATTAGGACCCCAGCTCCTTCTTCCTCTTTGCTTCTGGTCATAAAATGAGGGCTTCTTACACCACATCCTCCCCCCACGATGTGCTGCCTTACCACAAGTCCATAAGCCATGGGCTAACTAACCATGGACTAAACCTTTCAAACTGTGAGTCAAACTAAACATTTTCTATTTTAAAGCTGATTATCTCAGGTATTTTGTTAGAATAATGGAAAGCTAATTAACATAGGGATCTACTGCGGTTTGGGGGTAGAAGGATTCCATTAGGATCAACATTAAAGCTGAGATCTGCAAGATGACTTGCCGTTAGTTAAGCACAGAGAAAGGGGAAGAGTATTTCAAAGAAAAAAGGGGATGGCATACATGGAGGCCTTGAATGTACCAGGTCTTTGGATTCCTTAGGAGTCTCAGGATCAGGAAGAAGGTCCATATCTGAGTCTTGGGAACAAGAGGTGATTTGTGTGAAGTAAATGCATATATCTTAATGCAATGAGAAATTTCACTGTCATTATACAGGTGAGAGACATCCATAGATGTACATTTCAAAAAGTTCTTTCTGGCTGTTGTGGATAAACTGATCAGAGCTGGGCAAAAGAAGAAGAGGTAGACAGTTGTTAGGAAGTTCTCTTGAATCATCTCTCTTTTGCTTCTTTAGAATCAATCTTTTAAAGGGTATTTTGTGTTATTTTATTTCATTTAGTATTTATTGTCCTTGTTTCTAAATGTAGTAAATACCACTTATCCTCAAATTCCCAAGTCTGTGAAATTTACGGTAGTCCTCCCTCATCCACAGCTTTACTTTCTGTAGTTTCATTTACCCACAGTCAACTGCAGTCTGAAAATATTAAATAAAAAAGTCCAGAAATAAACAATTAATAAATTTTAAATAACTTTATTACAGAGATTGTTATGATTCTACTTTATTGCTCATTGGTATTGAATTAACTGTGCCTGATTTATAAATTAAACTTTTTCATAGGTATATATAGATAGGAAAAAACAGTCTACATAAGGTTTGATGCTGTCTGTGGTTGTGGGCATCCACTGCTGTCCTGGAACTTTCCTCTGTGGATAAAGGGAGGCTACTGTGTAGTGGCCCAGGAACTGAAGTTGTGGGTAGAATTTTGGCCTGGTGTTGTTCTCCATCTCTTGTCACGGCTGCCTTCACATGATCACAAAGACCTGTGACATAGGATTTCCTATGCATATAACACATGTTTCTAATATTGTCTCAGTATTTGTCATTGTAAGGTGAAAAGATTGTACTAAACCCATTTCAAGGTTCCTGTCATCTTCATTCATCTTAGAAACAGTTCAACACCACTGGTGTTTAAATAATGCACAGGACGTTTATTAAGTTCCAACCTTTTTGTGAAGCACTTAGAATTGTGTCAAGCACATGGTGAGTGTTCAACAAATATTAAGCAAACCAATGATGATAGAATTTCTGCATATCAACCAGGTACATCATAGGTATTGGAAAAATCTTTTGATTTCATTAAAATTTTTTGGAAACTGGAGACAAATATTAAACTGATGACTTAGAATAAATGTGTAAATATTATGCATATTTAACACTTAATATTGAATATTTCCATAGAGCCAAACTGTATGTAAAATTCTTGACATGTTTTTAATCTGTTTCTTTTAGTTTTTCTACACCTCAAAAGTGTTTTTGTTTGTTTGTTTGAAACTAAACCCAATGGATTAAGCCATCTGCCTACTGTTTTCAAAATGAAAGAATTATTTTCTCCCAAATGAATGAGATATCCTAGAATGTAAACCCTTAGAGGGTAAGAATTATTAATTCCATGTTATTCAATATTCTTCAAAGGAAAATGCAAAATCATGCACTCAGGAGACACCAATATTATGGTGAAGCTTCTTGAAACCAGTCTTAAAATAGTTTTTTTGTTACCCAGTTTATGAAAATCTATATTTAGCAACACAAAAAATTTAAAAAGTAGATAGTTGTTTCCAGACTGTCAAAATATTGTCTATATTTAACAACACAAAATTAGAACAAAAGAATCCACACATCTTTAAAATGGTTTTTAAAGTATGTAGATAGAGATCAAATGAAGTCCCTCAGTCTCTGGGATTTCACATTTGTTTCTAGTAGTTTGCTTTATGCTTCATTTATGATCTCAGCCATTCTCACTTTAATTTCTAACTTCCTCAACAAGAGTTCTAAGGTGAATGTAGAGTTGCTTATAGTGTGAAGCTCATTTAGCAGAAAACTGCTCTGAATGCTCACAAAGCATTTTCGAAAACACAGTAGTCATAAGCAGTGAGAATATGAATCTAGGTGTCCTTTCTAACCCCCACATCCCACTTTCTTTTTTTCAGTACTGGGGAGAGGATGGAACCCAAGGTGCTCTACCAATAAGTTACCCACCTAACTCTTTGTATTTATTTTTTTTATTTTGAGACAGGATCTCCCTAAATTGCTGAGGCTGGTCACAAATTTGTGATCCTCCTGCCTCAGACTCCTGAGTATCTGAGATTACAGGCATGCACCACCACATCCAGCTTAATTATCCTTCTTTAATAATTCAATTCTAATTTTTGTCTAGTTCTAAACAGATGATCAGCACATGAGGATAAAGACTTTGTCAGGATAGAGAGAATGGTAAGGAAACTCACTTTTTAAAAGTACCTACTGTGTGCCCAGTGCTTTGCATATTGACTCATTTAAACCCCTGAAAGGACCTGTGACACATTTCCTATTTCAAAATTAGAAAACTGAGCCAAGGGGAGATTGCACCAGTGTTCCAAGGCCACACAGGCATTCATGGAGGGATGGGATCCACCACCTGGGTTCCCCTTCCTATACTGTCAACTGGAAAACTCACAGAGAAATTTTGGCTGTAATGTCATAAATATTTGAGACTTGCAAGATTAGTTCACCATGGAAATTCTGGAAAAGCGAATGAATGGTCCATAGAAGAATTTAATCTAACTTCTCATACCAGAACCATTAGACTAGGACATATAAATCAGGCTTAGACTAAGAACAGGAGTTGGTTTTATGCAATTCACAATTATTAACCCATTTCCAATATTTTTATCACCAGATTGCTATAGAAATGACAACAGTTTCTCACCTCCAAATTTATTGCTGTGCTTTCCCTGGGTCTTATCATTCCACAGCTAGTGCTAACTTTGATTTGGAGGAGTGTTTAGCTATACGATGTTTGAGGCTAAGGATATAAAAAAAGCACTAAGAACACAGTCTGTAGTAGCTCATTAAGGATGAGTCCACTAATACTCTGCCTCCTAATTTTTAAAATTATCTAAAATTAAGAAGCCAGAAATTTCACAGTGTTTCTGGCAAAATCAGTGGTGAGAAATGCACAAAGAGCTATAGCCTGGTTAAAAACACAAAAAGCAAAGGGGAAGGGAAGGCAAATGGGAATAGGAAAGATAGTAGAATGAATGGGACATTACTATCCTGTGTGCACAAATGATTACATGACCAATGTAATTCTACATCATGTATAACCAGAAGAATGAGAAGTTATGTGCTGGATATGTATAATGTATCAAAATACATTCTACTATCAAGTATAAGAGTAAGTTAAAAATATAGGGAAACACATTCTCTAATAAACCTAAAAAAAAAGAATAAGACCACAAAAATGTTCAAATATAGAGAACGAAGCTGATGTCTTAGCAGTTTATCTCACAAGTGGCATGGGGTACATGGTGATTGTCATATTAACTCTTTATTTTGTTGGGATAAAGATAAAGAGATAAGAAGGAATAAATTGTATATACAGATTAAAATGAATAAATTATATATATGTATATATATATATATATATATATATACCACAAAACATATATAGACTGTGTATGCACCCTGGATCCAGACTCTTCAAGAAGGAGCTTCATCATTAACTTTGAAGTTGCTGCTGGCTCTTCCCAGAGGTTCCCACAGTCTTGAATTGTGTGATTCCCATTTTACTGCTTTTATTTCCTTATTCCCACATGTGTTTTTGTATAGTTTAATAAGATATTGATTAGTTTTACATGTTTTGAACTTTATTGGAATGTGACCACATAGTTCATATTCTTCTTCAATTTACAGTTTTCACATAGCACATATGTTCTTGAGATTTATCCTTGTTATTGCATGTGCTGGCAATCATTAATTTTCACTTCTGCATCGTGTGTGTGTGTGTGTGTGTGTGTATCACAACAGATTTATTTATTCTACTTTTCATAGATGTTTGGATCACTTCTGGTTCTGTTTCATTTTTTCTATAATAATAGTGCTGCCTTTCAAAGGGAGGAGCTCAGGAGTAGAGGGAAAATGTTCTCATGGGTTTCCTCTGAGAACATGGAAAAGGCTTTCAGGAGATTTGTCTCTTCTACTCCACATTAGAGTGTAGAGACTTCATGTGGGCTCTCTAGCAGGATTTCAGGATCAATGATTCTGGGTGTCAGTTCTCTTTCCTAAATGGAGTTTTTATTGTGGTTGTCCTGACACAAATCCACAGTTGTATTTTGCAAGTTGGAAATATAGATAATTTGTGCTCTTAGTTTATTAGCCACACAACCTTGATAAGATACATCAACATTTATTGACTGAAGAACAAGTTACCTTAAAGCTAGAAATGAATACAGTCATTAAATAAGGCTGTGTTTTGTACCTCCTGGGAGAGGTAGTGAATGTGTTCTGTGTGTGAGAAGAGCAAAAGGGTTGTTAGACAACTGTCTCAAACCATATACAAAACTTAATGTACACTGAATCATAGACATAAATTTAAGGGCAAAAATTAGAAAACTCTTGAAGAAAACAGGAGAAAATCTTTTTGTCCTTGGATTAGGCAATAGTTTCTTAGATGTGATACTAAAATCACATATAACAAAAGAAAAAAAAGGTAGATTAGAAATAAAAAATTTTGTGCTTCAAAGGACATCATAAAAATGAAAGTCACCTATCAGATGGGAGAGAATATTAGCAAATAATACATTTGACAAAAGACTTATGTCCAAAATAAAGAACTCTTATACATCAACATAAGACAAGCAATGGAATTTGAAAGTAGCAAGAGATGTGAATAGACATTTGTCCAAAGAAGATCTATAAATAGCCAATAATCACAGGAAAAGGTGCTTCCCATTATTAGTTATTAGCAAAAATATAACCCAAATCACAATGAGATGTCACTTCACATTTACTTACATGACTAAAATAAGATGGATGTGTTGACAAGGATTTGGAGAGATTGATGTTTAATTTAGCATTGGTAGGAAAATAAAATGTTGCAGCCACTTTGAAAATGAGTTTGGCAGTTCCTCAAAATACTAAACACAGAGTTATAATAAAACCCAGCAATTCACTCCTAGGTATATACCCAAGAGAACAGAACATGTGTTTGAGCAAAAATTGTACACCTATGTTCATAGCAGCATTAGGCGTGATAGCCAAAACGTAGAAACAAATGTCTATAAACTGATGAATGAATACACAAAAGTGGCAGAGCCATTCAACAGAGTAGTATTTGGTCATGAAAAGAAATGAAGCACTGATAAATGCTGCAACATTAATGAAGCTCAAAAATATCATAAATGAAAGAAGTCAGAAAAGCTGTGTATTATATTAAATTACATTAAATTTACATGAAATGTTTAGAATAGGCAAATCTATAGATACAGAAAATAGATTAGTGGTTATAAGGGGCTGGGCAGAGAGGGGAAAGGGGAATTAATTCTAACAGATATGAGGATTTTTTTTGAAATGATGAAAATGTTCTAAAATTAATGGTGATGGTTCACACATCTCTGTGAATATATTAAAAACAATCAAATTGTATGCTTTAAAATGGTGAATTTTATGCTGTATGCATTACTTTTCAATACAGCTATCACTTTAAAAAGTAAATTAAAAGTAAATTAGTAAAAGAGAGGGCAGGCTGTGGCAGAGTCTGGCTTACTATTAGCAAACCTACTCCCAGTTCTTTCTGGATACACTTTTCTTTCTAGAGACTTTTACAGATAGATGTGGCTTTATACTTACTTTTAACTAACATATCTTTGTTTTAGTACTTGAAAGATGGTGATGATTTAGTCAGTTTTTGCATTGCCATGACCAGAGACCTGACAAGAACAACTCTAAAGGAGAAAAAGTGTATTTTGGCTCATGATTTCAGAGGTTCAGTCCATGGTTGACTGACTCCATACCTCTGGACCCAAGATGAGGCAGAACATCATGACGGAAGGGTATAGAGAAGGAAAGTAGTTCAGGACATATGTATAAAATCAATCTACTAACTAAAGCTAAACTATCCAGCCATTCCCAGCAGCCTACAGTTACCACCAGATTAATCCATATCAGTGGCTCAATACACTGGTTAGGTTACAGCTCACATAATGTAATTATTTCACCTCTAGTATTCTTACATTTTTTTTCCCCACATGAGATTTTGGGGGACACCTCATATCTAAACTATGACAGTTGGGTTTAAAGTTATAGGTTAAAACTTATTTTCTCTTGGCTTTAAAAAGCAATTTCACTATTCTTTGGCATCAGTTGTTGCTTCTCAGAAATTTCCTGCTAGTCTAATTTGTCATTTCTTATAGAAAATCTGTCTCTAAGTCTCTTGTTACTTTTAAGATATAGAAAATATCTGGGTATGAATTCTCTTATTTTCTTTGGGGTCTTTGGTAATTGTAAATCTAAAAATCTGCATCTTTCATCAGTTCTGGAAAATTCTTAATCGATATTCTCTTAGTTAGCCCTCCACTTTTCCTTTATTTTCTTCTTTTGAGACTCTAAGTCCAAAAGTTGAATCATATCATTCTCCCTTCCATATTTTCTTTTCTTTAATCCTCACCCCCTCTTCCCGCAGTACTGAGGATTGAACCCAAGGGGGCTCTACTATTGAGCTATATCCCCAGAACTTTTTATTTTATTTTATTTTATTTTGAGACAGGGTCTTGCTAAATTGCTGAGACTGTCCTTGAACTTTATATCCTTTTGTGTCAACCTTTTGAGTTATTGGGATTATAGGCATGTGCCACTGTGTCTGGTTCCCTTCCATATATTCTAACCTAACGTTTTAGTCAGCTTTTTTGCTGCTGTGACTAAAGGACCCAACAAGCTCAATTGTAGGGGAGGAAAAGTTTATTTGAGGGCTCATGGTTTCAGAGGTTTTAGTCCATAGAAGGCCAGTTCCAGTTCTCAGGGCTCAAGGTGAGTCAGGACATCATGGTGGAAGAGTGTGGCAGAGGGAAGCAGCTCACATGGTGATCAGGAAGCAGAGAGAGAGAGACTCCACTGGCCAGATACAGATATATACCCTAAAGCCATGCCCCAAATCCCACCTTCTCCAGAACACCCTACCACTTCAGTTACCACTCAGTTAATCCCTATCACAGGATTAGTTCACTGATTAGGTGAAGACTCTTTACAACCCAATCATTTCCCCTCTGATCCTTCTTGAATTGTCTTCACATGAGGTTTTGGGGGATACCACATCTAAACCATAACACCTAACCTTTTTTTCATGTTTTCTGAGTTCTATTTCCTTTCCATTTTCTTTCTAGTTATCTAACTCTTTCTTCAACCATGTCTTCTCTGTTCTTTAAACCATCTGAGTTTTTAATTACTTATAATTTCTGAAGTTTATATTGCTTTTCAATTTTCCTTATAAAAGATGAATAGAAAAATTTTTTGGTTTTGATCTTTTTAAATATGATCTTACTTTTATCTTTTGTTTATCTTCACTATACTGTGTGCTCAATAATTATTTCTAGGGTTCTAATTATTGTTTCTCAGAGGTTTTATTTACTGTGACTTGTTTCCCCAGAGCAGTTTTGTGATTTTGGATGTTAAGTTCTTTTTTTTTTTCAGTATTGGGGATTGAACCCAGGTGCACTTTACTATTGATTTACCACTGAGTTACATCCCTCCCACCCCTGTTTTTTTGTTTGTTTGTTTGGCTTGTTTTTTGTTTTGTTTTAGACATAGGTGTTCTCACTAAGATGCTGAGACTGGCCTGGAACCTGCAATCCTTCTGCCGTAGCCTCCTGAGTCACTGGGATTACAAGCCAATGCCACTGTGCCTGACTTTGAGCTCATTTTTTTATAAGATTTGGAAATGGGAATCCTGTGTGGTCTGGATTGACTGGATTGACTTGTCTCTTCAGAGAGGTTTGGTATGTGGCTCTTTTAAGTGCTCTGTGGGGTATTGCTCTTTTTATGTTGCTATCTCAACTTAGTAGCTTCTGGACTATGATGCAGACCTATAGTTCCATATTCTGCAGTTTCAAATCAGACTGCTGGTTTTTAAACATGCAATACAAGCTAGGATTGACAAGGTATCTTTTTATTACTAAGGGATAGAACTTTGATTTTTCTTTAAATTTACTTTCTCTGAAATTGTAGTTTTTGAAAATCTTTGATTTATAGGGGTACTATGTTTCAGTGCCTCCCCCCCCATTTAGGTTCTTGTCTCCTGTCTTCATTTTGCTATTAAAACATTTGATTTGGATGAGTAGTAAATATTCTAAAGACAATGTAGTCAAAAGACAAGAGATGGCTTACTACAGTGGCTTATTACAGTTTCTTTTATTATTTATTTATTTTTGGCCACCAGAACTTTTGCTTACCTTTTTTTTTTAATAAAATGAGATCAAATTTTCAAAATATTCAAATAATTTTTAAAAATTATCCATATTTTTAAAAATTTTAAATGATCCAATGATTAATATTTCCAGGTATTTTGTAGAGCCAGATTTTCTCAGGGTTCCCCTTACATTGTCCCAATGCTGTTGACCCTTTCCTAAATTCCCCTGTCATTTATGTTTCAGGTTTTTCTGTAGTTGGAGTTTTCTTCTTATAGCAGGAACTTTATCATAAAATGCTCAGGTTCTTTTTATATTTGTTCAAAGTACTTCTTACAAAATCTATCCTTCATATTTCTAAGACCATCAGCACTGTGCACCATGATCTGCAGAACCTGGAGTTGATCAATTGATAATCTGGGAATATATTCCCCATGTATTTGCTTATCTCTGAAGCATTTTGTTTATTCTAGTCTAAGTCAAGTGTCACCTCTGTCCTACACTCTCTTACCTTGTCAGTAGGAGGAATTCTCAAACACCTTGTTTCTGACAGATGGAGACATTCCTTGATGGAGATCTGACCTGTTTCTATTGAACAGAATAAGGTGTGTCAAGACCCTTCCTGAATAGAGAAATTTAACACTCTCTCTCTCTCTTTTTTTTTTTTGTAGTGCTGGGGATTGAACTCAAGGCCTTGTGCATGTGTGACAAGCACTCTACCAACTATATCCAACTATATCCCCCATTCTCCTCTTTTTTGAAACAGAATTTTTTTAAAATTTTATTTGTTCTAATTAGTTGTACATGACAGTAGAATGCATTTATACATTTTGATAGATCATACATAAATGGAGTGTAATCTCTCATTTTTCTGATTATACATTTGTAGGATCACATTGGTCATGCAGTCATACATGTACATGAGGTAATAATGTTTGTTTCACTCTATTATCATTCCTTCCTCCATTCCCCTTCCCCTCCCTTCACTCCCCTCTACCTAATATAAAGTAACTCTATTCTTCCCTCCCCTCCCCGCTCTTACTGTGAATTAGCTTCTGTGTATCAGAGAAAACAATTGGCCTTTGGTTTTTCAGGTTTGGCTTATTTCACTTAGCGTACTATTCTCTAACTCCATCCATTTATCAGAAAATGCCAGATTTCATTCTTCTTTAAAGCTGAGTAATGTTCCATAACTATGATCGGTTTCATAGTTAAGCATTGTGAATTGAGCTGCTATAAACATTGATGTGGCTGTGTCACTATAGTGTGTTGATTTTAAGTCCTTTGGCTCTTTTGCAGGTGCTCAAAGTAGAGTCAGGTTAACTCTCTTCTTATCTTCAATAAGTGATCAACATAGCCTTCAGAATTTAGGTTCTGTGGCCCATTATGCTACAGGAGCACAGGCGTTGACCCAGGAGGAAATTGACATGTTTTCTGCTGTTATCCTTGAGAAGAGCAGGGATATGTAGCTTGCATGCCTATCTTCAAAAGCATAGCAGGACTGAACATCTTTGCTTCCTAGATTTGACCAGTGAAGAAGGATTGTTTATTAGGCCTGGGATAATTTAGCTATAATGTTTTTCTATTATAGAAGGAGGATGGGAGGAGGATTTACATTTTCTACCAGAAGCAAAAAGAGCAATATTTAGTCTCCGCTAACAGACTTTTCTGACGCCCTATTGTAACTTAAGCACACTGGTGGCAGCTTTTTACTCAAAAAAGAAAGAAAAGAAAAAAAAATACTTGTTATGGAGCACATAGCACTAAATGAACCAAATGTACAAAGTTGGATTTTCTGTTTAAATAAATAAGCAACCATTTGACATCTGGTGAAAATATCTACGCAGCACCCTTTGTTCTCTTTAGCTTACATTGATGAGGTTTTAAAGTTGAGAAACTGCCCTGTTAGGAAAGAAAGCACATAAAGAAACATGACTATTAGTTTTCCTTTGCTGCAAATGTCTGAGAATTTTACATCTAGAGTCTGTAGTTATTATAGGGTTTGGCGTGTGGGTGGCTGAAAATATGGTACTTGGCCTTTTGGTGCCAAACTTTCACGCAGCTTCAGCTGTCTGTATACAAAAGACATGGCAGAATGTGTTGCTTTACTTTTAATATTCGGAATTGTTCACTGTGCCAGTGGAATAGTGATATGTGGATGGTACTGTTGATCTTGGAGCCTGCCAGTCTCATAGAATCTTAATTGATGAAGATGCTGTTAGGAACAGAGCGAGCATGTGGGTGGGGGATGGCTTAGTGAGAATCTGCAAATCAGAAAATGCTGCCCCGGGTGCCATTTCCTTTTGAATCCCCTTCTTACCCTCCACACCCCATTTTTTATTTCTTCCCCCTCTCCTACCTCAAATTAATGTCTTTGGTTTACTTTGGCCCCCAATTCTTATAAAAGTAGAAATTAAGTACCACAAAGACTATAAGTAGCCATTCTTTGGTTGGAATTTCTTGGCATTTTGTTAGGTTTGGGGATGTGAGAAAAGTGGTAATCCTCTGTTTTTGTACAATCGTCATTGCAAGTGTGACATCATAGAGACCTTGAACTTGAAGTGAGCCATGCACCATGATGTCTCTTTGCATTTCTGTTTTTTTCTTTCCCTAGTGTTTTCCTTCTCCTTCTCATAATTTTCTTCTAGTTCTGTTCTTTCTCTGCATTTCTATCTAGTTGAAATGGAAAGCCATTAAAGTCTTACCTATCCAGGAAATTGGGAAGAATGACTGGATGATGATGCTATACTGTAATGTAGAGAAACTGTGAACATTATTTCTGGAGAATTTTAGAAATAGTGTTGATAATGACTTACTGGGATAAATTAATGTCCAGTTCTCTCTTGCAGCTGGGACCTGGGCTACAGCCACTTGGGCTGTGGGTATAACACATATCATGCTCCTCACATCAAAGGTGACATTTCCATGTATGGATTCCAACCTAGAAAAGACCAAGGACAGTGTTCTTTTTATTCCTAGATGTATTCGTAAGCCTCCTTTCCCTCCCTTAGCTTGCCTTTTTTCCTTTTGTAAGCTCATCTGGAGTGGGTTTAATGTAGTGATTAGGAGGAAGGACAATAATGCAGTGAAATAAAGGGCTTCATGTAGCTTCTGTCTATACAGTTGTCTGTCCCTTGTCATCCGTGAGGAATTGGCTCCAAGAACTGCCCTCACCTTTGCAAAGATACCCCAATCTGCAGATGTTCAATTCCCTTATATAAAATGGCACAGGATTTACATATATCTACATCCATTCTCTTATACAGTCACCTCTAGATTACTTATAATAACTAATGCAATGCAAATGCAATGTAAACAGCTATTATAATGTGTTGTGTAGTGAATAATGACAAAAAGTCTGCACGTGTTCAGTACATATGCAATTTGTTTTCAAATAGTTTTAGTCTGTGATTGTTTGAAACCATGACTGCAGAGCTCCCAGGTACAGTGAGTCAACTGAAGACGAATATCTCCTGTGGAGTTTCCCACCAGGCACTGGATCAGTCTGGGGATTTGATGAGATTTGAAACAGGTTCTTTTCTCCTAAGATGTTCACTGTTCACTGGTGGCAAGAGAAGCTGCATGATTTGTGAGGCTCTGTTCAAAATGAAAACACTGGGCTTCTTGTTTAAAAGTTAGTAAGAATTTTAATATTTGATAGCAGAGCATTAAATCAAGTGAGAAGCCCTTCTGCATGTGGGGCTCTGGGAAACTGCAAAACTCACACACCTGCAAGGCTGGCCCAGCTGGGAAGAGAGAGAGAGAATGCATATGAATGCATCTGAGTCTGGGGAAGAGCTCAGGGAGCATGTAGGAATTCTCCTAATGGCAACAGGAGGAGAGAAGCAGCTTCCCTCTCAAAGACACCCCATCTCCCCTCCAGGTCACCATGGGTTTCAGAAAACATCTCTCATTTTTTCTCTTCCTGCAATATAATACTCCAACAGCTTTGTCTTGCCAGAATGAGTGTATTTAATATTAAAATTCTTCCTGTTCTATAAAAATATCATTGTACAACAACTAATAAACAACAAAATAATATTTTTAAAAAGTCAGTGAGGAAAATAAAGATAATGCAAGTGTAGGAAGAGTAAATAAAACCAATAGCAAAATGATGTAATGAATATTCTAATCTTTTGTATTTATCAGAGGTTGGCTGCTGCAAATTTTGTGTTTTTTATTACGATGAAATAGATGCAACATAAAATTTAATATTTTACTCATGGTTAAGTATACATGATATTAAGTACACTTACAGGTTTGTACAACCTCACCAACATCTTCTACCTCCATATCCCTTTTCATCTTGCAAAACCAACACTGTACCCATTAAAAACTCCTCCTTTCTTCTTCCTCCCAAGCCTTGGAAGGTACTATTCTACTTTGTTTCTGTGAATTTGACTTCTCAAGGGACCTTACATAAGGGAATATTATACAGTCTTTGCTTGTTTGGCTTATTTCTCTTATCATAATGGCCTCAAAGTTCATCAATATTGTGACATGTATTGGAATTTCCTTCTTTTATGGCTGAATAATGCAACTAAATGTGGTTTGTCTATTCATCCATTGGTGGACACTGGCTTGTTTCTTCTTTTGGCTAGTGTGAATAATGTTGCTATGAACCTAAGTGTACAAATATCTGCTTGAGTTCCTGCTTTCTGTTCATTGGATTATGCATCCAGCAGTGGAATTACTGAATCACATGGTGGTTCTATGTTTAATTTTTAAAGAAACAGCACATTTAGCCTAGAGGTTTCTAACAACCATTGCAAAGAAGGAAACAATAAATTATGTGATTCACAATACCCCCAGGGTAAACACAGATCCTTTGTGAACCTAGAGAAAACTTCCTCCCTTGGATACTCATAAAGAAGGTGCAAAGTATTGTATTGATTGACATTATCTATAGCATCCTTCTGCTGGAAATGATGGTGTGATTCCTAAGGTTGCTCAGTGCTGCTAATGGCACAATGCCAAAGCACAATTCAGCAAATGCAGAAAACATGGTCCAGGCTTGGGTGGCCCTGGATCCTCATAGAACAGAAATTCAGAAGAAGAAAATGCTTAGCTAGGGAGAGGAAAATTAAGAATCCAAGGGAGGAAGGGAGTTTTCCTTAAGACAGCATTCTTAGCACTTTGCAATTTGGGAGGGATCATTTTTTTTTTTTCCAGGATAAACTCTTTGTGTCTCTCTGTAGCAAACCATATTGCTGATTAACCACTGCTTCCATAAACTTCAAGTGGGCCATTCAGGCTGCCTTACTGCTGCTTAATGTCCTATATGGAGCTTGCTCTTCCTGCAGTGCCTACCTAGTGTTTTGTTTTTATTAGAAATTCACCTCGCCTTGTCTGTGGAGGGGAAAGAAAAGGGAAATTATACCCCAGAGCTCGACAAGCCCATAAAATGGCAGAGATGCCTGAAGAAGACTGCCCTGAAAACCCCAGCCCCTGGCTGCCTGAGCTGTAATGAAATGCATGACTACAGCAGATAATAATAATCGCAGCAATGGCTCGTTACAGCTCCCGGATGATTTGGTGCCGTCAGGAGTACGCTGTCCTCTGACATCCCAGGAGGCGAACAGCATCAGTGACTGTGGGCCCTGATTGGGGCAGTGAAATATTGCTGGCAAAAATTAAAAGGTCCCCGTGTCAAAATAATTCATGATATGCATATCTTCCATTCTGATGAAACGGCTGATATCCGGATTAGCAAGATAATAAAACTGATCAGGCTACAGTTAAACAATTTAAGTTGGAGAGCTGTTCATTTTGTAGGTGTCACTTGTCAGATCAAGGGGTCAAAGCAGAATGAAAGGCTCTCCCCGGTAACCTTCGGATGATGTGGATCTGGAGTGTTCTTCATGATTTGTCCAAAGTTTTCATCATCGGGCTGCCGACTAGCATTACTGCAGCAGGCTGTATTCTGACATTCAAATCCCCGGAATGACAGGCTATTAGGAGAGGAGAACTGGCTCCTCATACATTAAGCACCATTTCTCTGACCTGTAATGTGAACTGATAGTGATATTGTAATTGAGTGAGTCTGAAAAAAAAAAGGGGGAAGGGGGAGTCTTTATTAAAACATGGGAGTAGATAGGAAAGCATTTATATTTCTCATGATTTGTGGGTTTGTAAAATAAGCTTTTTGGTGATGATTTACTTTCTGTTTCTGCAGGGCTGAGGGGTGTGCATAGTATTTATTTGGTGCAACGTTATTTAAGATAACACCAACTCCCCCCAGTCTCTTCTCCACATGCTGAGCGGGCACAGATCAGAAGAGATTTGTTCTATAAAGGACAGTGGTTTTAAAATGAACAGAATGGACCCATGTACAACCCAGTGCCAGGACTGTCACTCAGGACATTTGCCTCCTGGCTCTGGCTTCACACCCTGCTGCCCCAGGGTCTGAGCTCTCCCTCTCCCTCATGAGCTGAGGCAAAAGGCCTGGGGTGGGGATTGGGGGTTGGTCCTTGGTTATTGGTGTCAGTGACTCCATTGTGGGTCAGTGTCATGCATTGAGTGGCTAATTGAATGTGCTTTAATGGGGTCTCAGGTGATTCTGTTCAAGCCTCTCAAGAAATACCCCAATCCAAGGGAGCAATTCAGGCAAATTGCAGAGTTCAAGGGTGAATGTGGAACCACTGAAATAGTGATTCTTTGGTGACTGTAGAGGAACTCAGTCGTGTGTGTGCATGTATGTGCATCTATGAGTGTGTGTACATGTGTGTTGGTGCACACATGCATACGCGTATACGTGTGTGTGTGTGTGTGTGTGTGTGTACATATATACATCTGTGCTCTGATATTGATTTAGGGGGAAGAATTTCCCAGAGAAAGTTAGAATAAGCACCATATAAGGCATTAGAAAACTGAGTTCTGGGATGAATTTTAACACTGACACACGGGAGTGATCTTTGGCAAACTAACCAGCACCTCCACCTGTGAGATGGTGAAAATAGTTGTCATGGTGCTACGGCGAAACCGAAATGATGTGACTTGCACTGGGAACATAAGATACTGTTGTTAATAGGAATAGGACCAAAAAAAGCTTAACGTTGTGCAAAGGTGAGGATTCCTCTACGGTTACTGGGTATTATCAGAGGAGCCCTTATTCAGATTCTTCAAAATTTGAGGTATATTTCTTAAAAGTAACCTAAAGGAAAGATGGTACCTTTAAACATTTTGGAAACAATTTCATCAGCTTCTAGGTAGTTCCTGCCATGACAGCAATCAATCTATTTTTTATTTTGTAAACTTTTTTTGGGTAAAAGCTATCCATGCAGAAGAGACATCCCAGCCTTTACCAAAACTGAAGCTAAAATATGTCACTCTTGTTTTGGGGGGGGGATGTTATAACAAGGGGATTTGTAAATGTGAAAGTCAAGTTAACAACAAGGGACAGTGAAAACAAGGACAGCATGATATTTGACTTAAGAAACTGAATGAATGAAGGATGGCAACAGTTTTTAGAAATAATGGATGCTGGGAGAGGAATGGTTCTGGGGTATAAAAATTAAGAAATCTGTTTAGGATGTACCAAGTTTGAAATGCCTGTTGTGTGTTTTTCTCTGCTTTAAGTTTGAGGATCCTTGAATTACTTACTTTTATATTCACATAGGACAAATCTTATAAGTTTACTAAGTTATAAATAAATTTCAATTTAAATAAATTGCAAATAATGATCATGAATTTGCTGAAATTCAACAAACATATCAAACACATATTTAAAGCCCCATGGATAAGAGATATGCAAATAGTTCCTTGCATTCTCTTTATAAGAAAAGAACACTAAAACCAAAATATATAACAATAGAGTGTAGTGTAGGGTACCCAAAGAATGCTTCCTGGAGAGCTTAATGGAGAAAGAGGCCAAGGAAGTTGGGTTGATGGATGGGAAATATGAGGGTATTCCAGAAGAAGAAAACATCATCGCTGCTCCCAATATGCACCTGAATGAAGACCTATCCAAATATAAATTTCTGACACAGTGAAATGAAATAATAGAGACAAAAGTAAAGTTGAAAAAAATGGAAGAGCCAGAAATAGCTGTGCAGAGCGATGTCAATATAACCCACTTGCCAGTATTTGTTTGCATTAGAGAGCTTTTCAAGGGTATCAAAGAACTGAAAGCCAAGGACAGACAAATGAAGTCCAATTACAGTTCATTGTGTGAACTCCCTGTTACACACACAATCAAGCAAATGAAACCTCAGTTACCAAAAGATTCTGAATGGAGATCACTTCTAGGCACTGGCACCGGGGTCTTGGGAAGCCCCAGTGTATCTCTTGGTGCCCTGTTGATGAGGATGTGTATGTGTAGCCCAGATATGGTCACTGAATACCTCCTAGTCTGGCAGCAGGAGGAGCAGGAGAACTGGGAGGGAAGTATTTGTGTAAATGTGACAGGCAAATAAGACACTTTGTGTGCCTATCCATTTTTACATTTGTCGGAGGCCACTGTGGTAGCTGCAGAATTCCATTGTCCCCTGAGCTGACTTATACACTGGGTAGATCTGGCTCAGTCTGAGCTACTTATAGCAATGTTGGTATTTTGAGTTATCAGGACAAAGAACTTGTTAGCAGCAAGTGCAGGAGGGTCAATCTAGAACCTGATTTCAGATTGGGGGTCGTTTTAGACAAATTAATTTAGGGTTAAGGGCTTGGCTTACACTACATGACCAATGAATATGATCCCTCTGTAATTATATTTGAAAAGTAATGTGTAACATTTAAATTTTTTTTTATGTGCAAGAGGTGTCTTCATTGCCTGCTGTACTTCTGCGAAAAGGAGAATGAAAGGAGGAAGGAATAAAGGACAGTGTCACTTGGTCTGGTTATGGCTATGATGCTCCTATAGGATCCCCCATTAGGGGATCCAAGTGGTGAATTTCAGAAGTGGTGAGTCACATTGCCATCAGGGGCAGGTGAGTTGAGACCTGCCAGCTTCCTGAACTGATATACTCCAGAGTTTATTTACAGATAATCATAATTCCACAAAAAAGTGAAAGTAAAGTGCTGGCTCTGTGAACACGTTGACTAAAATTGGAACGATATGAGAAGATTAGCATGGTCCCTGCACAAGAATAATGTTCAAATTTGTGGAGTGTCCTCTATTTTTAATTGTCACACTATACCCTATAAATATGTACAGTTTCTCCATGTCAATAAAAAAGCCTTAGTGGCATATGACAACCTTTATTTTTACTCATGAAAAAAAGGGGAAGTAAAGTAGAAAAAAAAAAAAAGAAAGGTGCTGAATTTCATTGGTCAAATTTTGGTTATGTTGAAAACAGAAGAAAATTTCAACTTAAGTGTCTTACAAGGACCTGCATGCATAATATAATCTTAAGTGTTGTATAATGTTTCTGTACATTCTAAATGCTCAAATTATTTTTTCATTTAAAAAATAATGTTATTTGCTCCTTATATTCATTTGTTTTAGAAAATACACATAATGCTTAGTTTGGATGTGAAATATTTAATGAGATATTCAATGTAGATGAGAAACTTTTGGGTTGTTTTGACAGAATGTCTATAACTGATGTATTATAGGTTTAAAACCTTTAAGGATTTTCCAGGATGAACAGAAAAATGGAAACCAGCCTAAGAGGGCCTAATTTAGTTCCAAGTAGTTTCCCTAGATCAGACACTTGGGTGTAGTACTGTTAAAATTTACTTAAGACAAACTTTGGTTGACATAATATTCTTTGTCTTTATTTTTATTACCCAATTTTTTAGTCCCATAATATATGAAAGGAAATACTTGTAAACATTATCCTTCAGTCATCAGAAAGAGAGACAACTAAAGAGAAAGAGCGAGCCAGGGCTATTTAGGTTTGAAATAGTCCAAAGGATGATATGGCTATATATGGCTATATGTGACTTAGTTTCATCAGGATAATTTTTATTCTATTATATGTTGGTAAAAGAACTGGTAACATTTCAAACAAAATAAATGAAGTCTTGCAGGGGTATCTTTCTGCTGTTTTTTATTTATTTTTCTTTCTTTTTTTTGTGGTGCTAAGGTTTGAACCTAGGTCCTTGTGCTTACAAGGCAGGCACTCTACCAACTGAGCTATATCCCCAGCACTCATAGGGCTATCTTTCTAATGGGAGGTATTTAGCTTGGTGGATCAATGCCCTGAACCTGACTGCCTGTGTTCTGATTCGTGCACCATTACCTAATAATTATGTGACTTTGAATGGAATATTTCATTCCTCTGTGCTCCCATTTCTCTTTCTGTAAAAAAGGGGAACAATGATAAGTATTAATTTTCTCACAGGGTTTGGGTGAGTGGTAAACTAGTTAATGTGTCAGATCAGACCAGTGATAGCTAATAATATAATTTTCTATTTTCCATTATAGGTTTATTACCCTTGTTGGCTTTTGGTTTGATAGGACTTTGCTCTTCTTCAGACAAGGGAAAGTGTCAGCTGTTATCTTGTGAGTTTGGAGCATTTTAGTTTAATACATTATTAACCACACTGTTAAACATTTTCTTAAGAAACTGGAATGGAAGAAGTTTCCTACAGATTAAACTCTAGAAGGGAGAGGTGAAATGGGTAGAAATGAGGAGAACACTCCATCAGGGGTGGGGGAAGCTGCTGAGGGTGTGGGCTGGAAAGAAACTCCAAAGGGAGCCACCCTGGTCATGGTATGCTAGGAGTCAGTTCCAGTGGTGCCACAATCTTGCAGAGTTGCTCCTGGATCCTTCAGGAAGGAGTGAACAGTACGTACCTGTGGTTCTGTGTCTCACCTCCAGGGGGCGCCACGCTCAGCTCTAGCCATTTGTATCCTCAGGTTTTTCTCTGCTCCTTCCTATTTCCTTTCTGAAATACATTGTTTTTACAGCCCATCTAATTTGGGTGTAAGCTTGGCCAGCCTTGTTGTCATTTTAATATATATTATTTCAGTTTTTCACACAATCTGTAATTTATTTTATTGACTTTCTAATAAATAGAGGGGAAAAGCTCTTATTTCCATATGGACTGTGCATTTTGGAGACACTTCTCATGGCTCAATACTAGAACAAATCCACTCTGGCTCGTTTTCATCCCTCCCATTTGAGGTTTATGTGTCTCTCCTCTCCTAATTTTTCATTAGAATATAATAATAGTCTGAGGAAAGGGTGATTTGATATGTGATATATTTCATTATGTTCTTATGGTAAGGGTAGCGTCTAAAGTGGGAGAGCATCGCTAATTTTTCGGCACAGTAATTTATTCTGCAGTATTTAAATGTTGTAATTTTCACACGGAGGCACATGCTGCCACATCTATCTTCCCCTGGACCAGTCTGTCTTGCTCTTTCCTTTTCATCTGTTTTGTTTTTGCATATTTTTTTCATAAATTCGACAGATGGCCTCTTGATGAATCCTTGATAATACTGTCATGTAAAGCAGCTAAGACTAGAAATCATCTCGCAACAATTTTTCATTGCAAAGGCAAAATTGAACAGAGACAAACATCACTAAGTCCATAACAACAGCCACAAAATATCTACTTCATGTAAATAAAGAAGACAGGCTTGCCTCCTAACGCTTTCCCACAAATGCCAGCGTCCTTTTAAAGTCCTCTGAATATTTTATGTTGTGTTTAGCTCCCTCTTCAAGCCGGGGTTGGTTGAGATTTGTGGGTTTTCATATTCTGAACATTTGTACAGCCTCTTTTACACGTCCTCTCCCTTCTCCCCAAGCCCCTCCTTTTCAGGCTTCATAATTGTGGATCAGGTGAAGTTTGCGTCCCCTCATTTCAAGGTCATGCACCAGTAGGACCATTTTCCTGATTCAGAGGGCACGTAATTTCACAGCCGTGTACTCCTCATTAATCCCCCTGAGTGGGGGTTCAAGAAGTTCCAGATCACAGGTTTGTTTTTGTCTTGTTCTCTGACTCAGTGCTTCACAAAGGGATTAGATTAACCCCTTTGATTGTATTTATATCTTACTGCATCACATTAGAAACAAAGTCATTTCTTTTACTCTCCCCCCCACTCTGCCCCACTCCATTTCCTGTCCTCATATTTCCCCCTCGGTTTAATGAATAGGCTGCAGTTCGTTAAAGAGAGGTTTCTGATGAATACAGGGAATTGTTCATTTACTGATAGTCACTGCAGCTTTTCTTTACTTGCCCATGTACCAGGCACACACACACACAATGGAAAGATGTACACACACACACACACACACACACTCATACACACAAATATGTGTATTTTTCTTTCTCTTTCAGAAGCCTGGGAAGTATCCAGGATTATCATAGAGATGACAATTTGTTGTTTAGTGGGGATGTGAATTTAAGTCCCCCAGAATCTAAATTCTTACAGTATTTAAACATTAGAATGTCCTGAATCTAGAGCATTAGTGTTTTGTTTCTATGTGCTGGTGGCTTCTAGGATGAGTCGGCACAGGATCTCAACAAGACTCTTTCCTCATTTTAAAATAGCCTCTTTCTCCTTCCTTCCTTTCCCTGTCCTCGTTCCTGGCTCTGATGGCCTCTGTGACCCTTAGCAAGCATTTGAAGACAATTGGAACTTCTTACAGTTTCTCAGGATGTATGACTACTGCAAGCCTTCTTTGAGGGTCCTGAGAGTAACTACTCTTCATGGGGGTAGTAATAATAGCTTTCATATACCTAGCCAATGCTTTTATTTATTTTAAAAAATATTTTTAGTTGTAAATGGACACAATACCTGTATTTTATTTATTTATATGTGGTGCCAAGGATCAAACCCAGGGCCTCAAATGTGCTAGGCAAGCTCCCTACCACTGAGCCACAACCCCAGCCCATAGCCAATGCCTTTATCTATCAGGCACTTCACTGTCTCCCACTGAGGGAGGCATGATGGTACCCATTTTACAGAATAGGAAACTGGCCTAAAGTCAACCTTGTGAGAAGCATTGCAAGCAGCACGGAACCAGGACTCCTAGATTTCACTGTGCACTCTGTCATTCTCCTTCCCCAGCAAAGAAGCTGTTCTCAGCCACCAATTTAAAACCAGTAGCTGCTGTTTCAAGTTTATGTGGAACAAAACAAAAACTGTACTCCATTTGGGAAGAGGATTTATTCCCTCTTTTTCTCTTTTGTCCATTTGACATGTGCTGGGAAATAATCAAGCAAAATTGGTGGTCAATTCCAACTTAAAAAGAAAAAGGATATTATGCCTGCTCTGGCTCACTGCCCTCTCTCGAGGAGGCCGTGGAGCCCATTGATTAAGAAGCAGTGTCTCTGTGCCTAAAACACCAGGGTTTGAATTCTGGCTTCTCTATTTACTACACAAGTTACTCCACTTGTCAAAGTCTGGGATGGATATAGATTGCTCTGAGGACTGAAAGTGAATACATGCCAAGCACTTCAGAAATTCTCTTGTGCAGACACTCCAGAAGTGATAGCTGTAGGTTTTGTTGTTTTTAGAGGCGCTATTTTATGGCCCAGCAGAAATGCCAACTAAGAAAAGTCATTCTACTTTTTTGCCAACAAGTCACAAGTTCAGGTTTACTTACCTGCAGTAAGTAGCAGGGAGAGTGCAGGAGACCCTAAGACTGGCTGGGCTTGGGAGGGAGTTGGTGATGAGTGATTTTTAAGGTGGGTTTATAGAAGCAGAGTGCCATCAGGATGCAGGGGCAATTTGAAGATTAGCTATTTTGGCAACTTTCTGGCCCAGAGGAGAAAGGACTAGAGCTGTCATTGGTAGAGAAACAGAATTATTTTTCTTAGTGTAAGGTGGGCGAATATTTGGCCTCCTTGTCTCTGTCTCAGTTCAAAAAATGGCAGTGGACAGGCCTTGTTTACCTTGTTCCCCTATAGCCTGAGTGACTGTCTTAGTATGTTCAGAAAACACAACAGACTAGGTGACTTACAAATGGAAACTTATTTCTCACGGTTCTGGAGGATGGAAAGCCCGAGCTAAAGCTCACAGGTCTTATTCAGGGAAGTCCTGCTTCCTCACAGACAACTGTCTTCTCATTCTAACCTCACACACTAGAAGCTGTGAGAGGTTTCCTTAAGGCCTGTTTTCAAGGGCACGAATCCCATTCATGAGGGCTCTGCTCCCCTGACCTAATCATCTCCCAGAGCCCCACCTCCTAATGCCATCACACAGGGATGAGGCTTTCAACATGGATTTTGTGAGGACATAGACATTCAGTGATTGTGACTGCTATTTATTTACGTTATGTGGGACCCAATTATGTGCAGTTGTGAATATATGACTTATGGGGCAACTTCAAGGCACTTTTTAAAAAATCACCTTCTCACTGATTAGATACCTTCTCTAATATGTTTTTAAATACATGTGTGTGCACGTGTGTGTGTATTTCATAGTATTTACACAGTGTCTTGCTCATGTTTAAAAGCAGAAACCTCTTCATTCTCGTAAAACTCATATGAGGCCGGTACTCTGGTTATCCTGTTTTAAGATGAGGAATTAAGACAGTGAAGCAGTCACTTGCCCAGGCTGCAGCTAGGTGGGGACTCAGGGATGAAGGTTGGTGTAGCAAAATAGTTGGGAGATAATTAAGTTTGGAGAAATTTAGGCAGAATGCTGTACTGTGGACAGTACTCAAGATAGTGGCAAGACAATAAAGTTTTCTAAAATACCAAAAGTTCAGTTTTCTAAAATATGGAGCATTTCTATGTCATTTTCATTTCTAGAAATGAAGTTTTCTAAAATACTGAAAGTCTGTTTCACTGCAGAGAGGCCCTAACTGACTATAAAAGGAGAGGGCACTGGCAGTGAAAATGAAATTCAGGAAGGAAATATAAAATGTAATAGGGAAAGATCTTGAAAGTTCCTATTTTAAAAACTAGCATTCAGTAATGTAACAAACATTCTTTGAAAATGGCAATATGTGCATCCAATTGTGCTAAATCCTGGGAATACAGTGCATTGTAGGGAGGACACAGTAGGTCCCTGACCAAATTCTTCCCTCTCTTAATTCTATTCAACAAACCCAGAATACCTACTAAACAGCAGACCCTATGCACTCACTCAAATGTAAAAACAAATCCAAACCCAACCCAAACCAAAAACACACATTAGAATAAAATAAAAAAATAAAATTTTCTCCTCTGTTTTTCATTCTTTGTCTTCCAGCAAATGAAGCGACTACTTCTTCACAATATTTGGAGATCAGTGGCTCTTGTTGGAGGCTGTCCCTCAAACTGGGCTTTTCGACTACCAGGTAGATATTCAACTCACATTTATAGAGACCAGGTGCCGTGCTCAGAGCTTTCACCATCAAATTTTGTCTTTCATCAAGATGCACAGTGGGTGTGTTTGAATCCCCCGAACCCATAAGAGGATCCAGTGGGTGAGTGAATGAATTGCAGGCTTCACACAGCTGGAAGTGAGAGTCAGAATTTGAACCTAGGTTTTCTTGCTTTGGATTCAGGCCTTCTCCCTCCACAGAAAGCACAATGTGGGACAAAACTCCAGAATCTTAGCACTCTTGTTTCTTCATTTGCTTTATCTGTTAAGTGAACTTCTCACTAATTTGGATGTTTATTAACTTCATGCAGCTCCCACCCTTTTAAAGACAAAGCTTCCTTTTTTATGTTATATAGGCAATGTTTGTATGAACTAATGGACTTTATCACTGGGACATGAGATTACAGAGGAAAATGGGGTAGTGAGGGAGTGGCTTTGCCACATCATGCTTTTTATAAATTTGTGGTCTGAAAAGCAAACTCCAGGATTCTATTTTCACCCAGGTTCTTTGTCACCAAGCACGGAGAAACATTTTGTTTGTGTTCTTTGGTCTCACTCTGGGAATTTGATGAATTCAACTGTGTGTATTTGTGTTTAGGCAAGTCATCAAATCTTCCTGTGCCTCTGTTTGAAACGTTTTTCTTCTATAATAAAGTCATAGATTTTTGATCAATAACATTTCTGTGAGAAATGACTACTAAACATTTTGGAAGGGATACACATGGCAGAGAACACAAGCTCTGCTGTTGGCTGGGAGCCTGCTCTCCACTCTGTGACCCACGTGGGGACCTGGTAGGCTGAGATCACAGGCTGTATTCATAGGCTGACCCTATAGCCAGCCTGCTTCATTTATAAGTGCACATCTGGGAGGATCATATTTGAAGAAGTTATCTTTTGTAACAGCCTTTGTGGTTTCTTTTTTTGCCTTTGTTTGGGGTGAGGCAGGGAAAATAGAGCCTGTTTTTGTAGTCTGTTCATGTGACCAGTATTACCTTGGTATGGTGTGTGTATTAAAATTCACATCTTTCCATTAGCAGGAACTTATTCTGCATTATCTCAATTCCATAGGGGCTGGGTTATTCCATTCATAATTAATTTTTTTTTACAATGAATTGCTCAGATACAATTTTGCCTTGTAGAAAAGCATCTCACTTACTCCTTATTCCTTCTATCCAAATACTCTTGAGCCCTTTTTAAAGCTTCTAAGAATCCTCTACTTCTTAGTACAGTGCAATGCCTGGTGATTTTTCCAACAGGAAGCAAAAAAAATTCCCACATTCTCTAGCAATTTTGGTACCAGCAGAGGCATCAGCTGTTTGCAGCTATCCCTTTGGGATCACAAAATCAAACAGTAATATCCCTGATATGGACAAAGCCTGGGCTTCAATTATTCAGCAAGAATCACAGTTGTGCAGGGAAAGCAGCATGCCAAAGTGGACTCAGCACAGGCCTGGGAGCAAGAAACTGCACATTTTAATTTAGATTCTACCCCTGATGCATTGCACTACTGGGCAAGTCCTGAACTTTCTGTGCCTAGGCTTTCGGGTGCAAGACCCAGTGACTGTAGCTCTCAGTCACACTGTGAAGAGCACAAGGAGAATTATGTCTCTCCCAGGTGCCGGGCAGGCAGTCGTTGGCTTTCTCTATGTCTTTTTAGGGGCTCATCCATTAGCCCTGGAATGCTTATCTCCTCTCAGGATGGCAAACCCTGATCTTTCCCCCTTGCCTGGATGGGCAGGAATGTCACTTTCCTTTTATACCCTCCTAACCTTAGGAATTAGGAGTACCTAAAATCGACCTGCCTGGATGAAAGCATGGAGTACATGACTTTAGCACTTTTGGAGTACAATTTCCCCTAACCAGGAAGGTGAAAAGACCCATGTTCAAGTTCCACCTCTACCGTTTACTTTATTTCTTCTGTCTGAAGACACATTTTCACTTGTACAAAATTGGGCTACATTTTATTATCAATGACATCTTTGCATATTGTCATAGTAAAAAGGTTCAGCATTTTTATTTCTTTTCTATGGAACATAAAATAATGATGAATCTTAAAATTGAAGTTGACTTGGACTCAATGAGATGCTACCATACAGCATCTTTTAAGTCTCAGTTTTCTTTGTAGAATGGACAATACTATTGAGGTTGGTGGTACAGATTCCTTATGAAGATAGAGTGAGATAAAATATATGATCAATTCTATCAGATAATTGGATAGTAGTTGCCATTCAATTAATTTTTGTTGATGGCATCTTTAAAGTCAAGAGAGCGAGGTGGTTGGAAGCCACTATTTAACATTTCTTTCTCCTTTATCATGCATAGGTGGGGGCTGTGCTCTTCCAAATGATGTCTGTGTTGACGTAAGTCCAGGTCTAACCTGTAGCAACCTTTTCTCTCTTCTTTTCCCTTTTACTCTCTTCTCCAAGTCCTTTTCTGATTGCGTGAAAAGCACGGAGAAGGAAGAATTGTTAAAGACTGGAAGCCTCGTGTGCATACCACAAATACAGTGTTGACCTATTTGCTTGGTACATGATCATCTGTTTTACAATTTTTCTAAGAATATCTTTTTATCATTCATGTGTCTTAAAAAATATTACTGACATAATGTAACTAGTTACATAGCAATAATGTGATTGAGCAGGAGTTGGAGAGATTGAATTTTAACTTGAACAAACTGAAATTTTAGGGTGACTGTGCAATATTGCAGTTTGTCTAATTAATATACAGAAAATAAATTTTTTCTTAAGTGTAAATCAGCAGTATAGTGCTTTGGGTAAACAAAACAGCAAAAGAAGTAGGTGTGATGCATTTATTTCATTTATTTAGAAAATATTTTTGTAGTAGTTTCAATGTGCTGGGCATTGTACTAGGCACCAGAGACACAAAATTAAAACTTGATGATTGGCCAGGAGTGGTGGCGCACGCCTGTAATCCCAGCACTTGGGAGGCTGAGGCAGGAGGATCATGAGTTCAAAGCCAGCCTCAGCAACTTAGTGAGGCCCTAAGCAACTCAGTGAGACCCTGTCTCTAAATAAAATACAAAAAAGGGGTGGGGATGTGGCTCAGTGGTGGAGTGCCCCTGGGTTCAATCGCTGGTACCAAAAAAAAAAAACTTGATGATTGCCCTTCAAAATGCCATGGCTGGTTAGGAAGGAAGGTGGGCATGAAAGGTTTCTTTGATGATTTATGAGCTAGACTTCAAAATATTAAATATTAACTCATAGTTAACTATAGTGTAACAATTTTAAATTTCCCAAATTCAATAATTATTCCATGGCTATTTAAGAAAGTCTCCTTGTTCTTAGATATTTTGGAGTAAGCCGTAACAATATTTATAATTGATTTTTGAAAGCTTCAGCAAAATAAGAATTACTACACACACACAAACACACAAATGTGTGCGTATGTACGTATGGAAAGAGAGAGAAATATATAGCTAATGTGCAAAATGTTAGAAATTGGTGAATAAGGGCAAAGAGTGCATTGTTTCATTCATGTAATTTTTCTGTAGTTTGGAGTTTTTCCAGATTAAAAATAAAAAAGGTTTACTCTTTATTTTTTTAAATTAAACTTTAAATTCTAAAATTTCCTGAATAAAAAACCAAAAATTTACTGTAATTAAAGTTATGTTTGCAATTGAGAAAGACTGTTTACTGATTCATGTAGATGACCTTTGAAGCACTGATAATTGAATTAGACTGTTTGTGCCCTTTTATATGTTGCCTGCCTTTGGCTTAATCAGGTATTTTTATTATAGCATTTTTTTGTATTTCTAGTTATATATTCATTATTTTTAGTGACTTGCTGCTGAGATTATAATATGTATTCTTAAATTATTCAGTCACATAAAATGATTAATTACATCACTTCCATAATAATGCTAGAATCCTAAAACACTTTGCCTCCATTTATTTCCTTCCAACGTAATTACCTCTTTAAGGGCCCAGGGTTCAAAAATTGAGTCACTCATTGAGGTGTAGGGGATTAAACTTCACTGTATGAATTTTGGGGAGACACCATTCAGTTCATAAAGGTGGTTCTATATTTTCTTCTATCATTTCCATTTGATCCTTTCATATAGATTCTTTTGTAAAATACTTCTTTTAAATCTATTTTCTCTATCTTTAAAAACATATATTCCTCAACATATTAATTATAGTAATTTAAAAGTCTTTACTTACTCAGTGTCTGGATCAACCTTTTTTCTTAAGAACATTAGGACAACATTTCTCCTAGCATTCAGCACCTTTTTTTTTTTTTTTTTATTGAGTGGTAGGTACTGTGTATGAAAATAGTAGAGACTTTAGATGATAGCTACTGTCTTTTAATGGAGATGTTTAACCCTTTCCTCTGCTAGGAAGATGGAGGGAAGGCAAATTGCTTAATCCAGTCTGGTCCTGAGTGGGAGACTTGGTTTTGGGTAACACTTCTGTGATCTGGGACTTTCAAGGACTTTGCCAGAGTCCTTCACTCTGGTAGTTTCTGACATCTGGTCTTTGCTTCTTAACGTAGTGAGACTGTCTGAACCTCTCCTCTGCTCCTCAGAGACTTCCTGATGAACTCTTGGCCTGATGCAGTGTCCAGTGTCAGCATGTACCTGTGGGGAAATGGGAAGTGGCTGTGTGCCAGGCTCCATTCTCCATCCTTTCCTTCTCACCAGGATGTTGGCCCCTCATATTTTCCAATTTTGTCTCTATAAAACCTAAGACTGAAAAATAACTACAAATTCCTCTGTGCCCCAGCCTCTATTCAGTCAGTCTCCTAGCCTTGGTCCACCACCACTCTTGAGCCATCAGAATCAGCAAATGCACGGGAGGAGGGACAGCTGTATCCTCAGCTCACCTTCCACCATCCGTGGTTCCTTACTCTCCAGCTGTTTTCTTCTAGCAGGACTTCTCAGCTTTTATCAGTGAGAATAATGACTGCCACAAATTACTCCCTCCTACCCGGAGGCAGAAGTCACAGCTGGCATTTAATTTTCTCAGCAACCCTATGGGATAGGTGGTATTATTATTATACATGTGTAATAATGAGAAAATATGTATTCATGTATTTTATAAAATACATAAAATAAAATAAATACATAAAATAAATAAATACATAAAATAATTTTATGAGATTTTATAAAATCTCATAAAATAAGAAGGATGAGCCCCAGACTGTTAAAAGAACATGCACATATAGCTAGTTAGTTATAGAGTCAAGATTCAAACACATTCTCTTTTGGTTCCAGAGCTCCTATTCTTGATCACCATTTTATACCACCTTTCCTGTTCAGCTCATATTCTTCTGTTTGCATTTTGGTTGTCAGAAGCTCTCATTTTACACCATTATCCAGGTCTTTTATTTCTAGGGGGATTCCTCACTTAGAGAACGCAGTAGATCTCAGGTGATTGGAATGGAAAACATTTGGGTTAGCTAATTTATGCTAAGCTGTGAATGACTACACAGCTAAGTGTTTTACAGTTCTCAAAATTATTTTTGTTTGCAGTGTTACTCAAAGAAATTTGCCTTAAAAATAAAATTGAGATAATCCTCTGAATACATTGTTCTTTCCTACCCCTTTTCATCCCTATTACCAATCTTATTTTGAGGTAGGGGTGTGTGTGTGTGTGTGTGTGTGTGTGTGTACATGCTTATATTGATATCAGCCTTTTAAATTTGTATGGTTTTATGGGTCTTTACTTACCTATCGATAGTTTTCTATATTTCTTTCTTGTGGTAAGGATTTAAGAAAAAGGTTCAGTGTCTCTTTTCTTTTGTCTAGGTTTTTTCTAAAACCTTTTATGGTGCCTGATTAATAGGAGCTAAATTAACATTTGGTAAATTAACTGTATATAGTTTTGATGAGGTGGGATGACTTGTTAGAACCTTTAAAATAATATCACAGAGTTTTTTTTCTTTTTGAAATCTGAAGCATACTTAATATTGAATATGAGAAAATGGAAAGGAAATATAAGATGTATTAGTGCTTAGAGACTGAAGAGAGAAGTAGAGGGAAAGAATCTTTCAGTATATTTCTGTTCCATTTTGCATACTGTTAAAACAGTGATGCTTTTGCTTATAATGAGAGAAAAACCACATATAGACTATGCAAAGAAACCCTTTCTCACCTATCAAGTTGGCAAAAGTCCACAAGTTTGCTAATGTACTCTGTTGTTGAAATCTGTGGAGAAATTGGCACTCTCATATGTGGTTGATTTGAATACAAAATAGGAAAACCTTTTGGAGGAGGATTTCACAATATTTATCAATGCTTTGTATGTCTTTACCTTCTGACCCAGCAATCCCATTCCTAGGAACTTACCATAAAATAGTACTGGAAAAGTAGAAAGATAATGCTAAAGGATATTAACAGTGCTATATCAATCAAAGCAAAGCCTAGAGAAAGCCCATATTTTGATCAATAGAAAACTAGTTGAATAAACTGTGGTGTATGCACAAGCTGGAGTGCTGTGTGGCTGAGAAAAGGCCTGAGGAATGTCTTTATGTACTATGGAGTAATAATTAGATAATGGAATAATCTTCCAGATATTTATTTCAGGTGGAAAAAGCAAGGTGGAGAAAAATGTGGCCATTGAAGGACACAAGTGTTGGGGTGGATATGAGGAGAGTATGTTTTGGGTGCAAGTTGGTTTGTTGGTTTCTTAGGGCTGCTGTAATAATGGAAACATTTTTCTCTCGTAGTTTTGGATGTTGATCCAAAATCAGAGTGTTGACAGGGATGTGGAGGCTCTGGAGGATCCAGGGAAGCATTCTTACTTGTCTCCTAGTTTTTGGTGGTTGCTGACCATCTCTGGCATTCCTTGGCTTGTAGCTACATCACACCTATTTCTACCTCCATATTCATGTGACTCTCTAACCCCTGTGTGTGTCTGCCTCTGGATCCAAATGTCCCTCTCCTTTCTCTTATGAAGGCACCAGTCACTGGATGAGGGTCCATTTTAATCCAGTATCGCATCTTAACTTGATTACATCTGCATAGATACTATTTCCAAATAAGCTCATATTCCCTGATTTCTTAGGTTAGGACTTCAAAATATCCTTTTGGGAACACAATTCAATGACAACAGAGGCTATGTAAATGTGTGTTGTGGGGGGGGATTATTTGCGTATGTGGTGGAGGGCTTATGTTTATCTGAATAGACATTATTTTGATTTTGAAATGATGTAAATATAAATATAAGACAAAATTAAATATAGAATTCCAGAAAGTAAAATTAAAATGAAGTAAATTATGATAATATTGAGTTTATGGCTTTCCATGCAGAAAGAAACTATTTCATGTGACTTCAAAAAGCATTTCTTTGATCATATTTCCCTAGTGGGATATACCCTAAAGAAAACAGAATTGAAAAAAAAATTGTTTTCAGCAATCATATTGTAGATGCTATTGTTAATATTCTATTAAGACTGTTGAGTATGTATTTATGAATAAATAAAATATGTAGTTTTGTTTGTATTATTGGATGAAAGTTGTAACATAAATGAGGCTAAGTTAAAAACCTTATAGTCTTACCTTTGAATCAGACATATGAATTTGAGTATATGATCCATCTTATTTTAGCACAACAACAAAATATCATATTTCTAGCTATGTTCACTGAGAAGTTCTGGAAACAAGGGCCAACCAAGGAGCAATCAGCAAACTTGATGCCAAGGTCCTGGTCAGTTAGCACCATTTCTTTCCTGAAAGAATGAGGATTTCTCAGAGAAATGGTGTGGATCTTGGCAGGAGGTGTTCAAGGTGAACCTGTTGCATCTCATCATATGACAGACAATGGAAACTATCAAAGACTGCCAAAGATATATTCAAGGGTCAACTTGAAGAGGCCCCTCTGGGAAACAATGTGACAATTTGATTGTCAATAAGGGTTATAACCACTTTGCACCCAAGCTTTTCAAATACGCTTAAATCCATAATTTACAAATTGTTATGGGTTAGATCTGGATGTCCCCTCCAAAAATCATGTATTAAAAGCATAGTACCTACTGCAGCAAGATTCAGAGGTGTGGGTCTTTTAGAAAATGATGGGATCAGGAGAGATCTGATTTAATCAGTAGATTAATTCATTTGATTGATCCATTTATAATTGAATGGACTACTTGAGGTAGAATCTAGTTAAAGGAAGTAGGTCACTGGGGGTGTGCTCTGAGAGGATTCATCTTCTCTCTGGCCCCTTCCTCTCTTTCTGCTTCCCAGTGACCATGAACTTAGCATCTTTCCTCCACCATGCCCTTTCACCATGATGTTCTGCCTTGGAGCCAGCCAACCAGACACTGAACCCTCTGAAACCATGAGCCAAAACAAATCTTTCCTCCTCTAAGTTGTTCTTGTCAGATATTTTGGGTACAGCAAAGAAAAGCTAACAACAAAAATGATTCAAGAGCAAAAATGCTATCAATGATCACCTATGGAGAATGCTAGGGAACCAGATCATTATTTTGAAAATCAAGCATTTACCTTATCTTTCCTATATAAACCAGATCCCTGGACAATTAAATAATTGATGAGGGGAAGTTTCTTTTACTAAAATATTCAAGCTAATAAAAGGAATAAGTGAAGAAAAAGAAAAGAAAATGACAATTTTGAACAAATGAAATAATAGATCTGCAATAATGACTGGCAATGTAAGAAAACCAATAGGATGTTAATGAACCCTGATAGAAGGATACACTGTCTATGAAGAACTGTGCTAAAAGTTAAACCAGATTTTGATAAAGCCTCGATTGCCAATTTATAGGAAATATAGGTTACAGAGGAATATCTTAAATCACATAATAGGGTGTAAATAGAAAAACCCATACAGTGGAAATCTCTATAGGACAAACAATTTAGCATCTTTAATGTGTAAATTTTAAGGAATATCCTTATACCACTTTTCCCAAAGGAAAAAGATGGAGATAGAAGTTATTGATTAAAAAAACTTAAGAAACACATTAACTAATTCCAAAGTACATGTTTATTTGGAATTTGTCTCAAATAATTAAAAAAATTTGTCTCAAATAATTAAAAAAAATGTTTGAACCATTTGGGAGAAATTCAAGCATTGTTTGAATACTTAAACGTATTTTTAGGTGTGATAATGATATTGTGGTGATATTTTCAAAAAATATGCTGAAAAATTAAGAGTAGAATGACACAAAGTTTGGGATTTGCTGACAATAGTCTGTCTGGAATATAGATTAAATTGTAAATTAGGTTATGAGTTGACAGTTGTTGAATCTGGGAGATGGGTGTATATACTGTTACTTTTGTAAATATTTGAAAATTTTTATAATAGGAAGATTTTGTTTCCTTACTTCTTATGGTAATAGGGATAGAACCCAGGGCCTCATGCATACTAGGCAAGTGCTCTATAATGGAATTACATCCCCAGCCATTTTTTTTTTTAGAGTGGTATTTAGAGAAGGATGAATGGGCTGCTAGAATATGAGAGTCCAAATCAATTCTATATTAAGTAAATTTTATGAAATCATTGGCAGTATAGCTGGTATAAATATTAGTATAAATGCAATGATGATAGTGAAAACAATAACTAAAATTTATTGGGTACTTACTGTATTCTTATTGCTTAACATATACCCACCAGGACTTTGGGGGTAGTAACTGTAAAATACCCATTTTACAGTTGAGGCCACTGAGATTCAAATCAAACAGATTTGAACTTCTTAAATTGCCCTCTAAGCTTTTCCATGTAAAACACCTCCACTGAGGGCTATACTTTTTCCTCTGGCTTCTTCATCTTCTCTCTTACATCTTTGACCATTTCTGAAGACCCAGATTATACCTCCTTAGTAAAGCATTGTCCTCTACCCAGCTTATCAACATTTCTTCCTCTCCTAGATTCTTACTTTGAATCATTGTAGAAGCTAATTATGTGCTGATCTGTGACATCTTTCATTGAATTTTTTTATTAAAGTATCTAATCCCTTAATTTACTTGTTCAAGTTCAGTGTCTCCAAGTAGACTTTTAGACATTCTGAGGGCATAAACAGTGTCTTATACTTTGTAGGCCTCATAAATATTGGCATCCTGCCTCATATGACAAATTTGTCTAGTTAATGAAAATAGTTTGGAGACTTCATAATGAATGGCCAAAAGAATAGATGCTTTGTGTCAGTGCCAGCAAAGATATCTAGATGGATATTATATTAAATTGTCCACATAGGAGTCCATGTTCAAAGATTCTTATTCCTACTCCTCTCATTGCGTAATAGTCTGCCATCCCTCCTCTCTACCCTTTCCTCAGTCTTTCTGGAGATAGGAGTGAGCAGAGAAAGAGAAATTCAATAGAGATGGATGGCACACATTCATTTTTCAATCTTACTCTCAATTTCTCCAACCTGCAGAGAATGAGTGTTTATCAGATCTTGGATATGTTGGAAACCTAGCAGGCCTGGTTCTGCTCAGTGTCTGGAAGTGGAGGAGGGACCTGAGGCTGGAAGACTGGTGATTGTAGCACTTTAGTGCTTCCTTGGACACAATCTATAATTTAAATTCTATCCAGAAAGCATTCTTAGCAATCCCATTTAGTTTTCCCACCTGAAACAAATTCTTCAACAGCTTTATCAAGAGCAGAAGTGGTATTTTATTTTCATCTTCCTGGCTCTGTGTCTCTCAATTCTGAACTTGGTTGGGGGGTGGGGGGAGTATGCTATTTATAAGTCCTTCAAACCTCAAGTATGTAAAGAAAGTGTATTTTAAAAAATGTTCCATTTATAGCAGCAAAACAGCAGGAGATCTTAAGAGCTAGGTCTGGTAAGTAAATTTTGTTGAAAGCAGAAACCTCAACTGAGGGACTAGGAAACTGGCCTGGCCCCTGCTCCCTCTGAAATGATCTGATTGTGTGAGGGAGAGGATGGCCATGGTTGGTAAGGTGCATGATTGGAGCTCCAGAGGCATGGAAACCTCTAGCCACTCATCACTAGGGGGAGAAGCAGAAAGGTCATTTTATTCAAAGAGGAATAAAATCCATGTCAAAGGAGTTATGGGAATGAAGAATAATCTGAAAGAATGAGAAAAAGAGGAGGAATATTAAAATGCACTGTCGAAGGACAATTAAGAAAAGTTCATGCAAGAAAATGGGAAGTGCAGCTTGAAATAAGACTTTGAATGTAGATGTACTGTGGTGTGCTCTTAAGTCAAGAGAGGAAAGTAGGCATGTTGGGTGGGAATCACTCTTTTCAGATGCTTGGGATGGAGACTCACAGCTAAAATAAGAAAAGTGGTCCAGACATGTAAAGATAATTTACCAAGGTCACAGCTGTTGGACTCATTTTTTTTTTTTTTTCTGAAGTTGAGGAGTTTTGCCATCTGGACCTTTTGTGGTGGGAGAGAGTTGGGATTAAGATGGGAAAAGCCCAATGAGCTGACCACACACAAACAAATACATGAGTTAACTTGAACAATTCCACTTTTGTCTTCTTTATAGACTAGACTGCTGAGCAAAATATCTTTCAATGATAATTCCTTACACTAAATAAGTTGAAAAATTACTGTACCTTCTATGGATATGGTTGCTCAAAGGTTCATATGCTACAGACTGTGTCCCCAGTGTTGATAGTGCTCAGGTAGAACTCTATGAGGTGGGCCTAGTGGAAGGACATTAGATCAGAGGGGACTTGGCCCTTAGCAGTGATTAATGTAGTTCCCACAACATGCTGGTTAGTGCCTGCACATGAAAGCTATAAAAAGAGAAAGCCCAGACCCTGAAACTCCATGCCATCTCCTCTGCAGTGCTCCCACCATTGTGATAACCTTTGCCATTGTGATGAAATTCCACCATGTTGTACTAACCAGAGGCCAAATGGATGGGGCTGCTTGATCTTGGATTTTCAGCCTCCAAAACTGTGAGCAAAATAAACCTCTCTACTTTATAAAATTTCTAGCCTCAGTGTTTTGTTATAGAAACAGAAAATGGACTAATACAATACCATAAAATGTTGTAAGCTTCATATTGATATTTGGTTGACTACTAGATATAAAACTTACTAATGCTACACTAAGGGCAAAAAAGTGATTTTTCTTATTTTGTGAAATATGATGTCTTTACTCTTCCAAGATGTGGCATCCCCAGAAGGACTAAGGAGGGAGGGCACACCTAACAATTAGGCTTTATCATTCAAAGAAGGGTCTGAAGGCAGCTCCATCAATATCACCCAAGAGCATGTTGTAAATAGAGGAATGGGTCTTAGGACCCATTCCAGAGTCAAAGAATCAGAATCTGTATTTTAACAAGACTGGTTTGATAAGTACTGACATAGGTGATTTCTACTAGTTTTTCAATTTCTGAAATTTTATGAATTTTAAATACTTCGCTATAAAGTATTCCCTTTGTAATTCTGTAATCAAATGAGTAATTACAGTTCTGGAAGTCAACTAGGATGTCTTCACTCTTACGAATCTATCCATTACACACTACATGCTCACATGAACACAGCAGTTATTGTGTTATCATGAGTTCTAACATGATTTCCCCTCAGGAAACTGATTAAACTTGAAACTGCCTTCTTATTTTTTCACTTAAAAACATATTTTTGGAAAAATTTATCTGAACCATGAATGGGAGAGACTATTTAAAATGGGTCATTATAGCTCCTCCATGTGTCACGAGGAACACAGTGCTTGGTTTTTATGGAATAGTATCATGCAGAGGGTAGAAAAATGCTTAATTAGCTCATTAGCTCTGAATTTATTTTTATCATGTAAACAGTCTTTTGCAGAAGTCATAATTGCTTATAGATGCTAATGCTGACTATATTTTAAAAATCTAAAAATTGCTGTCATTGGAGTTGTGTCTTGAAAATATGTTTATCTATCTTAGAGCAAATGCTTTCTAGAATCCTGGAAGGCACTTTAAAAATTTTTTTGAGGCACTTAAGCTCAACAGCTAATGGAAGATCATGTATTTAAATAATTTACACTTCCATCTGGTTTAAAGAACACCAGGTGGAAGTTGCTGATCAGGATGAGTCTGTTACGTGGAAGGAAATGTTTGCTCAAAATAAATGAAAGGCAAACATTTACATGAGCTCCATCTTTTTGTCTGTGTGGGTAGACTCCTGTTTCCTGCTCTCGTATTCCCTGGGCCTGGATTCTATCTTGTACATTCACTTTGTATTGACGAGGGTCCAGAGGAACACGATTAATGGAGTGACTTCCACTGTTTTATTTTCTTCTTCACAATCTTTTGATCATAAGCAATTATTGTCTCCCTTTCTCGTTCTTTCTGCATGCCAACCTGAAATCAAAAGGGGCTGCCCCCTTTCTGTAGGAGAGAGGAAGCTGAGCTTCCTGGATGCAGTTCTGCTAGTTGCTGGGCCAGCTGGCAAATTTTATGCTTCCCACTGAGAGTCACAGTGTGCTGTCAAAGGCTTGGTTTTGTGAGTTGACTTCTGATAGGCACTTACTGTATCTTACCTGTCAACTCCACAGTGGACTTCCTCATTTACAGCATGTGGCTTGCAAGCACAGACCAAACCCTTCCAGCCAAGAAGAGTCCTACAGAGCACATGGCTCCACTTCCCAGCTCTTTTCTGCTTATTGTGCTTGTCAGACATATTCTTCCATGCTTGGACTCTTTTCTTGGTGCATCTGAGTATCTGTGTGTGTCATTTTGGGGTAGATAAAAGAACCAGAACCATTCCTGCTGTTAACCTTAGAAAGGCAAAAATCAGAGTATCATAAGGAAGAATTACTGGCTATGGAGATTTTTTCCAGAGTTACCCATCAACTGGCCTAGCAATTCCTTAACTTACATGGGAGAGCATTAGACAGTTATCACAAACTGAGTCTGTGCTTGGAAATGCAGCCTTTATAGTCCATGTATTGCAAGTTTTTCAAGATATCACAGCCTCCATACTCTACCAGGATTACACTAAAGTTTATCTACCCAGCCTCTAAGACTCCCCAGGGAAATAGATTACAAAATCTGCAGCAGCTTCAAACTCATCTACCAGAGCCAAATGAAATACAAATTCCAAATGTTTCAAGTTTTATTCTAGGTTTAGAAATTACACTTTTTTGATTCAGATCTAAATTTGACAGCGTACTCTCTCTTATTGCTAGGAACAAGCCTGGGCAGGGCTGGGGGTGGGAAGAAGAGTGGCCGGGAAGGTCCACTTCTTCTGCCAATGGTCACTGTGTGGGCATCTCTGGGGGGAGCAGAGGGACTTTGGTGTACTACAGAAATATTGGTCATGGGAAGGAAAATTGTCAATGGAATTGCTTTAGGGACATTTTCAGTTAGCATTAGACCACTCAGTTTGCAATAGGCAGTAGTCATTTCTGTCATCACTTTTCCTATTTAGCTCTTGGCAGAACATTTGGGTTTGGACCAGAAAGGAGGCTTGGTAGAAGATGTGGGTGTTGAGACATTGCCTCACTGTGCCTCCTCTCCCTCCCCCTCCAGGCTGGCCTAAAAGTCTCTGAGTATGAGGTTGGTGTATTCAAGTGTGGGGAGCTCAATAGTCGTGTTCCCAGCCACCCTCTGAGGGTACCACTCCAAGAGGCACTGTGGGCAGGTGCTTATGCTTTACCAATGTATGGAAAGCATATGGAAGAATCGACTCAGCAAGCTTGGCAAGGACACTGTTTAATATCATCATCATCATGTTGAGCAAGCAGGGCTCATAAGGCGTGCTCAGAAAAATTCATTCATTTTCCCCACTGCTTATTTTTCTTTAGCCCTTAAGACTAGTCTTGCTTTCCTGGTTAGTTCCAGATAACAAAAGATCCTCTGGTTTACCTTAAGTAATAAGTCAGTCCAAGTTTAGTTATCAGTGTGTCCAAGCTAGGGTAATATATCAAACACCTGTTTTCACTTACTGTCCATTTTTTTTCCTTTAGCATGGGTGAGCCTGCTGCACATTGCTCCACTGCAGAGGGGGTGGTAGTGGCCCATTCATTCTCCGTATGTTGTTCTTCTTCCCTAGCCCCAGAGTTGGGGTGATGGTTATGGGAGAGAAGAGAAGATCTCACTCTGGGCATGGGTACTCCCTGGACTTAGAAACTTTGTAAAATGATTTTTCTCTTGTAAGATGCTGGTGTGGTCTGAATGTTTGTGTCCCCTGACCCCACCCAATTCAGTAGTGGAAATGCCAACTGCCCTAGGTGATGATTTTGACTGTGGGACCATTGGTAATTGATTAGGTCATGGGGATGGAGTCCCACTGAATGGGATGACACCCAACAAAAGAGGCACAGGAGAGTTTCCTTGCCCCTTCTATCTGGTGAGGACACAGAGAGATGGTATCATCTATGAACCAGGAGGTAAGGTTTCAGCAGGCATCAAATTTGTGGCCTTAATATTGGACTTGCAGACTCTATAACTGTAGGATCACTTTTTACTGTATATAAGCCACCCAGTTTATGGTACTTTGTTATAGCCACCAAAATGGACTAAGACAAACAATTTCATGGTTTATACTCCATCTTTCCCTCTGTCTGTTGGTCTCTGTCTCTGTCTGTCTCTCCATCTTACACATACCCATTTCTTGGGTTTTCCTACCTGTGAATGTGTTTCTACTGGTGAATTGCATACATCTCCTTCCACAGTCCTGGAGGGTCACTGCACCAACCAGGTGATCACATGCAGCCCCTATGCTGGTTGCTTTTATGAGAGGCCCTAACTGGGAGCACTCGGGTATCTTCTGCCCCAACAAATTCTGGGCACATAGAGAGGCCCTGGCACAGTCATCTTTACTTCACTGTCAGAGGAGCTGGCCAGTCCTCTTCCTGCCTGTGAAAATCAGACCACAGTCTCCCCTGACCCCATGCACAGACAACACATGACAAGCTCTGAGAGGAATCCAACCAAAGTTGTTTCCTCAGACTGAAAGGAAGGGGAAAGCACTGAGTTACACCTGCAAGTCCCTTCGCCTTGGAGAGGCTGCGATTCAAGGCACACAACAGTACTCCAAAAAGTCCTCTAGTAATCTCCAATTGTTTTTTCAGTTCCTCTATTTCTTTTCAGGTGGGGCGGGGGGGGGGGGGGGAGGGTAGTTGGCAGAGAATTGAATACCAGTTCTTAAATAGCCCGTGCATTTTCTGACTGGTGGCCTTGTGTCTCACTTTGAAATGTGATATTTATTGTCTTGAGTATTCTGATAAAATTAAGGTTGAAATGGTTTACATAACATCTGGTTATATTAAATCAAAGTATGAGTTTAAAAACGCAGGTTTTATGTTCATATGGCTGTGTGAATATCTATGCATTCTCAGTTGAAACACTTAAAATTTAGTTTCTGTTCTGTTTCCTCTTTAATTACATGTACATTTCAATGAAGAGCTCACTGAGGAAACAAATTCTTTTTGCAATACAGAAGTTCTTCTATTGCCTGTTTAACTGGATAAAATAGGAAGAAAACCTTTAACATAATTTCTAAGAGGTAAATGGAAGAATATTGAACATTTTAACCCCCTTCTCCACAGCATGGGGTCCTCTAAAAGCATGGTCTTAAGTAGTGGAATAGAATTTAAAATGGAAGTAGTAAGATCAAAAACAAGAACAATATTTAAGCAGCTAATGCTTATTTTGAAGCACCCACACTTCTCCAGATGTTATGTTATGAAGATTGGCTGTCAGAACCTCAAAATAGCTCTGTGTGTGTGTGTGTGTGTGTGTGTATGTGTGTATGTATGAGAGAAAGAGAGAGCTGGCACATGTGGGAAGACAGATGATATTAGTATTCTTATCTGATGGAATTTTAGTAAGTACCTAAGGTCATAAGGTCATATGGATTTTTTTTTTTTTTTTTTTTTTTTTTTTTGCGGTGCTGGAGATTGAATCCAGGGCCTTGTGCTTGCGAGGCAGGCACTCTACAACTGAGCTATATCCCCAGCCCGGTCATATGGATTTTTAAGTGATGGAGTTTAGATATTAATCTGGGAAGTGTAACTTCACAGATGATTTCCTTAGTAAGATTGATAGGATAATTGGGGAATTCTAGAATTCCATGTATTACCTCAATTATTCAACTTCACTTAATTTCAGTCATTTCATATAACTTATTTTAAATAATCTTGCCCACTGAAAGTTGCCTTTTTTTCTTAGGAAATGGGAGCATCAAGATGAAGGAACAAGTTTTACAAGAACAGTGCCAAATCATCTTCTATAAATTTTCTTTGCTCCTTTCACTAATTTTTAAGAAACTTCCATTCAGTGCATTTCATCCAATGAAAAGTGTCAAGGGACTTGGGTCATTTGTGTTCTTTGGTCTGTTTTCTTGGCAGTCACAGAAGAGCTTCTTTACTTAGGTTGGTATTTATGGACCTGTTAGCTCCCTAAAGAAAGGGAAAGACTAGGTCTGAAACTGGCCATGTGGACAATCCAAATGGACCAATGCCCAGTGTTTCTCTTCACAGTCTCATTGTGGATTAGCTTTGGCTTAACCCATGTTACCTTCTGGAGGAGAGAAGACACATGTTTAAATCAAGTTATATCTCAAACCAGAAGGGTTCAAAGATTCTTACAGATTTTGCCCCTAGACAGAAATAAGCAAAATATTCACCTTTTTTATACCCTCCCCCTAGGATTCAAGATGTTCTCAGAATGGGAATAACATCCCTTCTCCATACACCTCTTTTGCTATTCTGAATATCTTTGCTCTGGAGCTACTTTGGATGCTCAGGAATTTCCTGAAATGCAAATGACTTTAAATTAGACTATAATGGCTTTCCAGGCAATAGAGGCATTCATTCCCTTTTCTTCCTCCAATCACTTTAAATTTTAAATTTTATTCTTTCAATGTCTTATGAATCTTATGATTAGTATGAATAAAAAAAAAAGATATCCAGAATATGAGGCCATTTTATTTGTGGATTGATGTGTAATCCAAGTGAAAAGCCAGAGCCAGGACAAAAACTTAGCCCTCCCAGGGACACATGCCTCCCTTGGTTCTTCCTGGGTCAATGCCTGTGCCTTTATTTGTTTTAGCGAATATCTGGAGTATTTACTGTGTTGTCCCAGGTGCTGTGCTAGGCACTGTTGTGTTGCAAACAAAATGATACAAAGTCTCATGCTTGATTGTCTTATGTTCTCATGGGTGGAGACAGAAAATGAATTAGTAACATATACAGAATGTTGCAGATAGGAGTGATGAAGAAAAGTAAAACAGGAAGGGAAGCTAGAGATGCTGAGGTCGGGGAGGGGTGGTTAATTTCAAGCTAGACCCTTACTTAGGAAGGCCTGGCTGGGAAGGTGATGTTTGAGTCAAGATTGCAGAAGTGTAGGAAGTCAGCTTCAAGGGGATGGGGAAGGGTGCTAGGAAGGCCATGACTTTAGGGAGAGCCACTCCCCTGGGGGACTCTTTGGCTTGGTCTTCCACAGCACTGTACCTCTGGGATCAGTGCAGAGCCCAGGTGACCTCTGAAAGTCAGGACAGAGGAAGTGAGGCTTTCTAGAAAAAAATGAGGGGAAGAAAGTCTATTGTGGGAGCCTGGCAGGGGACCTCGGGGCCTACACTTTCTTCCCCAGGGAGATGCCATTCTGTTTCATTTCTCAGTACAGAATCCTGTGTCTTCTTGAATTGTCTGTTTATGCAATATTCAGCCATCTGTGAGGTTAGAGGGCTCACTCAGCACCCTCCCTTCTGATGCCAATGCAAGTTTGAGGGATTTCTCAAACCATTTTGATAATTCACTAGAAGGACTCACAGAACTCACTGAAAGCTATTATACTCATGGTTATGGTTTATTACAGGGCCTCACAAATAATCTCCTTGAATGCAAGATGGGGTATAGCATAAAATAAATCAAGGGAAGAGAGGCACTGGGTAGTATCCAGAAGGGTCCCAAAATTCCCAAACTTCACTCTCATGGACAGTGCTACCTTCCCCCTCTTAGCCTCAGTGTGTGACCATACACAGAGTACTGCCCACCAAGGAAGCCCACCCAGCCCAGGTGTCCAGGGTTTTATTGGAGCTCATCTGTGTGGCCCTTCTTTAGTGTCCAATCCTTATGAAAGCCAGGCTGATACTTTCAGTCTCCAGTTCCTCTGAAGAGGGGTGGATCGAACGGGATCCACCATGAGTGGTGCCGTTAGACTGTCTGGCATCTCTTGGGAAACAGAGATGCTCCTGTTAGGCATGACCTTTGAGGTGCCTGGAGATCACCTCTCAGTGGCTAAGGGCAAAGGCCAGACCTCGCCTTTGGATAGGTTTCATTTTCACTGTAGTCTATTATATACATCCACTTTTCTCCAACATCTTTACTTTTGCAACATCATTACTAGTCTTCCTTAACAGTGCACAGGATGGCGGAAGAGGCAGAAACAGAGCTGGGGGCTTCACATCTGCACACGAGGGACCCACATATTTTACGTGTGCATCAAAATGTCTTTACTATTGAATATATAGCAGGTGCTTTTAAACAACATTCTTTTGATTTTCTTTTGTCCCTTTTAGAAGGAAGGAGGGAAAATGGGGAAAAATATGTACATATTCTGCACAAAATCATTGAAGGTAAGTAAACTAATAGCACATAGATTTAAATGTTTACTGGTTTGTGTCAGTGTCTGGGTATACAATGAATAATTCATATCAAACTAGTAGAATGTAACATTTACATAAAATAATACTTTGCAAATTTATGGTAAGTACTAATTACTTGCCTTATTTGCCATGACTATGATATTAAATATTCATAAAAATGTGATTATTTCTTTGATTTGGCAGGCATTTAGATTTCTCTACAGCTTTTCACACTGCTAATTTTAATCCAGTAAATTATCTGGAAGAAAACAGTATGCAGCCTAAAAACTGTTCAAAATTCACTCCAACATTGAGCACATTATGGACGTAATGATCCATTACAACCAAACTTCAAGAAGGGCTTACAAGAAAACTGAGAATTAAACAAAGAAATATGGAGGCTATCATCATGATTTATCAGATATGTTTATTAGATTTTTTTTTTTTTACACATATTGTGGTCAACCTTTAGAAGTACTATTTTGATACATAATAAATGCACTTTGAGGTGTTTGGCTCCTGCCAGGAACCAGTTTAAGAGAATTTACCAGGACTGTGCCAGTGTTCATTTCCCAGCTTGATGTTCAGGGAGATTATTTGTGAAGCCTATTAATGTGAGAATCTGAACTGTGGGTTCTAGAAATGTGCCCTTCATGGGACCAGGGGAGGGAAAGGCCCCACTCCCTTCATTAGTGCTCCTGGTAGAGCTTGAGGTTCTGAGGGCCACTGCATAAGGTTCATGTCAGAGGAGATCTCACCACTTTATGACCTGAATATTTTATATCCTGTTAACTTATAGTGATTCTCCTAACAATTTATCTGCTTATTTTTTTTTCAATTAGCACAAAATCAAATTCTTAATGCATGCAAATTCTCCCATCCAAAATTTCAGAGAGGAAAAGAACCTAAGATGGGACCCCTGGTAACCACCAGCCAGGAGCACAGGACCCCAGCTGCTGCTCCAGAACCACCACCGCCGGGCCAGGCTCAGGCCCTGACCCTGGGCAGCCCCAGCTGTGAACACATACCTGCCAGGTCGTCAGGCCACCATATCCAGATCCAAGCACAGGCCTGCATCCTGTCCCTGGTCTAGGCCCAGGCCTACACCCACACTGTTGCTGACCACCTAACAATATCAGGTTGCCTTTACCCACAAACATTGATTACCCCTGACCTGGAGGCAGTGGGACAGCACCCTTCTTGGGACACAGCATTATCAAGTACCTCACTGAACAATAGGAGTTTGAATAGTACAGTGTAATTTAGTGCAGAACTTTCTTTTTCTTTTTCTTTTTTAAATAGTAGTATTATGGGCAGGGATATAGCTCAGTTGGTAAAGTGCTTGCCTTGCAAGCATAAGGCCCTGGGTTCAATCCCCAGCTCCACCAAAAACAAAAACAAAAAAAGTAGTATTATTATGATTTTTCCTAATATATTTACTACAGTCCCACTTTTTTCTTATTAATATTCTTATCTTTCTATCATCCTCTAATATAGCTGTGTACTTGGAGACTCATTCTCTTTTCTCATGCTAAAAACTTATTTCCTTTAATTCTGCTCTCACTATTCCTACAGCGTAGTACCTCTATAGACTCACTTCCTATCTCATTAACATCATATTCTACACCCCTCCGCATCCTTTTTTTCCACTACTTGAAATTGTGGTCCTTATTGCAAACCTATTGATTATGTGGTAGATAATAATTTGAACTCATTTCTGTATATTATAATGCAGTTAATATCTAAATAGGTTCTATATGGTTTAAGGACACATATTGTTTATATGGGGTACTGCTAATAATAATCTCTTCAAGGTGAGGTATTGGAAATCTGCAGGGACACTATAAGTCTTTATAGGGAAACTGCAATTCCTCTGATTTGCACTGCTAGAGGGGAAGATATACAAGCAACATGAGAAAACACGGGAGGAAAGTGTCCCAAACAAACCTAGATGATATATCAACAGAACCCAATGACGACATGGTAGAAGGAATGTCAGAAAGGGAGTTCAGAATGTGCATCATTAGAATGATCCGAGAAGTGAATGAGGGGATGAGAGAGCAAATGCA
>JAJEJO010000756.1:398552-413554 GCA_020662805.1 Glaucomys volans | reverse complement strand
CTTAGATTTCCCTGACCCCTCCCATGCACTTCCTATAACTTGCCCGTATGTTCCATTTCCAGAACATCTTCCATTTGCCCTCTTTAGGCATCGGGTACCATTAAGAGAATGTCTGATTTCTGCAGTATGAAGAGCAAAGATTTTTTTCAATGACAACATCAACGATTGTATTTTTTGGTGACCTATTAGAGTATTAAAGTTGAATATACTGAACTAGTTTAAACTACTGCTAGTTAGTGGTTATCATAAAAATGCCCGTAATTGCCAATTATGGACTTTTTTCTCTGAACCAGTCTGTCACTTCTAAACTTCTCCTTTTAAAGAAAAAGAATTCAATGGAAGAATGAGGCTGGCAATCCCATCACCAGACACCACTAATTTCCCATGCCCCTCTGAGAAAGGACATTTTTCAATGCATTGTTTTACCTAATTGAGACTCATAAACTCATCAATCATGGTCGTTTCCAAGCTTTTCTTTGAGGCTTTTTTCGATTTTCACAGTCAGAAGCCCTAAATTAATCAATCACGGCATCACATCATGGGCAATTACCACAGGCAGATGTGCCTGCCTGTCACCGAGACTGCAGGTGGGCTCTCAGCTGGGTATTTTAAAGCACTTTTGTCTTTACAACCAAATGGCACCCCGGAATCTCTCAGTTATTATTGCAAAAACACTTATGAATGTCCACAGAGTGGGCAGCCCAGGAAACCAGTCCACTGCACCCCACTGGCTCGCAGCAAATGAGACGGAATGAAAAGAACAAATGCTGAATGTGGACTGCACCAAAGGATGCCTGAGCTGGTCCTCACAGGGCCAGCATCCATCCTCCAAGACCTGGGCCTCAGCACGGGCTCACTTGTGAGGGCACCTGTTCCCCACAGGTGATCTGGACTTTTCTAAAATATGCTTTATGTCTCTTGTCCTTTCTTTTTAAATCTTAGAACCCATTTTCACTTTTTCTTCAATTTGTGTGTCCCTCCCACCCCCAGCTACGTTCATGGATGCCTGTGATAAGGTGTCTTTTTGAGACTCATGGGCCTGGGGTGACACCAGGCTGGCTGCACATGGGTGGGAGCTGATGCCCTGGGCTCAAATTTCCTTGTCCAAGAAACTAGCACTGTGAGATGCTTCCTGTCCCTCCTGACACTGTTCTGCTTCCTCGAAACCTCTGCCAGTGCCCAACCTGGAGGAAGTCTTATTTCTGCCCTAATGTGGCACTGTGTCTATGACGCTGGTGGATCTTAGGGTCAGGAAAACAGGAGGGACAGGCACAGAAAATCGTCTGCATGTGATTTGCCCCAAGAGAACACCATCATAGGGGCCTGCTCATGAGGACTTTCCAAAGAGAAACCAAGTGAACTCAAGATCTTTCTTTTGTTCTCTCTCACCTCTGTCTTGCTCTCCCCTCTGCAACTGCCCTCCTCTGTTCCTCACTCTGATTTTATGTTTCCTTTCCTTGCTCAGGGCCGTGTGTGGGGGTGGAGGAAGCGGCAATGGAATCCTCTGTTGCTTGTTCCAATTCTCTTCCCACCATCCCACTGGGCATTTCCTCTCCTCCCATGGTTCTGGATAGGGCCCTGTCCCTGCCCCACACACACATGTGGCAATGCCTAGGAGCCTTTTAGATTGTCATATGGGAAGGGAGCCCTTGGCATCTCCTGGGTCGGGGCCAAGAATGCTGGTAGAGGCCCTCCCACAACAGACAGTGCCCACAGTGCTGGGACTATATACTCCACCAGGTATCTTCTGCATATCCTTAGTTTTCAGTCCACACACCTTAGAGTTGAAATAAAATTTAGATATAATTTAGTGCTGTCATTACCTCCTGGCTCTATTTTCTCACTGACAGACAAAAGCTGAGCCCCTAGAAATTCTGGTGTGTCGGAGAAATCCAACCCTCACCATGACATGGAGGCTCTGTGCAAACCCTGCCTCTGCCACACATTAGCCTTGAAGCAGGGCAAAGGGTGGGTGGCATTCTCAGCAACTCGGTCTCCTTAAATGCAAAATGAGGATGAAGAAACCTCATTCCCTGGGTGGTTGCAAAAATGAAAACCTTCTCGATTGCGCTTCACATTCCTTGGAAGTTGATACATGCTTATTCCTCCTTTTTTCCATCTGCCGCCCCCCTTCCCGGATACTCTTCCTCCTGTAACATCACATTTGAAAGACACCGGCAATGCCCCAGGACCATTGTGAACTTTTTCTGACAGCGGCCACAGCTCCTTCCTTATGGGACCTCGAGGACTGTTGGCACCTGGAACCCAGCCCCAGGGGTGTGTGACCTGGGATGACCAAACACTGAGAAGGAAAGAGATAAAATGGATCAGGACCAGTAATTCGGCCCTGCTTTCCTTTTTTTTCTTGGAACTTTTGGATATTTTTATATTTGTTTCTTTTCTTTCCTTTCCTTCTCTTTTATTTATTTATTTTTTGAGGGGCTGGGAAATCAAACCCAGTGCCTCAAGCAGGCTAAGCAAGAGCTCTACCCCGGGATAGAGCCCCAGCCCTCTGTTTCTTCCTAAGTGCTGACTTCTTAGAGAATTGCAGGCATCACTGTCCCTGACTTGACAACAGATTGACTTATTACTTTTCAACTTTATCATGGGGCCAGAACAATCAGAATTTGGTAGAACCCATATTTAGAATTTTGAATTGGGATCTTTTCTTTCTTGTGATGTTGGGGTGAGAGTAAATTGCAGCTTCCCAGCAGCCTGATCGCCAGAGGGGGGAGAAAAAAACAACAGAAGTCTGCAGTGTGCTGCAGGTGAGATGTACCCAATGCATTTCCACTTAATAATATTTTGTTTACGGTGGGTTTATCAAGAGGTAACCCCTTTGTAGGTTCAGGAGCATCGGAACTGACCAATTCTCTTGCCAGCCCTCTTCTGAGTCAAAGATGGAAATAACATGTCACTGGCTGGAGAGAGACTCCAGGTGCCCAGAAGCTTTGACTATTTAAGGGATCACATGGCCTGCAGCCAGAAGGGGAATGATTCCTTGTGGCCTCCCCTGTAAGAGTTGCTGAGCTCAACCATAATAAAAACCCAAACACAGAACAAAAGGCCAGCCAGCCAGAAGCACAGCCTGGGTCAGGAAGGAAAGAGAGGCAGAGACGAGAGGGACCAGGCGCCCACCCCAGGAACACCCTGATCAAACGCACAGCCTCTCCATCTTCAAGTCCTTGCCCAGCTGGTTTAATATTTAGTTACTGCACCATAGTAAAGTTCACAGCCGTGTTTCCAAAGAGACTCATTATTTATGCAAACACGCCATTCCTCCATATGCACTGGATCGAAGACAGCAAAGAGCCCTTAATGGGCCACAGCTCCATTTAAAATATTTACCAAAACAGATGCCAAGTCTAGCACCACGTAAAAGTGGATGGGGAGAAGAGGTCTGGAAAACTTTTATCCTGGAGGGTAAAGTCTCGCAGAAATGAGGACTTGGGGCCAACGCAGCCCACAAGGGCCTCTGGGAACACCCTGCCTTCTATGGGCATGCAGACTCGGACACAGGAAGGTGAATCTTACCATCCCCAGCCTTACCTTTTCCTCCCACCATTATTATTATTTTTTTTAATGTAAAGAATTTTAAGCCTGGAAGAGCTTAGTTTATTATTGTTGTATGCTATTTATTTACTTACAGTGCTGGGGATGGAACCCAGGGCCTTGTGGATGTTAGCAAGCACTCTACAACTGAGCTATATCCCCAGTCCACCTGGAAAAATTTAAAGTCACTCTTCCATGATTAACTGCCCAGGCTCCAGCCCCTTGGTCTTGTACATTTTCACAATTCACTCCACTTTGTCCGACCTGGTATACGAGTGTTCAGGTCTGCCTGCTTTTCTGAGTTTCCATTGTTCTGGGGAAAGCTCCGGTGCATCTGTCTTATGTCTGCTTAATTCTTAGACCTGGGAAGGAAGCCCAGAGGGCTGAGGAGCAATAGGGCCTCCTGCCCCCACCACCACACACACTAGGAGCTGTGATCTAGGACAAGTCCACTGAACACACGTCCTATAAGAGAAGACCAAGCAGTCCTGGGGTTTTCCATGCAGCCTGGCTCCTCTGGAACCAGCTCCCAGAGGCAGCTTTGAGCGCTAATTCACGAGGTCAGGTTTGCAGGGCAAATTGATAGGGCATCGTCTGAAAAGTCTCCAGTTATCCTTTTTCCAAAGTTTCTTTTGACTCTAGCTGACCCAAAGCCTTGTGCTCAAAGGAAGGAGTGAAAAAGGAAAGAACCTGAGAGTGCCTCCAGGGTTGTTTTTCAAGATGGAAAAATGATAAGGAAAAAAGATGTCCACCCTGGAATGGATGACTCTCCTCCATGGAGATAGAAACTGGTCCTCTGAGCAAGCCACACCCGATGTCTCTCAGCCTGAGAAGGTGGCATCCCACTCAGGAAAGCAGAATGGGCCTTAGAGAATTGGGGGACTCCCAGACATGCCAGGGAAGCCCCCATGAGGGCCCCAAGACAGCTTCAGGGTACAGAGTCATGAAGGAAGGATGGAATCTGAGGAAACAAGAGCCAAAAAGGAACCACGATCGGTTCACACTCCCAGGAGCAACCCTACCTGCTGACAGACTCTGGCCAGGAAGCTGGGAGGCTGTTTTGCAGACATTTGCAGTAACCAGTGCACTTAAGGAATAGAACTGCCACCGTCAGATTGCCACAAGGAGCTTGGTTCTTTCTGTGTGGCTGAAGGTGAAGCTGATGAACCTTTGTTATGGAAATCACTATAACTATTCCCTGCATGTCTCTGGCCTGTGAGCCCACCCGCCAACCAAATGTTATCTGTCATTAAAAACTGTGGCTCGGGGCTGGGGATATAGCTCAGCTAGTAGAGTGCTTGCCTTGCCAGCACAAGGCCCTGGGTTCAATCCCTAGAACCGTGTTAAAAAAAAAAACAAAAGAGAAAAACTGTGACTCATTCTCCCACAGGATGAGCAGCGATCACTGGACTGTGGGTGTTGAAGACGGTCAGTGAGGACAAGTTTGCCCAGATCTGGTGATAAGAACATGAATAACTCCATAGATGACAGTGGCTGCAATCTCTCAGTCTCACAAATGTACACACACCAGGACCCAACAATTCCACTTCTGGAAAATTAATCTTACAAATGAACTTATGAGGCATGAACTCTTGTGAATTATTTGGGTACAGGTCATTCAAAGTGGACACATGTGAAATGATACAGGTACACAGTTATTCACTGGAGCCCTAAGTTTTGGGGGGGTTGTTCTGTATTTCCATTGACTTTGTCTTCCAGTTCTATGGATTTTAACACATGCAATGATTTGAGCTACTGCAACCACAATTAACACGCAGAACAGTGCCATCAGCCAGAAAAACTCTTCTCCTGGTCTCCCTCTTCACTAGCGCTCTCTCTCTCTCTCTCTCTCTCTCTCTCTCTCTCACACACACACACACACACACACACACACGGACTTTTTTCTCCAGCACTATAGTTTTGTCTTTCTAACAATTTTAGGTAACCCTTTGAAACCGGCTTCCGCATAAGGCCTTTGAAAGCCATCTAACTCAGTGTCTGCTGAGTAACTTACTCCTCTTTTTTGCAGAACATGATCCATGGTATGGCTGGACCACAGTCTATCCATTCTCCACTGATGGACTTCTGGGCTGTTTCCAGCTCAAAACCATTACAAATAAGGCTGCTAGGAACTTCTGTGAGCAGGTGTTTGTGTGAGCATGAGCTTCCTTTCTCTGGATACCAGAACCCACTACACAGTGACATCTTCAGACCAGCCCCCTTCCACTCGAGCAGGCATCCAACACCCTCTGTGGGGTGGAGCCTGGGATTCTGCATTGCTCCGAGCTCCCACGTGATGCTCATGCTGCTGGTCTGTAGACCACCATGAGCCTGGGGACCTCAGATTCTGGGTACACAGGGCATGCCCCAGTATGTCCTTTCAGGTTGTGGGTGAGTGCAGTCACCTGGTGAGATGGAGTGGGAGCTATTACCAGACCCTCTGGTCAACAAAGGCATCCTTTTCTTAAATTGGAAGTTTTTAGGTGAAGTGTATACTTGACATACTTGGCCTCATCTGCCCATTTGTATTATCCAACAAGCCCCCATGGACATGGGTTTGAGATCCACCCCAAGTCTCAAGTGCAGGGAAAAGGACTATTCTCAGAGGTGCCACAGTTCACAGCCTAAGGATTTCAGGGTAGCTCTTCCTCTGCACAGCCAAGTTTCTGCAAAGGTCATTTAAACATAGACAACTTCAACTAAAGAGCTCAGCAAAGAGGGGGGAAGAGGAAGATGGAGCTTACAAAACATCAATTTAAACAGCGTATGTGACGCTTGCCCTTCTGCTCACAGGAAATGGACAGAATCCAGCCTGAAACAGAAAACCAAGCTGGAAGGAGTGGGAGAGGTTTTCCTGGCCTCCAGTTCACTGGGGAGGTAAAGGAAACAGCACCCATGACTCCAAGAAGTTGGAGGCATCTGAGATCCATGCAGAGACACTGCCTCATGATGAACTTCAGGAACTAACCCCAAAATAAGCAACAGACACTTCTCTAAAGTCGAACATACAAATGGCCAACAAGATATGAAAAGATGCTCGACAACATTAGTCAATAGAAAAATGCAAATCAAAAACCACACAATAAGATACAACCCATCAAGAGAGCTATAAAAGCAAGGGTTGGTGAGGATGAGGAGACACCAGGTCCCCTGTGCACTGTGGCAGGAGTGGAAAATGGTGCAGCTGTTGTGGGAAAAAGTATGGTGACTCCACAAAAAAATTTTTTTCTATTTATTATAGATTACCTAGCCCGTGATATTCTGTTCTAGCAACGCAAAACAGATTAAGACACAGCCTTCAAAAGGGAGGAGATTCTGACACATGCCCAAGCACAGGTAGTTCTTGAGGACACTGTGCTAAGTGAAAATAAGTCAGTCTCACATGACAAGTTACATGAATCCATTTATACAAAGTGTCTAGAGGAGTAAGATTCATAGAAACAGAAAACAAGGTGGTAGGAGGAAGAGGAAGCAGAGGAAGAGTAGAGTCACAGACCTGAGCTTTGAAGAACAGAAGTACGAGTGAAAAATGGCTGTTCTCTTCCTGCACAGGCGGACTTCTGAATTAACCGCATCACATGGAAGCTTCGTTCCGCCCTTTCTTACTACTCCCCCACCCCAGGAAAATTCCTTCTTCTTTCCCTTGTGATTTAAAAGCTAAAACCAAGATGCTTCATAAGAATGTGACCCCTTAACCCTCCCCCCGCTGACAAAAAGAGCATTTACTCAAAGAGTTTCATGACAATAATCAAATTCTGTGTATTTAAAGGGCTCCTGGACTCCCAAAGCCACATGAAGGTCCTGGAGTCACCTTAGTATGAGGACCTCAGAACCCCTCTCTGTGCTCAGTGACCCTTATGCACACTGGCACACACAGACCTGCTGCCCATGTGCTGACCCAGGGCTCTAGACACTCATGCTCCACCAAGGACAGCCAAGTAGACCCTCAGTCCTACCCAACCTCCAAGACACTGACTTGGGGGAGAACAACCACGAGGACCCTCATCCAGCACTACTCTCCCAATCAACGGGCCAGGCACACAGTGAGAACATGAAGAAATAGCCTGTGGCTGCCAGGGGCAGAGGCAAGGCTGCTCCAAGGGTCCCGCATTTCCCATCTGCCTTCTCCTCCATCCCTCCTTGCTCCTGCCCAGGAACTATCACTTTCCACCCCTCACCCCAAGCAAGCAACCAGTAAAGGCTGGCTGGTCCTTCTGGCTAAGGAGGTGCCCAATCTCAGAATGAAAACAGAATGTGTGATATGCAGACAGGCAAAAGCACAGGCAGAGGAAGAGACACCCACGTGCTCTGGGTGGGTCTTCACAGGGCAGTGAGGAAAGCACACGTGTACACATGCACACACACAGGTAAGCATGTACCATGCAAATGTCCACATGTGTGCACATAGCACACACACACCTATGAACAATCACATGCACTGAAGTGCTTGGCAGGAAAAGCCCCACATGACACCAAGACTTGAATAGAGAAAGAGGAGGAATGAGGTGATGGAGGCCCATTCAACCTTTGGGCTGGCTCCCGTTCCACCAACAACACCATCCTCCCAGAAGGGTAAAGTGCAGGCTACTCTCAGCTGACTCTCGGTAACTAATGGAAAAATACAACCTCTAACCACAGCAGAGGAGACTACTTAGGTGGTTGAGGATTTGGCATAATTCTACGTGGGACTCTGTTTTAATCTGACATTAAGACATACAGGTGCACACCACGCGATTTTCCAAAGTAGAATCCGCTGCTCTGTGTGACAGTGCAGTGGCCAAGAGAAAGAACTCAGCAGTGGTTTACCTACAGAAATAGGAGAAGGGAGGATCTTAGTCCATGTGGGCCCCTCTAACAAAATATCACAGACCAGGGCAGCTTGGAAAGACCAGGGATCTATGGTACACAGTTCTGGAGCTGGAGGTCTAAGATAAAGCACCGGCACATTCAAGGTCCACTGAGGATTCCCTAGCTGGTCCACAGACTTCACATTCCTGCTGGGTCCTCGTGTGGTAGAAAGGGCGAGGGGTTGCTCCTTGGGGTCTTTTAATAAGGGCACCAATGCCATTCTTGAGGCTCCATCTTCTTAACCTAATCACTTCCCAAAGGCCCCCCTCCCAATACATTAAAGGTTGGGATTTTAACACACAGATTTTGAGAAGATGTTCAGTCCACAGCAGGGGACAACTGTGGTTTGGAGAAAGGAAAACGGCACATTCCATTGTGGACCTGTTGGAAGCATCGATGAGACAACCATAAACTATGGGGATGTATGTTCATCACTGATCCATCACTGGGAATAAACATGGAGAAAATCAACTTAAAAGAGGAAACCTTTGTTTGGCTCCCAGTTGGAGAGACTTGGGTCTGCAGCAGCTCAGCCCTGGTACTTTGGGCCTGGGGCAGCACAGCACATCATGGTGGGAGTGTGCCATGGAAGAGGTTTGCTCACTTCATGCCACCAGGAAGCTGAGAGGCAGAAAGGAAGAGGCTGTGGTCCCAAAGCCCCCTTTGGACACATCCCTGCTGACCTAACTTCTTCCAAATAGGCCTCATGTCCTAAAGGTTCCAGCAACTTCCAAGAATACCATGGGCCCTCAACACATGGCCCTTTGGGGGACGTTCAGGGTCTAAGCTATAGCACCTGGTCACTGACTCCAAGCTGATTTGCCAAATGATACCATGCACTATTCTGTAAAGGGCACCCATAGCTCTCAAACCAAGACCTAGGCTTACCAAGGGCCAGCTATGCTCCAGACCTGAATGTGCTGGTTTTATTTGTTACTATAAATATTTTCTGTAGGTAACTACTGCAAAATGTGCTATCACATGAGGGCTAACAAGAAGAAAGTCGTTTCTATGAAAAGCTAAGCTGGCTTCTTTAAGACACACTGGGGTGAAGGCAGGGAAAGGTCTATTAGGATCCTGCATTTTGTAGGTGCCTGTGAATTTCTGCTGCATTTTATTCTAACCCTGGAAATCACCGGATGTGAATGTGCACTTCGGGTGTGGTTCATGTGACAAAGACAACGGGGCGCTCCAATCAGTAAATGTGTCCTCGATGAAGTATTCATGAATTATTGTACACTATAAGTTGACATGGGGAAAGTATTGAACTTGCTAATGGTCTGAGGTCACCTACTTTTCCAGCTGATGGCTCTTGCCACACTGTACTCAAGGGCTTCTCCAGCTCCATCCACAACCATCAGGACATCAGGACATTCCTTTGTTGAATTCTCGTATATGTAGGAAATAAGTTCAGATCTTTATTATTTTCTGTATTTCTTCCCATGAGTTTAAGGAATCATTATTATTATACCCATCTTTCAGACAAATAAATTGAGGTGCAGAGGAAGTAAGCAATTTGATCAAATCGACACAGCTCCTTATGCCCCGGAGAGGTTTCACTGGGTTTCCCTGATCAGCAGCTGAGAGGTCAGGCCTTGGATCCTCAGAGCTGTCCTCGTCTGTACAGAGGACACCAACAGTTCCCAGTTGAAGTCACTCAGGTGGTATGAAACCGGCAGCAGAGAAAGCAACTGTCAGATTTTAGAAGTAATTCTGTATAGGAAAACCTGCAGTTTCCAATTTTTCTAAATCACTGGCCGAATCTTTCACTGCCCGGTTACAGGAGCAGCTTTAAAAACAGAAACAAAGATTACATGTTGACTAATGAGAGGGAAAACATGAGAACAGAAACTGGACTGGGAACTGTGCGATATGTCCAGAATGTTTTGGGGGGCAGCCTTGGCCAGTGGCTGGGCTCCATGGGGAGGCAGAGGAAGAATTCTAGAATTCTATCACAGCCAACCTGACACCGAGTCCCACAGAGATGGAGGTTCCTGCAGACCACAGGGCAAGAGGGCCTGAAGAGCAGCGAGGCCTCCTGCCTCAACCTGCACCTACCCGTCAATCAACCAAAACCCAAATCACAGGCTGCTACATTGAGGAAGACAACCTGCACAGCTGTAAGATAGAGAGTTGTCTTTCAGAATTTGCAGGGGATGGGTTCCAGGACCCTCCACAGATACCAAAACCAAGGATGTTCAAGTTCCACATATAAAAAGGTGCAGCATTCACAGAGACCCCATCCATCCTGTCTCATACTTCAAATCATCTCTAGATGACTCATAATGCCCAACGCTAGGTGCAGGCTGTGGAAACAGTGCTGGCTGCAGCATTTCAGGAACATGGTAGAAAAGGAAAAACCAAAACCTGCCCATGTTCAGTACAGATGCAACTTGTTTTTCAAATATTTATGATCCATGGTTGGTTGACTCTGCAGATGTGGAACCTGCCAATATGAAGGCCTGCTGTATTAACAAATGAGAGGGTGACATCTTCCCTGTAAGCCACAGAAAGTGGCTTTGTCTGTGAAGTGTTTCAGGATATCTAAATACCGCCTACCTGGAAGGTCATCACGTGAATTCACCGTGTCTCCCCTTCCTCATGCTAAAAGGAGGAAGGAGGAAGCAGGAAGCCCACCTGCAAGGGCATGGTGCTGATGATTCCAAGGTCATCAGTATCACATAAGAAGTGACCTGGCCATGGCCACAGGGCAGCCATTGGCTGAGAAAGGCGGTTCTCCCCTGACGCGCATCACAGAATCACAGGGATTCTCCTCAATCCCGTGCTCCGTTGTTCATTAAGTCAAGCCCTCCTGAGTTGTCAGTTGTCAACACCTGCCAGGCTCCCTAGAAGTCCAAGAGGCAGCCAGGGCACAGCCACCATGGTAGGTCCCCAGGCCTTTCAAGGGTCCCAAGGCCCTACAAACTGTTCTGGTGCAGACCGGGCAACCAGAGCATCAGAATCATTGAAGCCTGTTGAAACAGACCCCCAGCCTCAACCCATGGTGCCTGTTCAGGCTTGAGATGTAGCCCACATGTGAGCATTTCTAGGAAGTTCCAGGGGGTGTTCGGGGGAGCTGCTCCAGGACATTCTGCCCGTAATCAGCCATGATCTGAGACTCAAAAGCTCATTCAGGAGCACCTGGAGAAATCGCAATGACTAAGAGAATTCACAGGACTAACACTGTCTGGTCCACTGGACTTCAGGGTCCTCTCATTTAGAAGACGCACATGCCCCAAAGGGAAGGAGATTTCTTCACTCCTGAGAGCCTCGCATCTCCCTGGCCTCCAGGATGAGGGTCCCTATAGTCTGCTTCCTTCAGGTTCTCCTTCAGGGTCCTTCCTCCTCCTTCTCTCTCACCTAGTGTGCTCCTCTCAATATTCCCTGGGTTGAGGGGAGCAGAGGTAATCTGCTCAGTGGGGAGGGCATATGAAGTCAACATTTTTCTACTTAGGGTCCTCTTAGCTGTTCCCCAACCCTCTGTCATTACAGCCCATGATGGAAGGACCTCACATCAATGCACATCTTTCTCTGCTTTCTGTTATTTCTCCTTCGGAAGACACACCCAGCCCTCTGAATCTGCAGCTCCATATCCTCAGATTCAAACAAGTAGGGACAGAAAATATTTGAAACACAGTTATATGATGTACCACAGAGTTAGACCTACAATGGCTTTATCTGTACTAAACAAGTAGACCTTTTTCTTGTCATTATTCCCTAAACAATACATTATAACAACTATTTACCTAGCATTTACATGGTTAGGTACTTACACTAGAGATGATTTAAAGTATATGGGGGGATGTGGTGGATGATTTAAATGCAAATACTAAGCCATTTTATATGCTGGAGTTGAGCATCCATGAATTTTGGTGTCCTTGGGGTGTTCTGGAACAGTCCCTGATGGATACCAAAGGACAAAGAGGACCACATTCATTTTCTCATCACTCGTCCAGCAAAAGCAACAGTTCTGCTTTACAGTTCTCTCCACCCCCCTTGATAAGTCACTGACCCCTCTCCACGCTCCCTCTGGAGAGAAGGAAGTGGGGCGGAAGTACCTACAAAAGGAAGCAGGCCGGCCCGGCAGCTGTGTGTGGCTTGTATGATCTTGGCAACTAGCGGGCCAAAACCTAATGCTGATCAGTGGGCAGCGGGTGCTCACCAACGTGACTCATTTTTAGCAATTTGCTGACATGTGGCAACATCTCCCTGTGGTTTCTGGGGACTGGTGGGCAGCAAGAGTGGACAAAAGGTCGTGGGCGTCTTCATAGCAAAGGGGCAGGTGCCCACAGGCCCAGACCTGGCCGGGAGCTTCCCCTGTTGAAGGGCTCCTGTGAACTGGAACGGGAATGGCATTGCTCCCAACTGCCTGGAACACATTCCCGACCAAAGCAGTGTTGAAAGAAGCAGAAGGGACAACGGTAACTGAAAACCAGCACCCCTAGACATGTCATTTGTGGCAATCTGGTAAAATGGATTTCACGACGTGTACAAAGAGGAACATGCTGCTCACTTACCGAGGCCAGCGGAGCTCTGTGGTCTCCTGCCAGCAAGTCCCCAGGAACACAGCTGGGTCCCACCTTCCACAATGGCCCAGGGTAAGAGAGCCCCATGGGGATCCCCTGCCCCACACCTCGCCAGCCAGCACCCTACTCCAGGCTGAAGTGGCGACAGAATCCAAAAGGGGTTCCATTTCCTGAAGTTCATGAGGGTTTTGGCACCGTTTCTTTCTTCCCTGTGAAGAGTTCTCACAGCTACGCTATCTATTTCACGGTGAAAACCAGGCAGAGCCTAAAGCGATCCTGCGAAGAGGATTTAAAATGCAAACATGAGAAGCCATCAGCAAACGCCTTCTTAGAAGTGAGTTTCAAGCCTGAAGCGCCCACGGGATTGACAGATGCGGTTTTGCCTTCTGCTCAAGCAGATGTTTTCCCAGGCATTACCTCCTTGTAATACACGATCCCTCAGTTCTACATGCAGGGGCCCGAACATGCCAACCAAGCCGGCACCCTCTGGCTTTGCACTTCTGACAGGCTGCAAGCAGGAGCCTGGCGGTTGCAAGCCGCTGTGCTCTTTACTGTCAGCCGCAGTGAGCTCAGCCCAGGGCTGGGTGTGCAGCCGTGCAGGTGATATCCAAGCACAACCTCAAACAGCAGTCACACGGGCACCTGCCCAGTCACTCCCAACAGAAGCAGTGAGCTCAGAAACAAAGGCTGCCACGTGGATCACTGGATGTGACATCGAAGCCTGGTCTGTGTCACCAGATGTGGCCTGAATGGAGGGGGTGGGGGAACCACATTATCTTGGCTTCCATCTCTGGGACATCAGGGGGGCCCAGCAGCCCCATGGAGCTCACACTGAAAAAGGAGACCCCTGACTTTGCCATGAGGGTCATATACCCAGAAGGAATGTGGCCTCCATCCCTGGGAAGACCCTGCTCACCATCACTCCGGTATCACCCTCGCCCAGCAGTCACTCCTGTGATGATTTATCATCTGCTCTTAGACACTACTCTCCGTTGATGATGCAGAAGAACATGCGGGTCTGGGAACCCTACTTCAGGTTCTCTTATACAGAGCACCAGGCCCGGTCACCAACAATGCACACATGAGAAAAAAAAACCTCAGAACTCATTCTAAAAACAAGCTCCAAACATCCACCAGAACAGGAATCTGCATCCCTTCCTTCATTCATCCAGCAAATATTAAGAGCCTAGGATGGACCCATGCCCAGTCCAACAGATGCCCCATCCAGTGTCCGTTTACAGAGATCCCTGCCTGCCTGCGCTCACACCTAGCCGGGAAGGCAAGAAGTTGAAAACCAGGAAGGTGGATGTCCCCAAAGAGGCAGATAGTGCGTACTCTGCAAAGGGACAAAGTTGAGGGTGGCCGGGCTCAGGTGTGGGCCTGGAGGAGGTGCTACATCAGGTGTGGGCCTGGAGGAGGTGCTACATCAGGTGTGGGCCTGGAGGAGGTGCTACAGGCCCTGGGGCAGCAGAGCAGGTGTGAGGCCTGAGGAAAGGCCATGTGCTGCTCCAGAAGGGGTGAGGATGCAGGGGAGGCAGGAGGCTACACAGGGGTAGGTGAGGGGTCCAGTCTGCAGGTGGAGAAGACCCTGGATGCAGAAAAGCCTGGACTGGATGGGGAGAAAGGAGGGAGGGGCAGTTCACATCCAAGACAGAGACGTTGCAGGGTCGGGTGGGGAACTAGAGCTAAAGCCCCAAACTCTAGAGCAGCCTCCCCCAACAGGCTGCTCACTCCATAAACATTTTTTTTAGAAGGTTAAGGGCAAGAGTTCAGCATGCTGCTGGAAGAAGAACTGCCAGTCCTGACTTTTACGCTCCATATCCACACCCACATCAGCTCCTGTGGTAGGAGGAGTTATCAGTGCACTTTCTGTTACTACAGTGAAATGCCTGAAGCTGGACTCTCTACTATAAAGACAAGAGGTTTAAATATTTAGCTCAGAGTCCTGGAAGTTAAAGGGCACAGCACAAGCATCAGCTCGGTTCGAGAGAAGGCTTCATGGCAGATGGTGTCATACTGGCAAAGCACATCAGACAGGGAGAGCTCACCTGGTAAGACAGGACACCGCAGAGTGGG
>JAJEJO010000756.1:380116-398542 GCA_020662805.1 Glaucomys volans | reverse complement strand
AATTAACATCCAGGGTCCAATTACAATTCTGCTGCATCCTTGCAAGGAACAATTCCAGAAAGAGGAAGTCAGGGATCACAGTAACAGTGATGAAATCACATGCACAGTGGGATAAGGATGGCAAAGTACACCAGCAAGATCTCCCACTTGGCTCTCACCAGCCTTGGAGAACCAAAGGCTTAAAGCTGCTGGGCCTTAAAGCAGAAGGCCAAGCACCAAGCACCAGCAGGTCCTCCCAGGCAAACGTCTTGTCCTGCCCTTCATATCCTTACCACATGAAAACATGAGGTAAGGCCACCTAAAGTTTAAGACAGAGAAAAGAAACAGTGTAGCCTGTCCAGATGGACCATCTCCCCAGAACCACATTACTACAAAAGATATACATTATGTACAAATAAATACCGGTGACCCAGACACTGCGATCTCTCAGCTTCATCTCAAAGACTCTCTCTCCACCCTTGTTGAATCAAGCTGGGCCCACATGGCGAAAGAGTATCAGTCAGCCCCCAGTGTATCCGGGGTTTGCATCTGCAGATTTAGTCAGCCTGGGATTGAAATTTTTCAGGAAAAATCCCGTGTCTCTACTGAACACGTTCACACATTTTTTTTTTGTCATTATTCTCTAGAAATTCCATACAACTACTTACATCACATCTGCATTGCATCAGCTATCACAGGGTAACCTAGACATGACACGAGGTATATGGGAGCTGCATAGGGTCTGTGCAAACACCCTGCCATTTCAGGAACCGGAGTCTGGCATCTGCAGATTTCGGTATCTGCAAGTGGGGTGCAGGTAGCTACTGGAGTCTGTGGTTTGGAATTTTTCTCATTTTTTTCCCTCACAATGACTTAGTTTTATTGCCTTATTCTTTATATGCACATCACCTACTTGTAAACCATGACAAATAAATTGGGAAAAATAGAAGAAAGTTAAAATCTCCTGAAATCACCTCAAGACACTAATAATTACCATTTTTGAAACTATGCCTATGAATCCTTTTGTACAACAAAGGGGTGAAAGTAAATGCACTTTGATTCATGGGATATATTACCAGTAAGGTAATACACTCCTATGATCTAATTAAAATAGTGAAATAAATAAATCCTAAAAATCTGAATAAAATAAATGTATGATTACACACACACACACTATAAACGTATAATTAGCCCTCCACCTCAGCAGGTTCCCATCCATGGATTCAATGAACTGTAGATAGAAAATATTTGGAGGAAAAATTGCATCTATACTAAACATATACACTTTTTTCTTCTCATTATTCCCTAATCAATACATTAAAAAAATTATTGACATAGCACTTATGTGGTAGTAGTTATTGTAAGTAATCTAGAGATAATTTAAAGTATAAGGATTGTGAAACTTATATGCAGATTCTCTGCTACTTTATATGAGGGACTTGAGTCCCTGCAGATTTCCGCATCCTGATCCCCAAGTCACCGAGCGATGACGGTGTGTGGGGTTGCTGTTTGTGTGTATGGTACACATGCACCTCTTCTCCTCGGGGGTCCAGCTTCACTCCAAGTGGCCAGGCGGCCAGGGCACAGCCTGGTGTGTACTCCGGACTTCGCTGGAGCGCCACCCCGCCGTCTCTGACAGCAGCAGGACAGCCCAGGCCCAGAACATAGCACAGCTGGTTCAGATCTGCCCCAGCCACACATTTACTGTTTCCTCTTTGTTTTTTCTTTCGCTGCTGCACACAGGGCTGCACCCACCGGCCTCATGATCTGACATGCGTGAGCAGCGTCTTCTCAGAGGGGATATTGCTTAACAAATACGCAGGATGCGTGTGGAGCCTTCCTGGTTACAGGAGGACACGGGGCACTGACTCTGGTCGCCAGCCACCGTGGTTCTGGTTTCACGCCGACGCAGTGCAGTGACAAACACAGAGGGGACACTCCCACTCCCTCTGGCCCAAGGGACCAACCAGGGTGGCTGTGAGGACTGGGACGCTATGCTGTGGGGTTGGAATAGGAAGCAAACGCCATGCAGCTGCCTCCTTCCCACAGCTGGAGGCCAGGATGACAGCTGTTGGTGACAAGCTGTCACTGCTCCAACAGGCCTACCTGCTTACTGCCCTCCCCGCCGCAGTGACCTGGGGCACCTGGCTCACACAGAGGGACCAAGGGAGTTGGCACCCAGGGTCCCTGGGCAGGGCTGATTGTCCTGGGTGCGGGTGGGTCTTCCTTCAGCCCACTGGGGAGAGCAGACTGCTTCCTCTGGATCCTTCCTCCAGACAGTCCCATCAGCCTCCGGCAGAGTCTCTCTTCCAAAGGGCCCTTTTAATCAGGTTCTTTGTTGTCTGTATTTTCTGATGTTTAGTCACCTGGCACATTGCTGACCAGCCCCTCCCAGGGCTGGCAATTCCTAGAGATGGCAAAGGAATCACCCGCCCATCATGCAAACCCACCCATCCAAAGCCGGCTCACAAACTACCTCTGGAATCAACCTCTCCAGTGATATGAGGCCACCATTCCCTTGCCATAATCACCCCAGGGGCACAGGAGGGGCAGCTGCAGCACCAGGGCCCTGGAATTACTCAAACAAGCGAACTTTGAACCTGCTTAGCCTCCTTCCCCACCTTGCTCATTGCCTCCCTCGGAAGCCACAACGAAGGCATTTGCCCAGATTCCCCTGGTTCCGTCTGCCTCTGCTTGACCCTGGTCCCTCCCTGAGTGGCCCTGCACAGCAGGCTCCCTCTTTCTAGGGTCTGTGACTGTGAAACCCTCTTCCTTCCTTCCAGATACTTCTGTCTGTGGCTACAGACCTCACCATCCCAGATTCAAATTAGTCCTGGACACATTTTAAACGGGCACCCTTGATCCCAGAGGACATCTCTAAGGACCTGCCCCTATCTCACTCTGGTTTGGGCTGTCCCCGTGTCCGGTTCCCTTGACACTTTATTTCTGTTAAAATCTACACAATCCCTTCAGCTCCTTTTGTGTTTGTGGGAATTTCCCAGATGGTGTCTCGTGGAAGTAAACGAGTAGATTGAGCGAACAGCTAGCTGACATCCCACAATCCTTACATTTTCCCATGAAAGTAATCTTAAAATAAATACCTCCAAACTCTCTGGCACTGGGCTCGGCATTTGGGGAGCAGAGCGTGTCAGGGAGGCCTCAGAAACTAATCCGTGGATTCAAAGTGGCTGTGAAAACCAACATTAAATGTCGTTTCCAAACATAAGGCAGGATCAGCACCTCCAGGGGTCAAGCAGCACACGTGTGTGGCCTGTCCCCCCCACACACATGTGGCCCATCTTGCACCCTGGGGCCTCTCAAGCAGGCCACGGATCGGAGCCGGCTGTGTATGAACCGAGCAGTTGGTCAGCAGAAACCCAGCAATCCTTCACACCCAGGTGACTCCCTGCCTTGCCCCTTGTAAAGAAAAATACTTAATTTTATAGGTCTTCAGATAGTTCCCACCTTGGCCCAAAAGAGAGGACCGTCACACTACCCCTTCACCAGGGACAGCCCATTAAGGACTCAACAGCTCCACTTCCTGAGTTTTGAAAGCAGTGAAGTGGGTCAGCTCAACACCATAGTCAGCATCCCTGGTTCTTTTTCATGCCTCCAACTGCCGACCTGCTGTTGAATTCAGGCCTTGGTGGCTTGCCCTTCACTGCTTTGTCACTGGTAGGAGAAGAGCCACTGACGAACTGTAGTCCTCCACACAAAGCCAGTCACCGTGGCCCGGATCCGTCCTGCCAAGGCTCCCATGATCACCAGCCACCTCCAGCGTTTGTTTGGTGAAAATAAAAAATAGAAATATTTTCTGGCAGGTGTTGCCCCCTCAAGATTAATTCACAGCAAAGGAAACAGAACAGACGTGGCCTCCTGGCACAAGGACAAAATATACATCAACGGGACGCTGGCTTTCTACAGTTTACATCACTCACACCCCTCGCGCTACAAGGGCCTACAAATTACAGCTGTTGATGTTTTCGGGTAACCTAAACTTTCGCTCCACAGAACTCCTACTTGTCTAAATGTATTTACACTCTCGGTCGCGGAGGGCTCATTATGTACACCGGTTGTTTAAACAGTAACCAGATTGTTTGGGGCCGTCGCGCCTGGGTCAGGACGGGTCTGCCATCTGCAGAGCACCGCTCAGAACGCACAGGGCGGGAGGAGCCCAGCGAACTCACAGGGGCAGCCGTGACGTGAGAGGGGTCTTTGTGAATTGTAAACAGGCCCACACGGTGGGACTTGCTTGCTGGGTCCTTAAGGAGTCATAGTGCGACGGGATGTCAAAGAACACCAACCTTAGAAAAACCCCATCGTCCCCGCCCCTGAGCCCACAACAGCCTTCTAGAAGATTCCACCATGCCCCAGCCCCTGGGCTGCCTTGTGCTCCTCAACATCAATTCAAGGTCTGCTCTAGAAAGCCCTCTGAGAGGTCTCTCTGCTCTCTCTTCATCCAGATGACCCATCATAACCACGCAGTTCTCAGGAAAGTGTTTATGGCTAGGGAAAGTGGGGCTTCCCCAGCAAGAGCAGAGAAAGGCCCCCCAGACACCAGGAAGGAGAGAAAGCCACTAGGAAAACTGCAAAGGTGGCAGACAACAACTTACAGTTTCTGCTGACAGGTCGTCCTGAATTCTATGGCATTCTCTCTCTAAAAGAAGAACAAATTGGGGCTAGGGATATAGCTCGGTTGGTAGAGTGCTTGCCTAGTATGCACAAGGCCCTGGGTTCAATTCCCAGCACCACAAAAAAAAAAAAAAAGGAACAAATTGCTTAATAAGGTCTTTTATCAAGAAGAAAAATGTTGGAGGGGGTAATAAATCAAAACAAAACTTGATGCATTTCTAATTTTGGAAGAAATCTTCCACCTCTAAGGGCAACAGCCTGGCTTTGCCACCTCCCAGAGAGGACTGTGGTCAGTTCTTAACCCTGAGCACACACAAGTGAGAAGTGCAGTCACCCTGCCCTATAATAAGACAGGTTCCGGAAGGGCCAAGCATGACAACGGTGTCCTCCTATCTAGTGACCTTGGTGATCATCTGCTGTCAACCAACCGTGACTTCTGAACATAAAACAGAAACAAAATATCACTGTAAGAAATACCACAAAAACAGAGGCAAGCTGCTAGGTACACACTCCGGAAGAAACACAAATCCAAAAGAAAAACTTTTCACTTCAGATCCCAGGAGGTTACAGACTCTCTCAACAGTCAAATCCTGACATTCATTACCAACAGGCGCTCCTAACTTCTTATCTGTGAGAAAAACGACAAGGGTCCTGCCCTTCAAGATCAGAGCCATGGTGTGAAGACAAGGAATGCTCAAGAAAAGGAGAAGGAGCAGCGAGGGCTAAACAGAGTAGGGCTTGGTGACCTCCCTGCAGACCCAAAACCCTGGAGGGAAGGTCACCCTGCTGCCAGCCAGTACTCTGTATTTGGCCTATGATGCTGAGTCTGCACTGAGCACATGCGGACTTTTTTCTTTCTACTGTATTCCCTAAGCAGCAGAGAGCAACTACTAAAGAGCATTTACATTGTATTAGACATTATAAGTGTTAAACTGAATCCTTTGGTCCAAAGCGGCTCCCTTGCAGATTTCAAGTTTGGCCTAAAGGTTTCTCCCTGCAGTGCAAACTGCAACCTAACTTGATGAGTGAACAGACTAACCTCTGCTGCAACAGGAGCAGAGCCTCAGCCAATCCCAAGGGGCCAACTGCTCCTGTTCAACAAGACAGACCTGAACCCTAACCAACCAGGTGGTCTCCGCCTCACTTCCAGTTTTTCTGTGTGTCCCTTCCTTTTCTCTGGCTATAAATACGTGCTGCACAAGAGCTGGGTGGAGCATTCTGAATCATTTTTGGCCTGGACTGCTGCCCAATTCTAGAATGGAAACAACACCCATTAAGCTCTGCAAAAGGGGGCTGTGGGTGTGACTCGGTGTTAAAGTGCTTGCCTAGCAAGCTCAAGTCCTGGGTTCAATCCCCAGCACCTTGCCCCCCAAAACCTGCAAAGGTAGACTCGTTGTAATTTTGTCTTTTAAAATAAGTAATCTAGAGGTGATGTAAAGTATACAGGAGGATGAGTGTTGGTTATACACAAATATACCATTTTATATAAGGAACTGGAGCATCTGGGGATTTTGGTACACACAGTACAAAGGTTCTGGAACCAAATTCCTTTGTCCACCGAAGTACAACTGTGCACACCTACCGCATGGCTGTAAAAGAAGAACACCGGCTTATATAATTAAAAATACAAAACAAAACTGAGTTGAAACCCAGGTTCTGCTTCGCTTAGCTAAACTCTGGGTTCTCCGTCCCTTATCAGCACCATGGCTGCCACATTTGGTGACAATCTCACAAAGCACCCAGCCAAATATTTGTCATCAGCAATGGCTCAGAAATGTGCCTTTTCACCACCTGCTCCAAAAACAGCACAGGAAAAAAAAAAAATCATAGTTCTAAGGCAGCCCAGGGAATAGAAGCAGTTTAACTCTTCTAGTGAATTGTGAAGGTCTATTCCCATAATGGTTTTAAGAAAAAGTTCATGGTTATGTAGATTATGTTTCAAGAAGGAAATCCAATAATGTCAGCTACCCTTTTCCATAATAAATGATCTGCATTACATTTTAAAATGATCCATGGCTCCCACCACGTCATAGTACAGATTCACGGCATGTATAAAATGATTTTCCTCTGATGAGCAGTAACAACTGAGCCATATAGCTTCCTCGCAGTAGCAAAGAAACCACAGGCATTTTCATTCATAAGAGAAGGTCTCCCATGGTTTGAAAAAAATGTAGCTTTAAAGGCAATTAAAATACATGGGTCAAAAAAAAGGGTGCTAAAAAGAGAACATTAAATATTTACAGATAAAATGGGCATAACTAGATGGAGGCATTAACTCAAGTTCCTCTTGCTTTTGACAGGCTCATAGTGAACTACAGGATTTTCAGTAATCCTCAAATAAACAGGGTAAATACTGTTATCTCAGAAACCGCCTGCTGGCTCTCCAGGGGTATTCTGGATGAAGAATGTGACAGTACCTCTACTGTCAGCCTTCGAGAAACAGGTAGTTGTCCAGGTAAATTCCCAGCAAATTAAAACTATTTGATGGGCTGCCAAAGAAATCAAAAAGGCGCACTTTGCAGTGCAAAGTAGGTCCTGGGGCCTTTCTTCCTTGATCAGGAGATCATCAAATCTCTTGGCAACACCCAGATATCTGGAGATGGGTAGGTTTCAAAAACCCAACAACAACCAGGCTCAGTGGTGCACGCCTGCACTCCTAGTGGCTGGAGAGGCCGAGGCAGGAGGAGCGCTAGTTCAGACCCAAGCTCAGCAACTTAGCAAGGCCCTGAGCAACTCAGCAAGACCCTGTTTCTAACAAAATATAAAAAAGGGCCAGGGATGTGGCTTGGTGGTTAAGCACCACGGGATCAATCCCTGGTACAAAAAACGAACAAACAAACAACAACAGCAAAACCAACAACACAGAAACCACTGTCACTCACAGGGAAGAGGCTGCCCTGCATGTTGCTTTAAACCCATCACATGGAACCCATTGGGTCATTCTAAGTATGCTTATGGCCATTCTCAAAGCCTGTGTGTTCCCTACCTTAGAAAACTCTCCATTAATGGTAAAGGGTAACATAGTCCATCTAGTTGCCCAAGATAAATATCCAGGACCATCTTGGTCCTCCTTCCCCAAATTCCTCACAGGGAGTGGGTCAGTTTTCAGTTCCATCCCCAGACAGATGCCCAGCCCAGTTTCTTTTCTGCCCCATGCCATCATGTCACCTCAACAACCATGACTACCCTTGCTCTGGCCCACCTCGGACCCCCCCCCAGCTCCCCACCCCCATGCAAGACCACTAAAACCATTTGTGAGCAGGCAGCCAGGGGAGACCTTCAAGAGGTAAGTCACCATTCAAATCGCCTCCCACCCCACTCCAAATCCAGCTCCAAATCCTCTTCATCACCTGCAGAGGGCCTGCCCCACTCTCCCATGCTCCAGCAGCCTTATTTCTTGCAGATAACCAGCCTAACCCTCGTGATGGTCTTGCCCCCACCCCCCTATTCTTTCTTGCCCCCAAGAGGTAGACACGTGTTTTGTGGCCTTGCCATGGTAGCCGGCTCCCTCCCACAGTCCATTTCCCTGCAGAAACCACATTCTCAGAAATGCTAACCTCCTAAAGGACCCTGCACCTCACTGTACTCCACCGGGACTCTTCCTATTGCTATATTGCTGACACCCACCATCTCCTCACTGGTTTGTCACTTTTTTTACCTAATCCCCCTACATTGGCTGGTTCTGCATATTTTCAGGGAAATGACATGGTGATCTGCTGTGGTTTGGACGTGGTCTGTCCCCTCCAAAACATGCAGCAGCGCTGAGAGGCAGGGGCCCTTTAATACTCTTCTTGAGGGACTGGATCAGTCATTTTGAGAGCAGGTTCCCCTCCTGTTTTGTATCTCCCACACACACCTGCTTGCCCTTCCACTTTCCACCATGAGCTGAAGTAGCACAAAGCCATCATGAGATGCCAAATAGATACTGGTGTTATGCTCTTGGACATCTCACCCTCCAGAATCATAAACCAAAATGAACTTCTTTTCCTTATAAATCACCCAGTCCAAGGTATTCTATGATAGCAACAAAAAATAGACTAATACACAATCCAGAGGACTCAGAAATGAGATGAAGCAAGGGCCTGGAGAGTGGCGCAAAGACCATCACTGGCTATTCGTTATTAGTTTTGAGACAAACTTCAAAAAGAAAAGACATATAAATGGGAATGAAGGAAAGCGTACAACCACCACGCAAGCCACGTTAAATATTAAATCTCCTAAAAATGAGACAAAGCATTTGAAGAAGTGCATTTTAACTGATCATCAGAGCTATTAAATTACTTTGAAGTTACTTGGCACTTCTGAGAGTGATTCAGAATTCCTGAAAGGAAGACCAGTTAGCCAGGCTCTGCCTGCCTTCTGGGAGCTTCCCTCCTGCCCACTACGGGGCCTCACAGCAGGGAGGAGGCAGTGACAACGTTTGCCATCTCATATGTATCAAGCCAACTAACCCAAGGGGCTCCAGGCTGATAAGACCTCTGACTTCGCTTCTGAAATATCATGGGGGAGAAAAATTGGCACCCATCTGTGAAGAACAGAACTCAGTTGCCTCCCCCCACCCCACCACGTTCATTCCAGAACAGTGGCAGGCCTCCACCAAGCAGGGTGGGAGATGCTCTGTGGTGTCATCATCCCAGCCCAACAGGGACACATCAGCACCAAAGGTCACTGCTGACAAGCCCAGGAAAAATCAGGACAATGTGTAAATAAGTCTGAAAGGAGACTGTGCCCACCACAGCAGCCAGAGAAGGGGTTCCACCTGCCACGGAGCCAGCCCTGATGGTAGACATCCCCCACCTCTGACCCTGGATCCTTGTGGGCTCCATTTTGGGACCAGTGCCTGTCCATTCCAAGGAAGAGAGCCACCCTCCCATAGTCACCAGCTCCAGAACGGCACATGCTCATCTGTCAAACATCAATGGGGTCCTCCTGGATCTGCTGTCCCATGGCCATCTCACCAAGATGAGGCCCCATCTGGTATCCATGGCAACAAAAAGAAAGTCAAGGTTGGGTTTAACGATCATGATTAAAATTTACTTAAGGAGTAAAAGCAAAATGAAAACAAAGGCCCAGCTAGTTGTTAGGGAGGGGGAGGGGCCGGCATCTGTTTGAGTGTCTCCAGCCTTTGTTTATAGCTGTTCCAGAGGATCTTAAAATTATCAGGTGGGGGAGAGGGAGCCTCGACATGCTCGGGTCCACGATGCAATTGACGAAGCATTTCCTTTACTCTGAGGCCAGAGCTGCAATCACATGAGCTTTTGCTTTTCTAAACTCTGTGTTTGTTTTTGTAGTTTCTGCCAAACTAAATCAATTCGGCTTGTGGCAACTTTAAAGAATCAGGACTCGCTCAAACAGCCTCGGTCTTTGACTTCTTTCCAGGAACGTGGACTAACATTTGTATAGGTTTCACGTGCCTGGTGATCCAATCTTCTCATTACTCAAATCTGTGTCACAGAACTGCAAATTAGCGACTTCTAAGATGACAGATTTCTATTCTTTGATATGCACAGCTCACTTTCTTTCTTTCGTTCCAGTAGGACAGAAACATCAAACTTTTCTTGCAACACCAGTGTACAAGTATCTCACGTCGTATCTGTAATAAGACAAAATGCCACCCTCCCCCACCAGCCATCTCCCTACCTCCACCCACGACCTGGACTCCCAGGTGCCATGGCCAACTCTCTCCCAGAGGGCCTCCTGCCACCTGGGTCCCAGGTGCAGGCTGAAACCCTTCTGGCCCAATGTCAGGGGTGCTGGGACTGCAGCACTCGTAGCAGAGCCTTCTGGGGTAGGAAGACTGAGCATTTGCTGCAGAGGAAGTCCTGTTGCTTTCTGTAGAAGGAAAGACCACCATGGCAAGCGGTGACATAGAGCCCGATGTTGTGTCCATGAGAAACTTGAAGAGCCAAGTGGGTTGGGATGGGGGCTCAGGCACCCGCCCCAATGGGCTTGGAAGTAACTGAGTGAAGATCAACCCGCCCGGAGCACCTGGCCCCAGGGGATATCACCTGTGGCCTCTCCTGTTGCGAAGGATGCAACTCAACTCTCCTGCTCCAGCGACCTTTCACCTCTGGATCACAGACGCTGGCCAGTCCCCACCTATGAACAGCTCCATGGGGCCAGGACATTCTTGGACCTCAGAAATCTGCCCCTCCTCTCACCTCTGCTCTCCTCTGGGGTCATACCATTTGCATTTATTTCCATTCCTGAAGAATGGCCAAACTGAACTGGGGGTGTAGCTCAGAGGTAGAGCATTTGCCTAGCGGGGTTCAATCCCCAGGACGGACACACACACACACGCACACACACACAAAGGATGCCTCCTCTATTCCATGAAGAACACAAGACCCGAGGTCACCCCCAGGGCTCTCACCCATCCCAGTCTGATAGGTCTGATTTCGGGCAAGTGCCCAAGGCTGGTCCATAAACACTGGCATCAGGACAAGCCCTGGTGCAGAGAGAGGTGGGCAGGAGGGGCACATGTGGCAAGGAGGAGTGCTACCAGCAGGACTTCGTATAACGTAGGAGTAGAACAATTCCAGCACAGAAGCCCCAAACACCGCAGCTCCTGCTCCTACCTTTGCACTGAGCTGCTGACTGCACCCCGGCTCTTCGCAAGCTGTCTCTGCACAATGGGGACCGCCTTCTCAGACCCCTCCTGCAGGGTCGCCAGGCAAGGTGAAGTTTGTGAGCATGTATCTGTAAGTGTGAGTGTACGTCTACGTGAGCAGGTGTGCTCGCCTGTGTGGGTCTACATTTCTGTGTGTGTCTCTGTGTGTTCACATCTTATATACAAGGGTCCAGGTGGAATAGGCAAGGTCAGGGACCATGAGGCAATGCAGATTTGATCAATAGGGCTACCTTGCAATCATTTTTATCTTTAATTAAAGCTTTACCTCAGCTTTGCATTTTCATTACATATTCATGCTTATTCTCATTTTTAAGATTCACTCCCCATGGCTGGAAATGATGGCACACACCAAATCCCAGAGACTCAGGCAGGAGGATTGCAAGTTCAAGACCTGCCTCAGCAACTTAGCGGGATCTTGAACAAATCAGCAAGACCATGTCCTCAAAATAAAAAGGGCTGTGGATATAGCTCAGTGGTACATCGCCCCTAAGATTCGATCTCCAGGACCCAAAAAAAAAAAGGTCGTCTTAGTTCATTTTCTGCAATTACAACTGAATAGCGGAGGTTGGGCAATTTATATCAAATAGAAATTTATTTGAATCATAGTTCTGGACTCTAGGAAGACCAAAAAGCATGGAGTTAGTATCTGGTGAAGGTCTCTGTGTTAAATTCTCCCTTGGCAGAGGGTGGAAGGGCAAGAGAGAGCAAGAGATCAAGTTGGAAGCCTCAAGGCCTCATAACCGGCATGAATCCATTCATCAGGTGCAGCCCTCTCATCCTAAACACTCTCACCACGCGCACCTCCCAACACGGTTCCACTGATGATGAAGTTTCTAACGCAAGAACTCTGGGGAACACATTCAAACCACTATGTAGGTCTTACGCAATGAGCTGCTAGTTCAAAGCAGAGTCTCATCAAAGTCTGTGGGAGGAAGAAAGAATTATGTCCAGTGAAGACATAACAGACTCTTTCTACTTCACACATTCCCAAGCAATCATGACCCCACCCCTCCCACTGCTAGAGAGATCTTGTTTCTGGCATTTACAGATAAAAGGCTGAACTTAGGCAGGTAAACAAATGCTCAGAGACACAAGGAAGCAACAGGGGCATTCAATCCAGATCTTTCCAGCTGCAAAGCTGTGAAGTCCCCTCTACACACCCCCCCAGAGCTGTGTGCTCCAGGGGCTGCCGCACTCTTAGTGTGGCCTTTTAGGAAGTGTAAAATCAATATCCCCTGAGCGGCTGTGTGCCCAGAGAGGTAGGGTTCTTGCCAATGCATTAGGAAAACGGAACTTCACTAATGAGTTAGGAATATGCATTAAAAATTCAGCTTTTCATTGCTATGACCAAATACTTGAGAAAAACAACTTAAAGAGAAAAGATTTATCTTGTTCTCGCAGTTTCAGTCCATGGTCAACTGGCTCCATTGCTTTTAATCCTACAGCAAGGCCGAATCATGGCAGAGGGTGCGGCAGAGGAAAACTGTCTGCCTGATGGCAGCTGGAAAGCAGAGAAAGAAAGAAAGGGGCCAGGGACAAGATAGAGTTCCCAAGGGCACACACCCCAAGGACCCACTCCCTTCAACTCGGTCCTCCCACCTACAGTTCCTACTACCACTGCATAATGCAGCTGCAAATTACGAAGCCATCAATGGATTAATCCATTGATGAGCTCAGAGCCTCATGATCCCATCCCATCTCAGAAGCCCCACCTCTGAACACTACACATGAACCTTTGGGTGACATTCCAGATCCAAGCTCACTGTGTGCAGGACCATCCCCTCCACAGGACACAATGCATTCCAGTCTACTTCACACACGCAAAGTCACAGGAAGAGAATGGAGAGGGAGACTTTCAAACTCATTCACCAAAAGTGCAGATGGAAGCAGAGGAAGATGAAATGTAATCAAATCCCAACTTTCCAACCTACATTAAAAATGTTCACAGCGGGCCCATTTGGGAGTGCCAGGCCTCCCCCGCCTGGGGCAGCTGTCCTCTGGCCCTGGTATATGACACCCCGGTTTCCTTGATGAGAAACAGGGCCTGGGGTGGGCTGCACACCGCTCTCACAGGGAGGGACGTGCAGTCTGTCCCCACGCTCCAATGGAAGCAGCCCATGTGTTTGCAGTTAGGAGCAGTCTGCCCTGGCAGGCGCGGGCTCAGCAAGGCCTCTCGCCAACCTTAATTCCTTCTCTGCCAAAACAAGGCCCCCTTCACCCTGGGGGCCAGCACTGCCCACAGGGCGCCTAGTCATCTGGCCTCAAAGAAGTGGGAGAGAAGTGAGGACACTTAACATCAGTACTTGTCCCCAAGTCAGAAAGGCCACACAGCTGGGCCTAAAGGAAGCCAGGGACAAATAACATGTGTCTTTCAGACGCAGGGCCAACAAGAAAAACACGCACATGTGCTTCCAGCATCGGCAAGGACTCTAACACACAGAAGCACTTAGACTGAGGCTCCCCTCCCCAGATGCACAAGCAAGCCTTTGGGATGGGGGAGGCTATCAACCAGCAAGAAGTAAAACCTGTGCCCGGGCCACTTGCCCCTCTCAGGAGAAGATGCTCAGAGGTTCCAGGCAACGTTGTGTAAGGAGAGAGCATTTCTGGAAGCACGAGCCTGGGTGGGGCCGTTCTCCCACCTGGATACCTGGAGCAGAGAGGTCCCATGGTTGTCAAGCTTGCTGGTGACTCACCTCTAATTTCCCTGTGGTGAAACATAAAACAGCCATGGATTTGAGAAACCATCTTAAGATCATGCACTTGGAAGATCTGGGTGCCTGCCATTGCCCACATGATTCACCAAAGCTTTTCACAGAAACATCCAGCTGAGACCTGGGTGGGCAGGAAAAGGTGACTGAAATGCTAATGCCAATATTTGGGGACATCCTGGAGTCACAGGGCATCCACCAAGTAATGGGGGCATCAAGCAAAAGTCACATTTTACAAGTCACAGGGTTTTTGAATCAACTCTGAATTGGCTTCACCACAAAGAAAGAATGACTCTTAAATCAAGAAGGCGCGTGTACGACCACTCATTTTGCTGGGCAAGAGGGAAAGACAGACCTTGAAAGAGAAGCTTCAAATTAGCACAGCCACCGAGAGAGTACTCAGCTGGTACCCACTGCCGCAGACTGCTGGCTTGGGCACTCTGATGTTTAAGCAAGAACAAGAAAGAGAGAGCGGGTCCTTCTGGTAGCAAATAAATTAACCAAAGCTTTACTGCTGATTTACATTAGCCTTGACCCAGCAGGATTCCAGCTCCACTCCCTTGGGGTTCTTTGAAATTAACTGGGTTGGGTCTTAGAAGGGGACAGTGGGACTCTAACCATGGCTGCTGATGCGAAGCTGCTTTCGGGGGAGGGAAGGTCAATGTCGTATGGTACATGTCAAATGACTTCGTGATCGAGCCCAGGCTCCCTGGATTCAAATCTCAGCTCAGCCAGGCATACTAGGGACACTCCTAAGAGGCACCAATGCTTGAGGCCTTGGTTACTAAACACAGAGAGTCCATAATAGAGTGAGCCTTCAGTCGGTGTGCACACTACTATTATCTTTATTTATTTTTATTTTTTATTTATTTGTGGTACTAGGGATTGAACCCAGAGGCATTTTACCTCTGAGTTACATACAGCTCCTGCCCCTTTTTTGTTTTTATTTTGAGACAGGGTCTCAGCTAAATTGCTCAGATTGGCCTTGATCTTGCATTCCTCCTGCCTTGGCCTCCTGAGTCTCTGAGATGACAGGCACATGCCACCATTCCTGGCTTCTCTATGCTCCTATTATTATTTTATTTTTATACTTCTGCATGTATCCACACATGCTCCAAGCGCCCATTATTTATTTCATGGTATATTTATCCTTGTCATACTTCACATCTTTATTTGTATTAAATCCAAAAGGTTCCTTTACAAGAAAGAAAAACCTAATGCAGCATGATTAAATTATATGATTCTGCAATCGTATTAGGGTAACTTGCTGTGCAGAAGTTGGAGCTTGATTCTTGGGTTAAGCAAATGATCTTTTGGAAATATGATGAATCAGCAACTTTGTGTCTGGGTAACATTCTGAGACAGACAGACCATGGGGATTTCCTTTTTAATTTTGTTCTGATTATTATATGTAAGCTTTTATAGAAAATTTGGAAATTACTAGAAATTCTAATGATGAAACAAAAATCACCTGTCGTACTTTTATCCAGACAAAAACCACCAATAAAATTTTGGTGCACTTCTTCCTGACTTAAGTTATATATATACTCAACACACTGACCACACCAATACTTTTTGTTACAAGATTGGAGTCATTTTGCAAGTTAAGTTTTTCATTATTATTAATGGCACTACTGTAGTAGTAGCATATTAATAATATGTTATATCCCCCAATAACTGCATGCATGCTCCAAAGGCAATTTTTCTATGTAGTCAAATGCTTCCCATGAGTTTGGCCCGCTGCCTAGATCATAATAAGCACTCAGTACATCTTAGATGAATAGATGGGACATTATATTGTAAAAATGTTTCCATATCATTATAGATGGGTATTCTATTAGGAAGATTTTGCTACATCATTAATTATTTTGTGCAAATGTGATTATTTTCTTAGTTTCTATAAAATATAGCTGCGTGTAGCTTACCAAATGTCCCCTGCTATTGGACCCTCAGATCATTTCTAATGGTCAACTTACCAACTAAACCTATAGTCAAGATCCCTCTGTGTAAATCTTTTTTTACACAGGGAAGAGTGAAAGTACTGTTTCAAAGAGGTGGAGAGGTGGGCTTTGTATAAATTGCCCCAAACGTTCTCTAAACAGATTGGTCCATTTTACACATTACCAGCAGGGTATAACATTATAACTTTTTTTTTCATTTTGATAAGCCAGTAAGTGGTTTGTCCTAAAACTTAATTTCTACTTCTGGAATGTGAATAATTCTGAGACTTTGTAAATTCCTATACCTCCCATAAGTATTTTTCTTTTGATAATTTGTCTCCTTGGCCTCTTAATATTAATTATTTTGAGCATTACCATATTGTTTTATATTTTGTATCTTTTTAATGTATTTTAAAACAGTAAAATCTCCTTTCACCATGCATGATACTCAACATTTTTTACCATTTCTTTGTTTTTTTCAAATGGGCTATAGGATCATTTTTGCCCAGTATCCCCCCAAAGTTCCATCAGTATATGGACTGAGGTTATTTTAAGTGTTTGCTACCTTGGGAAGAACTGACATTTTTTAAACGTTGGTCTTCCAGAGTGTGACTAGATTACTGCATTTTTAAAAAAATTTTCATTTCCTTAACATATTTCCATATGGCTTGGTAAAGTATCTAAGTGACTTTGACAGGGCCTACCGATGTTTTGATGGTGATGTTTGTCTGTTTTTGCTTTTACCAATAGAATTTTTCCCGTTTACATCTTCTGATTATTGGTGATATATAGAAAAGCTTTTCCAATATATTTTACCTAAATTTTTAACAAATTCACAAATGAATGCCAAAAGGTTTTAGACTATTTACTTGGGTTTTAAGGTACACAGTCTCATAAAACTAAGAACTGTGCCTTGTAAATGAGCTCTCTCCCTTGTTTCTGTTTTATTTTAATACATTGGCAGGACTTGCAAAGCAACCTCACATAGTCTTTTAATTGGCTTTGATATTAACAGGAATATTTAGGTTACACTACAAATGTTTATTTTGAGCTGGGCATAGATATTAATTAACATCATAAAAAGTTATCCTTCTGTCTCTAGTTTCCTATGATTTCTTTAAAATCAAAAACAGGTGATGCATGTTTTAAAAGCCTCATGAGTGTCTCATCATCTCCCTGTTTTAAATGTCAAAATGATTACAGACACTAGATGTAAACATAAGCCAGGAATGAAGGAGAATTCCATTTTGGGATGATTTCAAGGTGTAGTTTAAATGTACATTAACTAGACACCATGATTCTATCCCACCTCTGAGCAAATCAAGCAGTCCCTGCCATGGAGGGCAGTCTGTCAGACACAGGGATTAACTCTATACCCTTCTCAGAAAATTGTTAAGGTTTAGGAGGTGTCTCCTAAAAGCTGATGTGTGAGACAATGCAAGAAAGTTTACAGGTGAAATGACTGGGCTATGAGATCGTTAGTCTAACCAGTGTATAATCCACTATGGGCTAAATGGATGGTAACTGTAGACAGCAGGGTGTAGCTGGAGGAGGTGGGTCATTGGGGGTGTGCTTTTGGAGTATACATTTTCTTCTTGGTGAGAGGAACACACTCTCTCTCTCTCTCTCTCCTTCCTGGTGCCCAGTCCTGAGCCACTTTCCTCCACCACACTCTCTTCCACCATGATGTTCCGCCACATCCTGGGAGCAGAGCAATGGAGTCGGACATCTATGGACTGAGACCTCTGAAACCATGAGCCCCAAATAAACTTTTCCTCTTTAAAATTGTTCATGTCAGGTCTTAGGTTGAAGGGGATAAAAAGAAGAAAAAGAAACCTGACTAAAACAGAAATCTAAGGGCACATTTGATTATAATTAAACACAGACACCCCTCAGGAGGCAGCAAGCTGGATGTAACTGGTGGAGAGTTTCATTTCCATATTCCCTGAAACCCTGGGAAAGAAAGTTTTATATAAGTAGAGCAGGGCATGAGGAAATGACAGGGTAGGAGGCTAGGTGACACCCTCTTACCATGTGACCACGATTCATAAGTAACATATCATTAACATAAGCAAGTCATATAAAGGAGGGAACTCTAAAAAAATGATACACACCTTCAAGAAATATTTCCCTTCACCTGAAATACATAAATGGACCATCATTAATCTACCAATGGAGAGCCCAGGCCCTTCCTTTTAAGTAAAACATCTAGCAATTACTGTTCATGTTAATTTATCCATAAATCACCTAGATTACATCATATATTTCCTGGTTATCTTAACATGAAGTATTTAAATATACCTGTGAGTCAGGCACTATGGTGCATACCTGTAATATCAGCTACTTGGGATGCTGAGATAGGAGGATCCCAAGTGCAAGGCCAGCCTGGGCAACTTGGTGAGACCCTGTGTCAAGTAAAAACTAAAAAGGACTGGAGATGTAGCTCAGGGTAGAGTGCCCCTGGGTTCAATCCCCAATATAACAAAAATAAATAAAATAAAATAAAATAAAATAAAATAAAATAAAATAAAATAAA
>JAJEJO010000756.1:286892-380106 GCA_020662805.1 Glaucomys volans | reverse complement strand
TGAGTCTGGACACAAAGAGCCCTGATCAATTCCTATTAAGACTCAAACATAATTCAGCAGAAATTGTTCCAACAAGTTTTCCTCATTTTGTATTTTTAAAGTATTCAACATGTGCCTTTCCTTTGTTTTCATCCACTGGACTTATAGACTATGTAGTTAAGCCATGTCTGCAACCAAGTACAACTTCCACATAGGTTTGGGAACACACCATGCTACCCCCCGCCCCAGCCCAACTGCAGAGGCCAAGATGTGGGCACACACTGAAGAGAAGCAACCCAGCCTCCTGCAGCTGGGGTAGGGGGCACTTATCAGTTTTACAGAGGGAATGGAGTTTTTGTTTATTTTGCACCCCTCTGAAAAACAAAAGCAGCTTAGGAATGTAGCTCAGTGGTAAAGTGCTTCCTAGCACTCTGAAGGCTGTGGGTTCCATCCCCAGCATTATCAATAATAATAATAATAAATTCATTCATTGATAGTTTATGATGTTATGAGATGCAAGTTTAAAAAACAAGTTAATATGAATATTTTTCCCCAAAGACAAAAATAAATAAATAAATGTGTGCCTGAGCAGAAAAAGTGGAAAGACAGACATCAAACTGTTACTCATATTTGGTCCTGGAGAAGAGGAAAGGAATCGACATTCTATGGTATGAACTGTTTTAAATTTTTGTATTATTACGTCTGTGACTTAAGCTTATAGTCATATTTAAGTAAAAGCATACAAGCAGGCCGTCCCATTTTGGGAAGAAGGGATTGATAGAGTTTGGTAGGAATGAAGCAAAGATGCTATGCTGCTTTTCCTTAAGTGCACCCAAGTCTGCATACAAAACCCTGACCGATTTCCATTAGGACTTAGACCTTGTCAACAAATTGTTTTAACAACAAGAAGCAGCTGTGTACATAATCTCTGTTCTCCTTTTAAAGAGAAGGTAAAAGGACCAAAGACATGAGCTTGCACTGCCAAAGGAGACTACCATCTCCTGTCCTGTAAGAAGATACTCTGTCAGGTCAAATGCAAACCATAATTAATGTCTCTGACCCAAGAAAAGGGAAATCCAAGCCAGAAATCTCCAGACCAAAGACGCCTCACGCCGGATTGGCCACAGGTGTCTCATCCTGTTAAGACTTGTGCACTGACCTTTGGTGACCTTGACTGTATAGAGTCCCCACAGGACAAGGCAGAACTAGGGTGAGGAATGGAGATGATCTAAGTAAATCTCTCAAAGAGCCCAGGACATTTGTCAGTTCAGCAATACCAGCCATGTCCACTGTCCTTCCAGGCACAGGAGAAATTACCTTCTTTGGGTTGACAGTGCTACACTTTACTAGTTTAAAATTTATGGGGCTGAGGGTGCAGCTCACTGACAGAGTGCTTGTCTAGCATACATGTAGCCTAGATTTAATTCTCAGCACCACATTAAAATAAAGGTATTGTGTCCATCTACAAATAAAATACAAATATAAAAATTTAACAGACATTGATTATAGAAGAAAATATTTTTTTTTCTTAACATCCAGGAGATGTAAAGTAGGAAAACTGGATGGGCCTTTGTCAATTTCCAGAATCATCAAGACGAAGGTCAGCTGTGTTCCCGGATCCCTGTGCTGGTCAGGGTCCATGTGGATGTCCACAGCCCAGTCATGAATCAAAAATGGAATCAAAATAGATGTGGGTGCCACTGTCAGGATACGCCATTTTGTGACTGAAGTTCATCATCTGTTGAGTTTAAGTAAGAAAGGCTGTCTTCTGAGATGACGTGAGTGGAGCTGATTCCATCAGGTGGAAGGCTTCACGGGCACAACAGATGGTTCCCTGAGGAAGGAGAAATCCCACCAGGCAGAGCCTCAACCCATGCAGGGTCCCAGCTTGCCCTTTCACCCCCTGCCTGATGGGATAGCCTAGTGCTGTGGTCTGAAAGTGGTGTGTGCCCACCAAAATTCAGGATGAGGCTTGGTCCCCCGTGGGCAGTGTGGGGAGGAGCGTGGGCCATTCTCATGTCAATGGGCCGTGGTTCTCATGGACCTGGATTAGTTACCAAGAGAGCAGACTGTTGCAAAGCAAGGCAGCTGCTTCTGCATGTGTCCGCTTGCCCTGCTGCTTTCCACCATGAGCTGGAGCAGCACAAGGACCTCACCATATGTGACCACTTGGACTTTTCAGCTTCCAGAACCATGAGCCAAATAAAACTCTTCCTTATAAATAACCTTATTGTACTCCTCTGATATAGAAATGGACTAAGACACGCTGTCAGGACTTATCTCTTCACATTTATCTCCTACTGGTTTTGTTTCTCTGGTTGAGTCCTGCCCTCCCCAAACCACCCCAACACAATGGGGAAAAACAGAAATGCAACTTCCACCACGGGGGCAATCGGGAGCCTCCTCTATACATGAACCTCTGTGGAGAACAGCCTCCAGGAGGAGTGGCAAAGGAGGGGGTCAAGAAAAGACACTGCAGCACGGCCCCACACAGCTCTCCCCAGTGGGAGCCCATAGATAACTCCAGACTTGAACAAGAGCAGGTGCAGAGGCTCAGCATCCCTCAGCCAAATGCCTGGGGGCCATCTGTGCAGAGTGGCAAAAGCATGACATCAGGGCTGCCACCAAACCCACAGATTTAAGAGCCTGGTCAGCGGGGTGGACCCCTCTTGCCACTTGGTCTTGTCTCTGCTCCACATCCACACTGGTCCAGCACCCATCTGCCTTGGTCTGCAAGCTCCTTCTCTCCCTACTACATGCCCGTGACAACTCCTCCTCCCATCTCCTCCTGTCACCTCCCGCCACCTCCCGCTGGACAACTAGATGGCACACATTGAGCACACTGTGTCCACATCACTACCATAGGTTTTGTCCCTTCTCCCAGCAAATGGCAGTCAAGCCTTTCTAGGCACTCAGGCCAAATCCCTGGAGGTCAACCTCAAAGGACTCCAGGCTGAAGTCAACTCCCAGAGTTTCTTTATATGCAACTCGCTGTACACATGCGCACAACTCCCAGCAAGTCCCTCACTAGAAGAAGCAGCCCAAGTCCCACGCCAGCCTGCAGACCTGAGCAAGCTGACCCGCTGCACAGCCCTACCCTGATCGGCTCTGCTCAGCTCTCAAGGGACTCCCTGCACCCCCAACTGCTTTCACCCAGCCCAACCTTGGGGAAAACTCAAGGCACAGGCAAGAGATGCGAGTTCTTCTCAAACACGGTCTTGCCCCCAGCCTCGGGCACCTCAGGGTGGGGTTGGGGTGGTTCCAGAGAAGGCGCAGCTGGCACGTCCAGGGCTGGAAGGTGCACCCAAGCTTCTGTTCCAACAATGAACAGAAAGTAAGTATAGGTCTCAGGTCCCAAAGCACACTGACCTCCGCGGCAAAGGCCTGTGAGCCGGGTTTCCCAGAGAGAAGGGCACACCTGCCCAGGAACAAGACAGGAGCCCCTGGCTGCAGGAACCCAGCAGGGCCATCTCCCAGGCACATCCCCCAGGGATCTGTTTCTGGGTGAACCTCCTTGGGGGCCCAGCCTTAAGTTTCATCACCTCACTTCCCAGCTCCACAGACACCCCAACATCAGCTTCCCACCACTCAAACCTACAACAGCTGCTGGCTCTTAAAGGCAATCCAGCTCGAGGGACGACGAGGATTTGTGGCTTATTTTTTCAAGTCAGTCACAGCAAATGTCAATCCTGACCTCAGCCTGGCCTGAGTCCGTCTAAATTCTCCTTCACATCTAAAGCCATCTGAGGCAGAAAGCACACCGTCTGAGCCTCCCGTGTGGAAGAGCAGGGACCAAAAGCCACAACAGAACACAGCAGGGCTCCCTTCAAAGCCACGAGAAGCCCATGTGGGCAGGACTCATGTTCTACTGTGAGCGGCCACACTTGAGAGCCCAACGAGAACCTTGAAGGCCTTCTCAAAGGGAGCAGGTCCTCGGTGAAAGCGCTTGGGATTTTAAAGCTGGGTAAGACCTTTCAGAGGTCCTAAAACTAAGGAAGGCATGGTCCTGCACACACACAGGTTCGCTGAAAAGTTCCATTTGTGCTGCGACTGTGGACTCCCACGGGGCTCAAGATAAACACGGCTCCAATAAAACTCGATAGCACAGGCTCCGTTCAGGGAGAGTGCTCTATAACTCGACCCAGCTCTCTGCCAGGAAATGACTGCTTTTCCAGTCTGGCCCAGGAATGTGTCCTGCCTTCTGTCTCTGGGCACAAACGTCACTGCCAGTGGGTGGGCTGGAGAAGAGGGGCCCAAGGCCAGCAGAGTCTGACAACAAAACCTGGTGAGGGAACAGAGGATGCACAGAGAGGCCGTGCAAGCAGCAAGAATGGAAGCCCTGCTCTATGACCAGCTGACCAGGCATTGCCCACCTCACCTCGAAGTGCTTCCGCCAATCCAGCCGGTCCAGAACAGAGTCATTTGCTAAAAAGGAAAGGTGTGCCTCGTTTACTGAACCCTCGAAACACCTCACCTCCTCTGTCTTAAAGCACTCCAAGTTTTGTAGATTCTTTTAAAAGCCATGTGCCATTCTCAGAGCACCCACTGCAGAGTTCCATGACCCCGTCCTCCACACAGTGCCTGAACCCTCATTCCACACACAGGAAACACAGCAACAGCAAAAGCTGCACATCCGTGCCGTGAGGACACCTTCCTGAGACACTGCCAGCTATGTGGACACGGGGCTGGGGTTTTCTACCACATCAGGTCCTACAGAGAGGGTGTTCTCAGTGAGACCCCTGAACCTCTGCAGTGCCCTTGGGAGCCCACAGCATCAGCAGTGAACATGTCTTGGTAAGATCTGCAAAACAGAAGTGAACAAAATCTCTCCCAGAAGGCCAGCAGAGGCAGGAGGGAGGGGCTGCAGATGAGATACCTCTGACTGCATGTCACCTGCAGATACAGGGCTGACGGGGGAGGCAAAGGGCCCACCAGCCTGGGAACCCTCATTCTCAAGAGGATGCGACCAACACGCTCCTGGAACACCCACGCTGCATGTCCCCCTTCCCCTCCCAGAGCATTTGCTGCTTAACCACACGGTGACTGCACTTGTCCAGCCTCCCTGTTTTCTATATATTTTTACCTCCTACATTCATCCCCAAACAACAGGGCTCAGTTTTATCTATTTTAAAAAATCATACATGGAATCCCACCATGCTTGTCTGTGGCTTCCTTCCTTTTTTTGACATCCTGGTGGAGGAATTCGCCCACACTGTCACTCATGGCTAAAGTCTGTTTGGACTGATGATGTGTGGCCCTGTGTCATATGAAGAAGTCCCAGTTTGTGGCTCTGGTCTGCAGGTGATGGAAGTGTACAAGCAGTGCTGCTAAGAACATTCTAAGCCAGCTCTCCTCTGTCCACTGCGGATCAATGCTGCTGATGGGTCACCCTTGCCAGCCCAGGGTCTGCGGAGGGCTGCACAGGCTGATACACAGTCCAAGGGTGTGAGGTGAGCTGCAGTTCACCATGGGCTCCTGACTTCAGGGGAAGTTTTGAAACTTCTTGAGCCTTTCTTTTCCCTATCATGGATAACAATTTGCTCCTTCAACATTTGTGGCAAGGAACAAACCCTAGCAGGTGGTGGAACAGGAGATGGAATCTACTAGAAGGAAGTTGGGTTATCAGGGGCATGTCCTTGAAGGGAATAGGGGCATCAGCCCCTCCTCTTGCTCATTTCCTGGCTGACATGAGTGAACAGACCTCCTCCACCATGTGCTTCTTCCAGGATGTACTGCTCCACCTCAGGCCCCAGCTACCCACCAAGCCACCACGAACTGAACCCTCTTGAAACCATGAGCCAAAATAAACCTTTCCTCCCTTACATATGATTATCTGAGCTACTTTGTTGCAGTGACAGAAAGCTAACCCTAACCCTAACCCTTACGCAGTTCCTCTGCAGCCCCTGGTTGTATCCAGACCTTCTGGATCTGATAGCCATGTCAATTCAGAAGCCCCCACAGCTGGCCCACACAGCTAGCCCGAGGAAGCCACCGTGCTGCATATTCCCTGTAGCCCTGCTATGCATGCCAATACATCCCACAAACACCTCCTTCTGTCCAATCATAACCATGATTCTTAACCATAGCCATACTTTAAAAGTGCATATTCCCAGGCCATGCCCTAGACCAATGAAAACAGAGTGGGAGGGAGCACACACCTGGACTTGAGCATTTGAAAAGCTGTCTGTACGGTGGAGGGTGGAGAGTTACAGGCACCAGGCCGGGGCCACATGGGAGCCTGAAGGTGAACACAAGACTCTGGTTCTCTCCCACCTGCCCTTCAATCAGCGTGCCTGCTCTGGCCAAAATAAGGAAAAGAAATGCCATTCCTGTGGCTGAGCCCAGCCATCATGAGCCTGCTGGCCTGCACTTCCTGTCTCTTGGAACACTCCCTCCTGGAGCCTGATCAGCCAGGTAAGGCAGCCAAATGCCCCCGCGCGTGGGGACATGAAGACCAACCGCTGCCAGAGGCGGGGGCCCCGTGGCAGCCAGGTGCCAGGTGAGGACACCTTCAAGGCAGCAGCCACCCACCCCGTCTGCCTTCAAAACTGCACTGTACTGACTGCCGTGTTTGCCAAGTTGGTCGTTTTTGTTTGTAACTTTGGTATAAAGCATGTTTGTTTGTGGAGGAGAGAAACTGCATTCATTTTAAGATTATTAGATTTGAGAATCATCAGAGCAGAATTAATGAAATCGTTTTTTAAAGGAAAGTGCTTAAACAGTTCATCTCAGATTTTTAGAATATATCTATATTAAATCTTTCCTTAAGAATTTCTGTTCTGATCTGTTTCCTGGTCTTAAAACAAACAGCCATGTATTGAAATCACATCACATCCACTGTAACGAAACCAAAAATAATAACGATTAATGAAAATCACCAAACATAATAAACTGAAACCTAACTATTTAAGAGGGGAAGGGGTAAAAAAAAAAAACCCTCCCAAAATTACCCTCCACCTCTTTGCATTTTATGAACAGTATCCAAAGGTAAGGGATCTTAAGGGGCCTAGGGAAGGAGCCAATCAATTAAAGGGTCAGCTGTTATTCTCAAAGCTATCTCATAAATTTTTCATTTCCCAGTTGTCTCATTTTCAAGATGTTTAAAGTGTTTTAAAAAGGAGAAGAAAAATTCCAATTGTGACACACACAAATGTCTTAAGTTCTGGGATTCTTAGATCAATTTACCCACATTTGGCACGTAGAAAAAATATATATTTTAATCACTGCTGTAGGTTCAATTTCTTTTCCCCACACCCTTCATTTTTAACTACAAGGTAGGAGTATAAGAACAAGAGACGCTGATTAATGTGCCACGTGCTCACACGTTCTCAATGGAACACATAAAAGAAAAATATTCCCAAATTATAGTTTCCACTGTCAAATTGCACTTTAAATACATATTTTAGGGAGAAAAAAAAATGCCCACACTCCCTCTAGCCTCTCAAAAATGGTTTCATTTTGGCATGGTGATGTGTGGCTTTTACTCCTTGTCCACGAGTTTATCAGGCAGTTAAAATCACCTGGGTGTACCTTACAGGTACAAGTCTCCCCTTGGATCCCGAAAGTCCTATCCATGGCAACTTACAGAAGAAGGAAAAATCATCCCTTGGAAATGCTCAATGGGGCCTGGTAACTTGTAAAGGCAAAGGAAACCAGGCAATAGGAGACCGCTGGGGGACAGAGCAAGCCACCCAAAGCACCAGGTAAGTCTGAGACCAGATGGACCTTGAGGACCCAGAGTGGCAGGATCAGGGCCCAGTTCTGGACTGCCACGCTCAGGCTGCAGCCCTGCATGCCACCCTGAGGCCCAGGATGTGGGGGACTGAGCTGGAAGTCATCTCCTCCCACCTGGGAAAGCACCTTTGTGCCTTCAGGCAAGCACAAGAGAAATACAAGACCCAACCAGAAACACTGACATCAAAACCAGAGGCTTCCTGCCTTAGGACCTCAGGGTGGGACTCCCCGCACTGGGCTAGCAGACTGAAATTCCCAGCAGGGACCTGGACTCCAGAGGACAGACGCTGAGCAGGAGGGCTGCCAGTAGGGGCGACTCTGCTAAGTCAGAAAATGTGATCTCTCCTATTAGGGCCTTTTAAAAGAGCCAAACAGCCATTGTGTGTCTCAGATTGATGTCAGGAGTTTTTGTGAAATCCAGCATTCATAAAAGCCAGGGCTCCCAGAATGAGTTTTAAATGAAAGAACACGAAGAACATGAAAATCGTCTTGTCACTGCACCGCAGAGGTCTACTTCAGCAGAAACTAAAGCGTCCTTTATGAACTCTCAAAGAAAACTGGATACATTTCAGTGTGGTAGAGAGGAAAGCCTAATAACTGAACCCTGGGCAAAGAATCAAAAATGACATTAAAATATGGATATGCAAGGCACACGGTACACCAGGTGCAGGCGTGGCTGGCAATACAGACGTGGGGAAAAAGGTGCCTCCGCAATGGGCTTGCTCATTACAAGATGCAGGGCTCCCGACAGGGCAGAGGAAGACAACGGGCTGAAAGGATGGACGGCACTGGTCGTTAAACTCCTGAGTGGGTCCAGTTGTCCTGGGGAGGCAGATGGCAGCATGGTGGAGGCAGGATGAGTCACACTGGGCTAACTTTCTCCATCGAATCCCTCCTCCAGTACCCCCAGCTGACTCCTGGGATTGCTCAAGCAGGGTGGTGCATGCGTGTGTTGTGAGTGTGTGCATTACGTGTACATGTGTTTATGAGGTGCAGTCTATGTGTCTGTTGTGTTATGTGCATCTCCATGTATGTGGGTGTATGTGAATGTGTGTATGCGTGTATGTGTTGATGAGCCTGTGCTATACGTGAGTGTGCACATGGAGTGTGAGTGTGGTACAGGTGTGTGTGTGTATACATGTGTCAGCATGTGTAAGGACAAGGGGGTATGTATGACGTGTGGGTGAGTGTGGTGTGCATGGTGTGCGTGAGTGTGGCACTATGTGTGTGTCTGTCTAGTGGGAGTCGGGTGTGCTGAGGGTCAGGAGAGGCCTCAAGGCGACTTGGAGATCAAGACAGGGTCAATCCAGTCTCCCACTCTCGACTACCTTTTGTTTTTGGCATCAACACTGAATAAGGAGGAATACTTCCTCCTCTTTGATCTCAAGCACATTTCTTTCAATTGCTCTCACAAAAACCCCTTGGTGATCTGGCCACATCCACACCAGTGCTGCCCAAAGCCCCCTTGACATCATGCAGTGGTGCCAGCTTCTCCTCTCTGGTGCATCTCAGGAACAATGTCATCCTGACAAGGCCAGGCCCACCAAGACGTGGAGATGCTTTATGAACATTCCTGAGGGGTTCCTGCAGAGGCGACGTGGCAGGCATGGGGGAGGGAGATGGCAATAAAATAATGGCCCTTGCATGAGAGGCCTATGGAAATAGAGAGGATGTGAATAATGAGGGCAAGAACCAGCAGCTGCACAGGGCTATACATGAGTGACCTCATTAAAACGCCACAGCGACCCAGAGTAGCATTATTACATTCCTCCTCCTTTTTCTAACCTCCTTTTATGATGAGGAAAGCCAGAGTCCTGCGGCCTCTGAAAGCCCATGGCTTTGGAGTGGCAGACCCATGACAAGAACAAATACTTGCTGCATTTTCCAGACACGACAACCTTACCAAATGGTCTCCAGGTCCCCTGTTCATTAAAAAGCCTCATTCTGATGCAGAAGAAACATCTGATGGTGCCCTTCCAGTTGGATAACAACTAACTCCCCTCCTTGAGACATGGGGCCACCTAGGAGGCCAGGTCCCTAGTGGGAGCCTGCCCACGGGCTGGATGGGTCCAAATCAGTGGTCAGTCACATTCCCTGGCCCTCCGACAGCTTCTACCCTATACTCTTTATGGTCAATATTTGCCACAAGTGCAGTGAATAAGAAGGAAAGCAAAGGTGCCAACATGGGCTACTCTCCCTTCAAAACTCTCTCTCTCTGAGCTCCACATGCCCACCTAGATGGGTCATCAGGAGCCCCCTGCTCCTAAACCCAGACCTGAGATGCACAACCTGAGATTTTCTGAATCCTCCACCTCTGCTTCATTTGCAAACCATGCAGCTGCATGCACTTTGTTGAATTTCACGTGCATGAAAATCCTGTGTGACAATAGGCTGTAAGGATTAACACCATTATTTAGAAAACTTGAATCCAACCACTAAACACAAGTTGGAATAGCTCCTTAAATATAATATGGCAAAGGCGGCATGCCTCAGGCAGATGAGGGGCTGAGGCAGGCATCATGTGGGTCTCCTCTCACCATGAGCGTTGAGAGTCCTCCAGCTCATGATGTTCCCTTTATCCTCATTTAACAGAGCAGGATGGAACAGAGGGAGCTGCAGGGATGACCTGAGACCCCCTGGGATTTTCCCTCCAGGTTAATAATGGCTTATTAACACATTCAGTTCCTCCTTCCTGGGTCCATAGAAAACATTTCTAAGCTTGACCAAGAACTTTTTAAAACTTACAGCAGTCCTTCTAAAAATATATACATTTTTTTTTTTGCCCACGTGACACATTCAAATGTTCTTCCACCAAGCAGGCATTAATTTTTTGCATCTCAGAATGTAGCTTCACCCAAAGGGCCGTGTTATGGTTTAGGTATGGTGTCCCCCAAAAGCTCAAGTATGAGAAATGCAAAAAGGTTTGGAGGAGGAACAATTGTGTTGTAGCCTTAACCTAATCAGTGAATTAATCCCTGCTGGGATTAACTGAGTGGTAACTGGAGGCAGGTGGGGTGTGGCTGGAGGAAGTGGTTTCTTGGGGGTGTGGCCATTGGGTATATATTTTGTATCTGGCAAGTGAAAATCTCTTTCTGCTTCCTGATGATGTGAGCTGCTTCTCTCTGCCAATCTTCCACCATGATGTTCTGCCTCACCTTGAGCCCCAAAGAATGGAGCCTGCTATCTGTGAATTGAGACCTCTGAAACTGTGAGCCCCCAAACAAACTCTTCCTCCTCTATAGTTGTTCTGGTTGGGTCTTTTAGTCACAGCAGGAAAAGAGCTAACTACTACAGGCCAGGGGTTTTGAGTATAAATAGAAGGGTCCAGAACCTCTTCAAAGTGCATTATGAGTGGGGCCGTTGAGACATGCCATGTTCTCAGCTCAAATCAGGGGGAGGGGGCACACGCTGCCCATTGCTGTCCCGCTTAACAGCCGAGGAAACCAGGCACCAAGAGGACCAGCCGGCAGCCCAGGCACCGGCACTGCACTGGTCCTGGGGTGCTTGGTCCTCACCCTGTGCACTGCTTCTCCAGCCAAAGAGAGGCCCATGTGATGCCACCTGTCCCACTTGGGATGTCACAGCATTCCTGAATCCCAGACAATGAAGAACTTCCCCAACGCTCAGGTTGGAACTTTCATTATCTTAATTCTGCAGGGTGGGGACCTAAATGGACACCAGCAGAGGTCCATCTGGGTCAAGGAGACAGGGAGAACCCCCAGCTACTAGAAAGCAGTCAGGAAGCAGGAGGTGCAAGGCTCCTGGGACCCCCATCTACTCCTTCCAGGGGCCAGAAGCCTCCTCAGCTGAGCACCATGGACACGCCTCTGTAGGAGCCCTGCTGCCCGGCACCCAGCTGGAGAAAAGCCACACGCACCGCCTCATTCTCTCCAGCTCTTGCTCATCTGCAGGAGCAGCAAGGGCAGCGTGTGCCCCCTCCCCCGGCTCAAGCTGAGAACATGGCATGTCTCAACGGCCCCACTCATGCTGCAATTCGAAGGGGTTCTGGACCCTTCTATTTATACTCACAACCATTTGCCAGAAAGACATGAGTTTCAAAGAAAACAACTCAGGAGGAAAGGGGGGTATTATAGTTTAGATAGGAGGTGTCCCCCCAAAACTTGTGAGACAATTCAAGAATGTTCCAGAGGTGAAATGATTAGATGAGAGGTGTAATCTGATCAGTGGATTAATCCACTAATGTGGATTAACTGGTAACTGCAGGTAGGGTGTGGAAGTAGGAAGCAGGTCACTGGGACATGCCTTTGGGTTTATATCTTCTCCCTGATGAGTGAAACTCTGCTTCCTTGTGCGGTACCCTTCCGCCACAATGTTCTGCCTCGCCTCTGCCCAGAGCTGTGGAGCTGGACGACCATGCACTGAACCTATGAGCCAAAATAAACTCCCCCCCCCCCCCGTATGTTCTTGTCAGGTCTTTTAGTCATGGTGATGGAAAAGCTGACTGAAATGGGGGGAAAGGACAATCCATGAGGAGAGTGTTCACATGGCAGAGGGAGCAGGGGTCGGAGCTGGCCGGGGGGCAGCCATGGTTCATCAGATGGTTTGGTTATCCAAAAGAGGAGAGGGTGGCTGGGGCCTGGGAAGGGCTGGGCCAGCCAGTGGAAAGACCTCACAGTGGCCACAGGAGATAGAGGGTGCTGGGAGCCTCACGTAGCTCCTGGAATGACGTCCAAATACAAACGGGTCCCATCCAGGGGCACCAAGGTCAGCGGAGTCCGGGCCAGCACCCTCTACCCTCTCTCTCTGGAACAGGCCAGGCACACAAGCCTGTCAAGGGCCCCGAGGGCCACGTCAAGGCAGCCCATTTTATCCTGGACTTATTTTCCCAGAACCGTTTTCATTCTCAACCTAACGTGCCCTTCCTGACAGCACAGCCCCTCTAGAAAGTGCAGGTCCAGACTAGGGCCAGGGGGACGACTGACCTCAGTCCTCTTTTCTCCTAGCAGAAGCGGATTTCCCCAGAAGGCTGAAGGGCTGAGGCTGGGGCACCAGCTTGCTCACACTGAGAGGCGACCACCTGTCTGCAGGATCCCCAGCTTTGCCTCGTCCACCTGTACGTCAGGCTCCATGGGGAATGGGTCACCATGGAAAGACCAGGGTGGGCTGGAGGAGCCTGCAGCCTCTGCCACCACTTTCTGCTTCTGTCCTGGTCTCCCTCAGAAGCCTGGCAGGTTCTGACTCCTGCCCCATGTCTCCCACCAAACCACGTCCCCCGAACCATCTGGGAGAAGGAACTGGGACTGACGTTCCCAGTGTCCAGCACAGGGGCAGAGAAGCCTGCAGGACTGGCCATTGAGGGAGCAGAAGAGGAGCTCACTGAATCAAGGACAGGAGGGGGGACCCCAGCATGAGAAGCTGGGCCTCATTCGCCCCTCCAGTGTCACTCTATTACCTGTCAACTCAGCAGTCAGTCCCAAACCCACCCCCATTTCATGGAAAGCCTTCGGGCACCTACGGGGTGAGCTGCTGGCAGCAGGTCCAGTCAAAGCCCGCACCCTGAGCTCGGCACACATCGGCCTGTGTGTTCTCTTTGAGGGAGGCCAGTTTCAAACTGGATTCAAGTTGACTTTGCCTCCTTAGAGGTGGAGTGCAGTTTTCCTAAAGTCTCAGCTCAAAACCTAACCAACTGCCGCTTCCAGCTTCCAGCCCGGGCTGCCGGGCCAGGCTGTCTACATCCCACCTCCGATCGCCACTTCCCCGCAGAGCAGGGCCTTTCAACAGCCACTCTCCAGCACTAACGGCCTTCCACAAACTCTCCTTCTTAAGCGTTTTTTCATCCCTGCAGCGGGCGGATGAAGGGGAGGGGGCCGTCATAACTTTGAGCTCCACACGTTTCAGCAAGCTGCCCGGAGCCAACAGCATAAATCAGAGCGTTTGAGCATTTCGGGGCAGAGGAAATAGTTCTCCAGCTAGGTTCCCTACCATTTCTTAAAGTGATTATTTTGATTTAAACCACTGCCTGGTGGCGAGACTGCTAGCTACCAGCTCCAGTTCATTTGTCCTGGGAGCCCCGAGCACAAAGAAACACTGTTTGCGGGTTCCTGGGGGCCCCTTCCAGGACGCGGGCGAGGTGAGCTCGAGCTCTCCTGCCTCCATAGATGAGCGTTTGTTCCTGTTGAGGAGCTGCCAGGCCCACAGACCCGCCTGCTTCTTGCCAATTGCTGTCTTGCAGGCTGTTTTACTTTAGATCTTCAGGCTGTTTGCAAAATAACAAGATGTCTCTGTGCCTAGAGAGAACACATGAGCTTGAAGAGGGGCACAACCCAGACGTAGAAGAGCCTAACACTCACTGTACAACATTCTCAGTTTTAAGATGAGGAGACTAAGGCTTAAGGCCCAGTCCTCCAGATAGAGAAGAGCAGGCCCCTAACTGAGCCATCTCCACCCCTTGATGGGACATTACCATCATCCTAGGTTTGCTGCTACCAGAACCTATGCAATTAGGAAGGCTGAATTCACTGGGGGCAAAAAGGCTGCATTTACTAATGATTTTCCATAATCTCAGCTGTACACAGTAAGAAGACTTGCCCTGGGGTTCTCCCATGTTTCAGTGGGACAGGGCTGGAGAGGGGAAGGGGGAGGGATCATTCCTGAATTTTCCACACATGTGTCCTCATTTAAAGCAACCATTTCATGGTTTGCAAAATATTGCTAAATAAAGCAAAATGCATCCATGACATGGTTCAAAACTATGAAGCCAATCAAAAACAGGGTAAGTTAACAGTGGTCTGCTGGAGTAGAGGCAGCTCCTTAAGAGTCCCTCTTCCCTGCAGGCCAGGCAGCCGCCCTCCAGACCTCCAGGTACGCAGGGCAGGAAGAGGTGATTTCCTCAAGAAGGACCCTTGGTCCAGTGACACGAGAACCCAGGACACACACCCACCCCAAGTCGGTCTTAGGCAGCCCACAGACAGAGCCTGGCCTGCCCAGGTGTCTCTTCTGGAGCTGGTGCAACCTGCCAGGGCTGCAAGGTCAGGCCTGCCCCCACATCCCAGGCCCAGGCAAATTCACAGAATGACCACCAGGCCAGAAGATGTCCATAGAGACGTGTCCCAGCAAACCATCACCAGGCACTCCTTACTCAGAACTCACCCACTCAACTAACACATGAGAATCAAGGTGGGCATTTCCAGGGGGCCCCAAGTGGTGCCCTTGGAAGGTGGACACCCCCTTACACATACCCATACTATGGGTATGTGTACTCACACCAAGGCACAGCTCATATCCAGCTGCACTGGGGGAGTTCATTTACTAATGTTCTACTGGGGTGCATTCATCTTAGGTGTACCTCATGATAGGTTTTGACAAGTGTATACACCAACGTGACCATTACCACAATCCACAATCCCCCAAGAAGCAGTGAGCAGAACAAGCAGGCACAGGTGCGAACATGGTCAGGGGTGGCTGACGGCACAAACAGGATCCAGAGGGACACCGCTCCTGGATATGCTGCCTGGCTGGGCTGTTACAATGACAACCCACCACTGCCATGGGGAGGGACAGTCCCAGTGGACAATGGCTGTTCTCCATCTGGATGACCTGGAGCAGCTAAGTCTCAGTCTCTCCATCTCAAAACTAAGAATGTTGGGCCAGGGGTGTGACTCAATAGTAGAGCACTTGCCTAGTATTCGTGAGGCCCTGGGTTCGATCCTTAGCAACACAGGGAAAAAATTAAAACAGCTAATAATGTTGTACAGTGGATTTTAGCCTTTGTTGTGGATTGAGTTATTCTCCCTCATCACTAAAATATGTTGAAGCCCAAACTCCAATGTGACTATATTTGAAGACAGGGCCTGTAAGGAGGTGACAAAGGTTAAATGTGGCCATAAGGAATGCTCAAATCTCATAGGGCTGGTCCCCTTACTGAACTGGGAAGAGTAGCAGAGTACCCTCTCCTTCTGCCTGTGAGAACACACAAAAAGGCTGCCATCTGCTTGCCATCCCGGAAGAAAGCCCCCACCAGAAGCTGAATCTGCCCACACCTTGAACTTGGACTTGCAGCATCCAGAACTGTGAGCAATAAACATCTGTTCTTTAAGCCACCAAGTCTGTGGTACTTGATCATGGCAGCCTAAGCTGACCAAGACAGACGTTCTCTCTGCAGAGAACCAAAACATCCTAAAGGAAATCTCGGGTAAAACCTCGCTATCCAAAGTATGATGGGACCGTTCGTTCAAGTGGGTGAGGAACTTAGGGTTTCACGTCTTGCCTGGCCCCTTGGTCTCTCCACAGCACCCTCTGCTGTGGTCCCCAAACTTCCTCTGAACTCCAGAGCTCTGGAAAAGACCCCTGGAAAGCCACTGAGCTCAAGATACCTTTTAATTCACCGCTCTAATGCCTTTCAAGGGGCTGGAACCTGAACCTCCACCACCTCAGGAACAGAACTGCACCTCCACAACGAGCTGTCATAAGGACAACAAAGCGCCCTTCCAGCACCAGGGGTAACCACAGGGCGTGGTGTGAAGACGTGGTGGAGCAGAGCTGAGGCCCCAGCAAACACAAAGGCCCCAGGACACAAAGGAATGGGGCGGAGCAAGGCAATGGGGAGGGAGTGGAGGGAGTCCAGGAAGGAGCCTGGGCCTGAGGTGAGCATGACCCATCCCTCCCCAAAGCACTTTCAGCAGACAAAGGAGGTGAGAGATTCCAGGTACCAGCATGTGCCAGACCACGGAGGCACCACAGCCCACCCAGATAGGACACCTGACCCCACTGAGGCCATCTTCCCTTCCTCCTGGACCCCTCATCAGGCCCAGAGGTCACTCCAGTTTCACATCTGTGTTTAAGACCATAGGCCCGGCTACCATCCTCCTGACCTCCAGAGTCGGTCCTTTGAACACAAGATCTATAGTCAAGTCCCCAAATATCCCCACGTGCAATACACTAACTAACTAACTGAATAAATACAAAGGAAAGGAGTTTCCATTTTAAGGTCACACAGAAGCACAAATGCTGCCTAAGAAAGGGCTCCCAAATGGGATCCCCCACTTCCCGTGGAGGGAGACTCCAAGACACCAGGAGACAGAGCCGGGTCAGCTCCCACTGCAACCATGTCAGCCTCTCAAGGTCGATCTGAACAGACAGGCCTCAATGACACCATCCAGGGCAGCCCTCCTCCTCCAGGGCTGGTTTTCTCATTTCCGGACTGAACGTGCCAGGGCTCAGGGTGGGAGGCCTGGGCTGAGAACGCCCACCCGGCACGGGCGGGACCCTGCCCTGCCCAGCTGGGGATGACGGCAAGCAGAAAGACACCGACATCTCCGTCCGCTGCCACCAACCTGACGCTCCCTGGGGCTCGGGCTCTGCTGGCTGGGCCAGCGTCTGTGTTTGATCTGGAAGGAAACACCCAGGCCCTCACTCTCCAGGACGGAAGGACAGAAGGACGCAGGAGCCCGCTGAGCAGAGCGCCCCGGCCGGCCAGCCTCCCCCGCCCGGCGTGGTCCAAACCGCCTCCAAATGGAAACCAGATGAGCCCGTTAAAGAAAAAGCTATTTATATTGTGGAATCTTTCAGAGCAAGCAGAGACTTGAAGAGGCTTATCACCTGGGGCAAAAGACCAACGATACTCTGAGTCTCCTCTTGCTAAAGGGACGGATGTGTTTTATGGAAAATAAAGACAAGGAAATGTGTCGGTTAGATGCGAGTCTCGATTTCTATTTCTAATGCCGTGTGCCTGTCGGTTCCGATCAATCAAGCGAAAACGCCGCTCAATGAGCCAGCAAAGAACTTTCTTCCTGAGAACCCCCTGCAGGCCCAGATTGAGAGGGAAGGACCCACGTGGATTTCACTGGAGGCGGAAGGCTGCAAGCAAACTCTGCTTACTGTCCGGAGACGAGGATCAGGCCAGGGATACCCGCGGAACAGGTCTCTGCTCGGGCCTTCACTTTTTAACTGTCTGGGTGAAGTCTGATTGTTTTAATGACACGGGACCTAAGCCTCTGGTTGACAATGCTGTGCTGGACGCACACTGGCTGCGAGTTGGGGCATTTTTATAATGGTGTCAGGAAAATTCATGAAGGAAAGAAAGTCTCTACAGGACTTTGTGTCCAAAGCAGTACGAGTCCTCTTTTCTAGGAGAGTGAGAATTCCTAACACTAGACCCAGGCGTCTGCAGGGCCACGGCCGCCGCCCTCCCCATGCCATCAGATCAGGTGTCTCGCACTTGGGTCCTGCACATTCTAACTGGGCTGCTTTGAAGTGACGACAGGACCTGTGCTGGCTGCTGATCACCTGGGCCAGCCTTTGACTGCTGGCCTTTCTGGTGTGGTTGGGATTTCAGGAAATGTTTCCAAACACTCTTCTTGACATCCTGCTATGATCTGTATGCCCAATGTCCCCCAAAGGTCCATGTGTGCCCCGACTGGGGGGCGGCAGAACCTTCAGGAGGGGCCTGGGGGAGCTCTTTAGGTTGCTGGGTTGTGCCCTTGAGGGGGACTGTGGGACTCAGCCTCAGACTTGCTCTGTGCTCCCTGCCTCACAGCGTGCTCTACCCCAGGCTCCCGCCACGACCTGCCTCCCTTGCCACAGGCTCAAAGTGACACGAGTGGAACCTCCAGACTTTGAGCCAAAATAACCACTTTATCTTTACAACTTAATTATCTCAAGTATTTCATTACAATAACGCAAAGCTAACTCACACCCATCCCAAACAGTCACACAGGACTCCCATGCCCGTCTGCACCTTAAAATGGACATAAATCCAGGATGGAAAAAGAGAGCAGGAGACCAGAGGGACCCAGAAGGCAGAAAACACCTCAACTGATAAATCTCTGAAAGGGACTGTGCACTCCCAAGCACCCCTCTATGACCTTCCATATAGCACTAATCTGCAGGGAAGCCAACTGGAAAAAGTCATTTGCTCCAGCCCTGAGTCCCCACCCCAGGCTGTAGAGCTGTGTGCATGTGAACCCTGAGGCCCCAAAACCAAGGCTGCGGAAGGACCCACACTTCCAGGAGAACTCTGCAGACCCATGACCTGATTCAAATAAGCTGCCTTTTTTTTCAAACTTTGTTCTACGGTCAATAAGTAAAACGTGAACATATTCGCTTTTTCAGTCACTTATGTAGATAAAACTAACCCTCTTTGGACATTAAGCCAACCTCCCTAGATATAACCAGTTAGGACTTAGCCATTTATGCTTTCCACTGTACCTATCGGAACAGGCTGTTTGGAGCAAGCCTTCTTCCCTGGATAGCATCACTATGTGTGGCTATTTTGCAAGTGAATTTTTGCTGAGCCATAAACTTGGAGATCTTGAAGAGTTGTATTCATTTTTTTCATTGCTGCATAATATTCCCTAGTACAAGTATAACACATGTGGGAGCTTGCTTGTTTCTTTCATTGACACTTCAAAAATAATAAATACTTGGGTGATGTTTCTTTTTCCCTCTCACAAATAGCACCTTCAGGAATATCTCTGAACATGCTTCTATGTGCCCAAAATCAATATGCCTGGAAGCAATCTATGGGTATACATGTCAGTGACTTTAAGAAGGATGTGCCCTCTAAAGTGCAGGTACCAACCTATGCCGCACAGTTCTTGAAAATGCCCATTTCCCTGTACCCTCACCTTAAACTGCTGAGAATCCTAACTGCCTGTATATTTCCTGATGTCCTATGGGTGAGAGAATAACAGTCCACCACAGACGCCCAGAACCTACGAGCATCTTTCCTTGAAAGGTTTAAGGCGCTCGGCAGAGGTGACCAAGTCAATGGGGAGATGGTACTGTTCCATCAGGGTGGCCCAGCACCACCACAGGGGTCCCTGCGAGAAGGACACAGAGCTGAAAAAAAGATGATGTGACCTGGGAACAAAAACTGGGCTACAGTACAGTTCCCATTCAGGTTCCTGTAAGCACGATCTTCTCACCTCAACACCAGAAGCAAATTCTCGTCTCTCTGTGTTCCTGGAGAGGCTGGCACGAAGCATGTGTCTAACGTGATCTTTTCCCAAAGGCACGTTCAAGGATCCAACACCACGGATGAGAAACTTCCTTATTTGCCCATCACTGGAGAGGCACACCTGTCATTCGATAAATCCCCACGTTCCATGGGCCTATTTGTGGGTAACCTACTCCTTCTGTCTGTCTAGTTAATTACTGCGACACATTTTGGGACCGGATAGTGCAGGGCTCTCGTTATGGTGGTTTGCTTTGTTTCACCAAAACAATCTTGCTTTTTCTTGCTCACTATCGACCATGGATTTGAGAAAGGGCAAGCCAAATGCTATAAAGTATTTCATCCATGGCTGCCAACGGCTGCACTCCGTCCACACGCTGATGTTAGGAGACCCCATCTCCCTCTGATATCACTTTCCCAAAAGGACAGCATCATCTTCCTCTCCGGGTTCTGATCTGCTTCCAGATCACTCAGTGACGTCGCGGTGTGTTGGGTGTTTCTGCTGGGTCACTCCTGGGTGCCTGTCTTGAACTGTTTTGTGGCTGTTGGGAACAGGACGCCCCCGGACCCCTACTACGTGTTCTCAAAGTGAACTGTAGGTCTAAAAGATGCCACTCACATTTCTTTTTAAATGCTTCACGTGGATTTACCTAAATTTACCAAATGCTTTGTAATGCCATCTATCACTGCCACTCACATTTCTAAGTGGTCCTGAGTTCAGTCAACTACCCGCCATGTCCCCAAATTGGTTCTCAGATTTTCAGTCGCATCCTTTACATTCTGTACTCAGACAGCTGAAGGAACTAGCTAACAGCAGCAGTCTTAGCATTTTTAAAACGATTGCCTGGGACTGGGGTGCAGCTCAGTGGCAGAGCCTGTGCTGAGCCTGGTGAGACCCTGGGTTGAGACCCTGGCAACGACAACAATGAGAGGGCAGTGGGTAAGATTAGAATAAAACATGAGAAAGCGCACCCATCATTGGCTTCATTAACTTCCTCCCCTTGGATCAGTCTATCCTCCCAAGTAAACTCACCCGGCTCCGTACGACCCCCTGGCTTTCCTGAGACTAGCTTCTCATCTCAGAACAGCAGCTGTGACTGCCAGTGCGTCTGTCCCAGATGGCGCAGGGCTGGGTACACCCAAAATACCGTGCAGGAGGCTGGAGCTGAGCTCAGGGGTGAAGCTAGCCTGTGCCAGGCCCTGGGGTTTGACCCCAGCACTGTGGAGACCTATCTGGATTCCAGGAGGGCTTCCTGGAAGAGACATGGAAATACGAACCCACCTAAATGTAGATGAGAAGAACACTGTGGAGAGGGCAGGATTCCAGGTAAAAGAAATAAATGCGACAAGATTTAAGTCCCTAAGAAGTTGGAAAAGAATGGGGTCCATGAAGTAAACTGAGAAACTACTGTCCCTCGAAAGTGAAATCTTCCCGATCCATCCAGAAAGGGAGAAGGCAAAGGTGCCAGGGGTGGGCCAAGAACCAGGGCTCCCCTCCCCGCTGACACGGGCCCTGGCCACCGTGTGGCACCCCATCCTTCCTGCGGCTCGGTGGACACCCCAACACAGCCCATGCTGGCTGCCTTTCCCAATTCCTCCTGAGTAGCAACTCTGTGTGTGGCTTGGGGCACCAGCTAAGTGCAACAGCCAGACCACGGACACCTCCCCTCCTCAGACTTCTCCTCCCTGCCCACCTAACTCTGAAAATCCAAGCATTTTTTAAAATCTGATACATAGAGAAACAATTTCATGCACAATATGTTGTCTTCCTTTTTTTTGTTTTTTGTTTTTTATTTTTGGCATTAGGGATCAAACCCCAGGGTGCTTAACCACTGAGCCACATCCCAGCCCTTTTTATTTTGCATTTTCAGACAGGGTCTTGCTAAGCTGCTTAAGGCCTCATTAACTTGCTGAAGCAGGCCTCGAACTTGCAGTCCTCCTGCCTCAGTCTCCAGAGTGGCTGGGACCACAGGTGCACGTCACCATGCCCAGCTTTGTCTTTCCCTTTGCAGAGACCACCCCAAGGCCAACCTTGACTGGGGGGCTTTCAGACCACCAGGGAAGAGGCAGGACTTTTACGCAGCCTTGGCTTTTGGAGGATGGGAACCCACACTGAGGAACTAAGTTAGGTGCAGACTCAATTCTCGAAAACATTCCACGTCGTGGAATGCTCTGAGGTCGTGCTCTGAGGCAGGAGACTGGCAGGCCCCAGGGAGAGAGGGCCTTTGAAACCCAGGCCTGCGGCCATTCCCTGAGTGCCCTCAGGAGCAGACTGCTACACATGCTTCCTCCAGGGCAGGACACAGGCTGAGGGTGACAAGCCCGGCCGTGCCACCGCCTCCTGTCACCTTCTGGGCAGGCCAGCAGGGGTGGGCGACTTCCTCCCTGGGAGCTTAAGTTCCCTCACCCCAGGCTCCCAGCCCATCAGTCTCCCAGGGAGGGGCCGCAAGCAACAGGCGGCCCTTGTTTCCTGCAGGTTCAACAATCTGGTTTTCATTGAACGGCGCTCTCAGTGCTTTCCCACCACATTTTTCTTTAATTATGATAAAAGAGAGTAACTTAATCAAGCATAAATCCTGCTGAAATGAGCAGGAGAAAATAAAGGGGTTAACGTGGAGAGGAGGGGGTGGAAACTTCACCCACAGGTCCCCTGGATTTAGGAGGGAGCCTGTGTGAGGCCGCCAAGCCCAGCAAATAAAAATGAAGGCTGGTTCCCACCCAGACTCCGGTCCTAATTCTGCTGCGGGAAGAAGAAACAAAGGCCAGGCAGGACCTGTCCCACTGAGACACCTGGAGCAAAGACCTCAGTCCATCCCAGCAAGCTGTCCCCACGGGCAGGCCCAGGCTCCTGCAGCCCCGACCTGGGCTCCCTGCCCCACACTGAAGGCTGGCCAGGGAGGGGTGGAGGCCCTTGGCAACTCACTCGGGCAATGAAAAGGCCTGGAGACGTGTGCACACGTATGGACACGTACGCACACACGCAGTCACGCACACACGCAGTCACGCACACACGCAGTCACGCACACACGCAGTCACGCACATGTCCAGACGCATGCATATGCACCCTGCACGTGCATCCACACCCACAGAGCCGCAGAACTTCCAGGGCCACGTATCTAGCAGCCATGGCAGCAGCAGCACCCGGACGTCCCTAGACATGCAACCTCAGGCCAAAAGCAAACACTCTGGGGGCCAGGTGACCTGGGAGCCTGCACTTACGCCATCCAGGCTGAAGTTGAGGAAGCGCCGCTTCTTACAGTGTATGTCTTATACACATGGAGCCAAAACGTTTATTTAAAAAATAAGATCTCGATTGTGCCACTTCGTTTAAAGAGACATTTTGTGTCCTCACTAAAGCTCATAGGAAGTAACAAAAATAAGAAGGTTGAGTTTTCAGGGAACACCAAGTGCTCGTGCAATCAACTCATCTGATCTGATTTCCATAAAATGACCCTTTCTGATGAGGAAACTGGAGCACAGAAAGGTTGAGGAATTTGCCTCAGACCCCACAGCCAGCGGGGGACAGGCACAGGAAGCAGATTGGGCATCTGGCTCTATGTCCATCTCTGGAGATGCCAGCCATCACCCAGGACTGTGGGAAAGCAGGGCAGTCTTCCCTCCCAGGAGTTACCAACAAAGAAGGACAAAGGACAGACCTGGAAAAGCCCAAGGGGCAGGGGCTCAGGAGTCCACAGGCCTGGGTCCAGCCAAGTGCAAGGCCTAGCCAGTCAGTGCTTGGGAATGTTGGCGACCTTGTGGAGAGACCAGTGTAACGTGAAGGCTCCTGGCAGGCGTGTCACTCAGTCCTGCCTAGAAGGAACACTTGGAAGTCTTTCTCCTACACGGACTCAAAAGAAGGCCAGGGTATTTTCTGGAGTCATCTAGACTGAAGTTGCTAAGAACCATCTCTCCCTTGGATACGAAGAGTCCAATGTCTGAGCCACAGCAGGGCTGCACACCTCCACCTGGCAAAACCACACCAAGAAAATCACACCGAGCAGACACGGCGTTCCCAGTCCACTCTGAGGGGCACGAGGGCGCAGGCAACCCAGAAGGCCAGGACAGGGATCCAGCAGGGTAAGGAAGAACATTTTTGAAACACGTGAGGGGCTGGAGGCCTTTTATGGGAAGTGAGTAGCATCTGCAGTTGGGATGATTTGAGGAAGACACAGGAAGAAATGGGACAGCATGAGGAAGGACTTGGGTTCCAGGCCCTCCAGGACCAGGGACCACTGACCAGCCTAAGAGAACACCAACCTCCAGGAGAGAGAAGGGCAAGGAGTGGAACCCACCCTGTCCCCCTTTGAGAGGAGGGATGAGGTTCCTCAGTGACAGGCCAGGGGCAGGACATCCCTCTCCCAGGAGCCTTTTGCACACTCAGAGATGGCCTGCTTGTGAAAGAAACCAACCCCTGGTTGGCTCCTGCCCTCCGGACTAATGGAAGGACCTTCTCAGAAATTGAGAACTACAGGAGAACTAGCCTGAGAGGGAACAGCCAGTCCACCTGTGAACAGTGGATTATCAGTACACAAGATGGTCACACAAAACTAATAAAAACCAATCAACTGAGCTTCTACACATGAGTGATGTGAACAGCATGGAATTAAGAAAACAATATCATGTGCAAGAACACCCAAAAGAGTGAATGACAGCCTGGCGTGGTGGCACACACCTGTAATCCCAGTGGCTCAGGAGGCTGAGGCAGGAGGATCGAAGGTTCAAAGCCAGCCTCAGCAATTTAGTGAGGCTGTAAGTCACTTAGTGAGACCCTGTCTCAAAATGAAAAAATAAAATGGGCTGGGGATGTGGCCTAGGGGTCAAACGCCAAAAAATAAATAAGTAGATAAATAATAAAAAGAACTACAACCATTCTTCAAGTATGCACAGCATTAATTCTAGGACCCGTCCCTCAACGAGTACCAAAATGTGCAGGTGTTCAAGTCTCTCACATAAATGGCAGTGTTACCTATAACTCATGCAACCCTCCCCTGTATACTTCGAATCGTCTCTGGATCACTTACAATGTCTAATACAATGTAAGAGCTATATAAATAGTTGTTCTGCTCTACTGTTTAGGGAACAGCGATGAGGAAAAAAGTCTGCATGTTTAGGACAGATGGGAAGATGTGACTTCTTTTTTCAACTATTTTCAGTGCAGGGCTGGATGGATCCAGGGATGTCAAGCACCTGGGTATAGACAGTGAATCGCATTTGTCAATAAATTTAATCCTTCCCAAAGTAAAAAACTTCTACTCTGAAAACTAGAAAACATTATTGAAAGAAATTAAGGAGGAAAGACCTAAATAAATGGAAAGAAAGACCCTATGCTCATGGACTGGAAGATCTGATTTGTAAAGATCAATACTGCTCAAAGCTTTCAACGGATTCCTCATAATCCCCAAACCATGGGTGGGTTTTTATTCTTTTTTGGCAGATTGACAAGCTGTTTCCAAAATTCATGTGGACATGCACGGGACACATAACAGATAGGACCACCTTGACAAAGACTGGAAGACACTTGGCTCTGAAAAGCTGAAGGAGGACGGCCATGATACGGGACCAGAAATGGAACCCAGGATCCAGAATAAACCCTCCCCTTAGATGCAGCTGGACTCTGATGAGGTTGCTGGCCAAGGCACGTCATCAGAGGGGAGAACAGCCTTTCCAACGACAGCTGCTGGAGTCACCAGACAGGCCCCTGCCACAGACCCTTCCTCACAAAGTCCACATGAATTCACACCTGAGACCCAATGGACGTGGCCAAGAAAGGGAAAAGACACCACAGACCATGGGAGATGGTTTCCAAGCGTATATTTGATGAGGAACTTCCAGATAAAGCACACGAGGGAAGCTCTCACCCACCACCATGAGATGGTATCTGAAGGTGGGACCTGGGGGTGATGAAGGGTTGAGATGAGGCCCTGTGGGTGTGGGCCCATGATGGGAGCAGCACCCTCAGAAGAGGAGGAAGAGGGACCAGGGCTTGCTCACTCACCAGCATGCAGAGGCACAAGAAGGCTGCCCGGAGCTTGCAGGCACTTGAGCTTCCAACCATCAGAACTGTGACAAATAAATTTCTGTTGTTTTAAGCCACTCAGTTCATGGTACTGGGTCACAACAGCCAAACTGGCAAATACAGACATTGACGGCTAAATAGTAAAAAGACAAATAATGACCTAATGTGGTCAGAGGATCTAAACAGTCCTTTCTCCCAAGAAGAGAGGCAAATGGAAAACCGGCACATGGAAAGACCTGCAGCATCCCAGGCACCCATGAAATGCAAATCAGAACTAGGGTACCACTCACACTTTACAGGATGGTTTTCATCAAAAGGACAGGACGGGACGAGGAGGAACTCAAAGGCCCCCATGTCCTGCTACTGGGGATATGACAGGCACTATAGAAAACTGTCTGGAAGTCCTTCAGACATTAAACAGAGTCCCCCTGTGACCCAGGGACTCCATGCCTAGCTGCACACTCAAGAGAAGTGAAGATATATGTGCATACGAAACCAGGTACAGAAATGCATGTAGCCTCACGATCCCACCACCCCAAAAGAGAAACAACTCAAACATTTATACACTGATAAATAAATAACCAGTATGGAACAAGATCCAGTCACCAAGAGGAAGGAAGTAGTGGCACGTGCTACAATACAGAAGGACCTTAAAACATTATGCTACGTAAAGAAGCCAGTCACCAAGGCCGCACGTGGCATGATTCCGTGCACAGGGAATGTGCACAACAGGCAAATCCAAAGAGGCAGAAAGGACACTGCAGAGGGTTAGGACGGGAGGGATGGGAGAAAGGGGGTGGTGAGTTGTGGGTATGGAGTTTGTTTCTGGGGAGGTGAAAATGTTCTAAAAATTCATTGTGGTGACAATTGGCTCTGAATATACTAAAAACCACTGAGTTGTATGCTTGAAATGGTGAACTGCATGGTATGTCCATTACATCTGAAAGTGTAAAAATAAGAATGACTAATAGGGAGATGCTGAAAATGGAAAAGGAAGGAAGGGAAACAGGTTTGGGCAATATAAAAACTAGAAATGAAAGCAAGGAAGCAGAAGCAGAAACAAAGTAGAAAACAAGCTGTGTGTGGGAATAGGAATAGACCAATAGGTGTGTGGGTCAGCTTTCTGTGACTGAGACAAAATACTTGAGATAATCAACTTAAAAGAAGGAAAGGTTTGTTTTGGCTCATGGTTTTCAAGATTCCAGTCCCTCATCATTTGCCCCTGTGGCTTTAGGCCTGTGATGGCATGGAACAGCATGGCAGGAGCACGTGGGGGAAGAGACCTATTCATGTCATGGTAGCCAGGACGCAAAAAGAGGAAAGAGAAAATCCCCAGTTACCCAACTTCCAACTAGGCCTCACCTCCCAAAGGCTCTACCACCTCCCGGTGGCACCACAGCCTGGGACCAAGTCTTTCACACACAAGCCTTTGGGGGATACTCCAGACTCAAACTACAGCAGCAGGGTTAGGAGACAAAGTTCAAGGCCCCCTTCAATGTCTAAGGCTCCCACCCTCATCCCCATGAGCAGAGGACTGTCCTCTCCCATGCACACATCTGAGTTCCCTGGATTTCATTCTACCAGAGATCCCAGGACTTCTGTTCGATTATCTAAGTTACAAGACACTGCCCTGGGGAAAGGATTCTTGTACTCATCCCTGGATTTTAACCAGAAGAGCCCTGAATCTTGCAATAGAGAAAACTCTAAGTTCAACTCCCAGCCTCCAACCCCACTCTCACCTACACCCGTCCATCCCCGGGGAGGCTGGCAACACTGGCCCCGAACACCAGGCAGAGGCAGAGGAAGACGAGGAACGTCGTCGGCGCACATGCAGGAGGGATGAAAGGTCCAGCCTTGTAATTAAGAACTACAGTCTTAATTATGACTTAGACACATTATCACCCTCCTGCCAAAGTCTGCAGGGAAACTGCCACAGATCAAAGAGCACAGAGGCGCTTGGCCTGGTCTGCAAAACTCACAGGAACCAAGGCGTCCGCAGTAAGCCGGACACCTTGCCAGAGCAGTGTCGCTGGCAAGCTTCTCCTTCCACGCTGAAGTCCCAAGCGTCCACTGCTTCCCACGTCCGAGGGGTCTTGCCAAAGGTCTCGGCGCAGATGGGACGTTTTCAGGACATGCTCAATTTAGACAACTTACTTAAAAGAGAGATAATTTTCACCACAACTGAGCACAAAAAGAAAGGAAGAGGTAAATCATCTCTGGGAAAATCCAAGTGCACCATGTGTTTTATTTATGCTGCTGTTAGAGGCTCCGTTATATCTTCCTTCTGTCTGTCCTGAAGGGAAAGGGAGAGAATCAGGAAGATAAAACCCTTTTACAAACTTTAACGGGTGGGCTTCTCCCAGTGGGAAGTTGAAGGCCGTAGGGTTCCCTCAGGAACTCAGGCTCTGCAAGCAGAGTCTTCACCAGAGTTCTCCATGATCCACAGAATCTCCAACACACGGAGGCTAAGATGTTTCACATACAGTCATTCTACACGACAATAAAGACCTTAAAAGATCCCCATGAGTCCTTTCACAGAACAACAAAGGAACACACCGGGAAGGACCTCACTGACCTTGAAGTCATCAAGGGGCAGTTTCCATACCTGCAACCAGCAGGAGACACCATGACAGAACCCACATTAGGAACTCAAGGAATCGAATGGCTCAGCTGTGAAACTGTGTTTTTGTTTTAACTGCAAAACGGTGTGATGGTTTGGATAAGTGTCCCCAAAGACTCACATTAAAGGCTTGGTCTCCAAGCCATGACACTGTTGGGAGGTGGCGGAAGCTTCAGGAAATGGAGCCTGGTGGAAAGAGGTTAGTACGTTGTGGGCGTGCCTCTGAAGGGGATCCTGGGACCCCAGGCCCTCCTCGTCTCTCTTTTTGCTTCCTGGCTGCTGTAAGATGAGCAGTTTTCCCCCCCCCCCCCGCAACCCCCCACAGGCTCCTATCACAATGTGCTGCTCCCCCACAGGCCCAAAAAGCAACCACGCCAAACAGTCATGGACTGAGATCTCTCAAACTGTGAGCTAAAATTAACTTTTCCTAAAAAGCAAACAAATGGAGGCAACAAATTAAGAATGAGAGAAGAATCACTTTATTTTTATAACATGGTGGTGAGGAGGTGGAGAAAAAGGAACCCTCGTACACTCTTGGTATGAATGTGAATTATAATATAGCAATTATGGAAAACAGCATGGAAGTTCTTCAAAAAAAAACTAAAAATAGGTCCAGCATAGGATCTGGCCATCCCACTTCTGTGCATACATCCAAGGGCTGGGGACATAGCTCAGTTGGTAGAGTGCTTGCCTCACAAGCACTGGGCCCTGGATTCAATCCGTAGCACCACAAAAAAAAAAAAAGATTGTACATACATCCAAAGGAAAGGAAATCAGCACACCAAAGAGATACCTGAACATCTGGGTACCACAGCACTGTTCACAATAGCTAAGAGATGGAATCAGCCCAGGTGCCCATCAACAGATGAATGAATAAAGAAAAAGTGGTGTGTGTGCCATGGAGTGCTAGTCACCATAAACAATAAAGGCCTGCCATTTGCAGCGAAATGGATGGAACTGGAGGTTAAGTCAAATAAGCCAGACATAGAAAGACAAGTCCTATGTGAAAACAAAAAAAGAAGTGATTACTAGGGATTGGGGGAGTAGGGAAAGGGAGATTGGGTTTGATGAATGCATGCAACACACACTCACAGAAATAGTCCACTGAACCCCATTCAAATGTATCATTGATATATTACACGAATTTTTAAAAAGTCACTTAGTTTTTAAAAATATATCACATAACCAAATGCAACTAGGTAAATATCTTATCCCTTTTTGCAGAGTAATCCTTTGTCACTCCTTAAAAAAAAAATGAACAAGGGCATATAGCATTTCATTTTTAAAATAAGGTCCCATGGCATGTTAACTTTAAAGGAGCAATTACTACAAGATTGTGGCCCAAGTTATTCTTTGACATTTGGTTGGAAGCACGGAGGTGATAGAACTGTGAAAAAACTTATCAGCTTCCTTAGGTGCTTTTATGACTTGGATCTAGAATGTCTCCCAAGAGCTCACGTGCGAGGTGACGCAGACGTGTTCAGAGGTGAGAAGACTGGATCAGGAGGGCTCTGATCTCATCGGTGAGTTAATTCCCAAAATGAACTTCTAGGAGGACATGAAAACCAAGGGCATGTGGGGCATGACCGGAAGAAGAAGGTCCCGGGGCAGGGGTGGGAGGAGCTGGGGACTCTATCTGTGAGCACATTCCTTCCACCACACCCTTCTGCCACGATGTTCTGCCCACCCAACCTCAGGACCAAAGTGATGGAGTTGGCGTACCACGAACTGAATCCTCTGAACTTGTGAGTCAAAATGTATCTTTCCTCCTCTTGTTGTTCTTGTCAGGTATTTTAGTCACAGCAACAAAAAGTTAACTAACACAGAGGCCCCACCTACAGGCCTGAGGTGACTTTTGAAAAAGTTTGATTAGGAATCAAAGTTGCCAATGATATTCAAAAGGGCCCTACCTCAAAAAAAAGAAATGTAATATGAAAGATGTTTTCTTTCAATTGCTGCACAGAGTGTGCCCCTAACATGGGATGCCATCCAAATTAAGCAACGCTTGAGGAAGAAATGGCCACTTCTGGGGCTGGAGTATAGCTCAGCAGCCGAGTGTCCATCTAACATGGACAAGGCCCCGGGTCACATACCCAGCACAAGAGGAAGGAAGCAGCGAGGGAGGGAGGGCACTTTCTGGATTGCCTAAGTCAAGACACTCCAGCTAGAGCTGCTGAACTAGCAAGAGCAGAGGCGGAGCTGTTCTTCTCTCTACCCAAATCCACATTTGCCAGCTGCCTAAGAGTAGCTTCCACAACAGAAAAATCCTCCTCCAGTAAACAGAAGGGGGCCACTGGACACCTGGGGCTTCTAACACTGAAATTAAGATTAAAGAATATTTCATTTAACCTTCCTTAAAAGATGGGCCTTGGTCCATTTTTGTGCTGCTATAACAAAATACCTAAGACTGGGTGATTTATAAAGAACAGAGACTTATTTCCTACCATTCTAGAACCCGGGAAGTAAGAGGTCACAGGGTCCATGCCTGACAAGGGCCTTCTTGCTACATCATCCTGGAAGGTGAAAGGGCAAGAGAGCAGGAGGAAGAGAAAGAGAAGGGAGGGAGGAAGGGAACTGAACTCATCCCTTCATTAGGAACCTCCTCCCATGATAATGGCAATGATCCACTCATGAACAGAGAGCCCTCATGACCTGGTCACATCTTAAAAGTCCCACCTCTTAACACCGTCACAATGAGGATTAAGCTGCTCATACATGAATTTTGGTGGATGCACTCAACCCACAGCAAAATTAGCCAATTTTCAAATGATCAATAGCCTCTTGAATCTAACACCCATCATACACAGACACCGACTATTCCCATCATCCCAAAAAGCTCCATGGGATAGAATTGATAAAGGAATCGTAAGCCACTGCATACAGATAATTCTGCTGAGGGTAAAAAAGAAAAATGGATAGGATCTTAAAACAACTTGAAGTCTGCAAATCCTCCTCAAAATAGTGTTGCTAATGTTGAATTTTAAGGCCAAAGAAGAAATAAAATTTTCAAATACCTATATTCTGATCAAAACACCTAGATGGAGTAGGCACATTCTACCCATCTCTCCACTGAATGAAGCCAGAAAATCTGAAAAGAAAATGAAAACACAACATCAGAGACTCCTCAGTACCCCTAGGCAGAACTAACCCAAATCTCCCAAAAGGGCATCAGCATAGAAGAAAAAGCTTCCAGAGAAGCCTTCCGGCTCTGCCTGTGGGGTAGAAAGGTAAGCGTATGTTTTCTCACTAAAGGAGCACAGGGAGACCCCCGTGACTGTCTGTCTTCACTTTCTTCCTTTTCTTCATTCTCTTGTGCTCCAACCCCATGGGGTGCTGTGGAGATGGAGGTGGCAGCTGGGACCGCAGGAGCCTACCACTCTGAGGGGAAGAATCCACCTCTGTAATCCCAGGAGTGGGGGCCAAGAGGTGGCCAGACCCACTGCCTCCCATTCCTTTCTCTCCACTGTCCCCCCACCCCGACTCTCTCCTCCAATTGCTGGTCCCAGGCATGGGCATAGTCAAGGTGAACAGAGTAACTAAAGCCCAAGGATTCTGGCTGGAGGACTGAAAAAAAGAGCCCCAAGGACCCAAAAGTCCCCAGATGATAAGGGAGAAACTCCAAATAGTGATCCCTTATGGTTGTTCACAAACTTCTGAGACCACCCGTGAAATGCATGTGTAGCTCAGATGTTGAGACTAGATCTGCAAAACAGAGCACCACCCAGGTCCCAGACTGGCACAGAGAAGGACACATGTGGGACAGACCCAAACAGCACTACAAAGGCTCTGAAAGCAGAAGTGACATTGGAACCACAAACACAGACAGTACTTTGGAACTCAAAGCCTGAACCCAGATGATCAATCACCTCTTAGAACAATATCAACGTTAAACAACACCCAGAGTCTCGTAACCAAAATAAAACATTTAAAATCTCCATGACACCATTCAAACAAACTCAGCCTACAAAGATCTATGAAAATCTCAAACAATCCATAGACATCAAGGGCAAGATGTTACAGATGTTGAAATTATTCAGCAAAGACTTCAATACAACTATTTTACAGCCCAACAAGTAAGAAGGGGCACTTTGGAAACCAACAGAAAGATGGAATGTCTCAGCAAAGACATAAAGCCTATAACAAAAAGAAAAAAAAATGAAGAATGAAAAAAATCTAATACTGAAAGAAAAATCTCCGCGGGTGGTACCAAGAACAGTATGGAGTTGACAGACGTGTCAACAGAAATTACAAAAGCTGAAAAAAAGAGAAAAAAGGTTGATTAAAAAAGTGAAGAGACCACCAGAGATCTGTGGGACTAACTGAAAAGATCTGACATTTGAATTATCCAGAGTCCCAAAAGGAGAGAAAGAGCGAAACTAGAATAGCTGAGAACTTTCTAAATGGGACATCCCATACAGACCCCCAAAATAAATTCAGTGAACTCCAAAAGAGATACACTCAAAGAAATCTACACCCAAACACTTAATAATCAAACTGTAAACTAAAGACAAAGGAAAAAAACTTTAGCAATCAGAGAAAAACAACAAATTATCAGGAGAGGAAATCAAGAGAGTCATTCAGATGAATGACTGCAGATTTCTCACCAAAGACAATGGAGACGAGAAGGATGTGGAACAGAATATTTCAAGTGTTCAAAAAACAGACCATGAAGCCACATCCACTGCTTCTGGAGTACATTCTGGAAAAGCATGGCAGTTTCTCTAAGTTAGACATACTTACATCACCCAGCAATCCCATCCCTGGGTAACTCAAAGAGAAACGAAAACTCATGTTCCCACGGACACCTATGCGTGTATATGAAAGGACTCTATTTATAACTGCTGAAATCTAGCGATGACTCAAATACTCTCCAACAGGTGCACAGATAACCTGCACATCTACCATGAAATACTGGCAGCAATAAAAAGGAATGAACTAATGATACCTGTCACAACTAAGGCAAATGACAAAAGAATTACACTGAGGTGTGGGGCCTGGGGGTGGAGGGCGCACTAACCAAAAGGCCCCCAGCCTGGAAGAGTAAATGCTGCACGATTCCTCTACATAACACTGCCAAACAGACGAACTCTACAAGTGAGGTAGACCCAAGACTCTTGCCATTGTTAAGCTCCTCTCCTAGTCAACAAGATCTTTGCAAAGAATGTCAGCAGGATTTCTCAGAGGGCTCCATGTGGTTTGAAGCTTCCTCTTCGTTAAGGAGTAAATGCCAGGTTTGCATACAGAAGGTGTGACATAGTCTGTCTCAAGCTTGTGGCTACACAAAAAGACACTCTGTTTTCTTGGTAAAAACTTGCAAAACCTCTGTCTAGCCTAAAAAATGGTACAAAGAGTAACTGTTAAGTACCCATCCACTGTCATGTAAATCTAAAAGAATTTCCGGACCTGAGGCCCAGAGATTTTTATGCATTAGCCCCTCTGGACCACTGCAGCTTAAATAAACCTGCTTCCTGAAAATTCCTTAGGTGTCCAGCCTCATCTGTCCTACATCACAAGGACAGAAGACAGACCACTGGCTGCTAATGCTCCTGGCTGTGCGTAAAGGTGATTATTGGGGGTGTAATCCAAAGGCAATTTTGTGGGACAATGTAACCATCTGTATCCTGATTTGGTGGTGATTACATAAATCCATCTACATTTGTGTTAAAAATTCATAGAAGTATATACCAAAAAAGTGTTTTGCTGTGTGTTAATTTAAAAACTAAAAACTTTTAAGTCTTTCCTAGGAATTTTCTTAAGACAAAAAAGAACACCTGTAATTCCAGCAACTTGGGAAGCTGAGGCAGGAGGATTGCAAGTTCAAAGTCAGCCTTAGAAACTTAATATGACCCTAAGCAACTTACAGAGAACCTGTCTCAAAATAAAAACAGGCTGGGGATGTGGCTCAGTGGTTAAGCACCCTTTGGGGACGGGGGAGGGAGAAGAGGAGAAGGAAGGGGGAGAGGAGGAGGAGGAAGGAGAGGAGGGGGAGGAAGAGGGAGACAACTACCACGATAAAAACAAAACATTCACTCATTCACTTTTTCAAAGCTACCTACACCAAGCACCCAGTTAGCAGCAGTCAGCTCCCTTGGCTTGGGGGCCAAATGCAGCCACTGCCTGCCCTGAGACACAAGAACAGCTGTCACATTTTTAAATGGTTGGAAGCAACATCAAAAGATTTCATGGCACAGGAAAATTATATATACAGAACAACGTTCTAATAGGACACGTTGTTTATGTATTATCTCTGGCTCCTTTGACACCACAGAGCAGAGCTGACTGCTGGCCACTGAGAGACAGCATGTCCCCCAAGGCTGTCTACTCTCCAGCCCTTTTTGGAAAAGGTCTGCCAACCCCTGATCTAAGTCATTTCTTGGATAATTCCGTTATGAATGGAGACATCACATTTTTTGTGATTGATCCCAACTGCCCAAACAGTAGAACACTGTAATCTACCTGAAGCCCCCGTTTTAAAACCAAGGAGATTTGTTCAGCCCAGAACCAGAAGGGGTGAGATCCGCAGGTTGCCAGAGGTCAGGGCACCGGCTATCTGAGGCCAAGGATGACCAGACCTGATCTCCACAGCTATTTCCCTGTGGCTCCAAAAAAGCCTGGACTTCAACACCCATCAATTTAACAAAGAAAAGTGGAGGCACCTTTCACCTCTCGCTTATTTTCATGGCTTTGTCTCACTGTTAGGCCCTCCATTCCTGAGCACCTTCATCCCACATCACTTTCATAAAACCCTAACACCTTTTATGATGCTGAAAGCAATTCAAGAGCACAGGTAACTTTTAATATTGAATAAAATATTAAATGTTGAAAGTATAAATGGAAAAAAAAAAAAAGAACCCTCCTATTTCCACAAACCTGGACTGCGTTATTTCACAGCCTGCAAGCAGCCCTGAGCCACTGCCTGGGAGGGAGAGCCTGAGCTGGGAGCAGATATGTTTATACACCTGCGGGAAGTATTTATTCTAGTGACACTCATGGGGTCAAGAAACCTCCAGACAGCGTCATCCTTTACCTTCCAGCATGCCATGAGCAGAGCTCAGGTTAAGTCAAAACACAACTGCAAAGAGCCGTTCCTACCAACACTGAAAATGATTCTTGGGCAGGACCTTCTAGAAAGAGGCCCAAACATCCAGGTGTAAGGCCTCTCCTGGCCGTGGAAGCTCTTGGTTATTTTAACAAGGTCTCAAGCTACTTGTCCACCATCTTCTGAGCTAAATACAGCTTGAGGTGGGCTGTTCTGGACCGTCCCTGACAGCAGCTCCTTCCCCCCTCTCCCCTGTGCAGAGCAGCCGCCTGGTTGACATGGCACTCTCTCTGTGTCTCTTTCTCTGTCTAAACCGCCTTCTGTCTTGTCCTCCTGTCTTCCTCATCGTGCAATTTATTGGCCCTAAGGCATCACGTGGCCTGCACTGAAGAAAAGCTGGGTGAAGAATGGATGGTCAGGCCACCAATAAGAAGGTCTCGCTCATGTGCTATAATAATACAAACGTGGCTGCCGACTTCAAAGGGAATTTATACTGCGTTTGATTTTTGAATCTCATGACAGGCTGTGTTTTCCAAAGAAGGAGGTCACGCTTCCATCTCCCAGGCCCCCTCCAAGGCGCCCCTGGTGTGTCCCCATGGAGAGCTGAGGTCTAATTCCTCACTTCCTAAATCAGAGTGGGGCCTGTAATTGCTTTCTCCTACAGAAGAGAGAGAAAGTGGCCCTGAACCTCTTCTGAATAAAGCTGTAACTGTCCCAATAGCACTTTCTGCCTTAAAATGTTACTCCTGAGAGAGATCCAGCCACCATGCTGCGAGAGGCCACCAATAGGCCCTTGGGTAGACGGAGCCCCCATCACCACCCCAGCCAACAACGGGCATCAGCAACCAGGCATGTCAACCCTGGACATCTCACCCGGTTGAGTCTCCAGATGCCTTTGAACCCAGCTGGCACTTTACCTCCCCCACAAGGGACCCCAAGCAAGAACCCCATCAACCCAGAACAGGGCGGCATAAAACGCTGTCATTTTTAAAGTGCCTCTAGGTTATGGAACCGTGTCCTCTTACAACGTAGCAGGTGATAAAAGCAGATCTGTAGAGGTATTCATTTTCTCCACATTGTTTCTTTCCTTCTTTTACTTCTGGAAAATAACAGAAGAAAGATTCCTCACCTAAGTCGATTCTATGGCATGTGGACAGTTACCTGACCGTGGAGACTCACATAAAATGCACGTGGAGCTTCGTTCACCGTTCCACCTGGAATCCAGGTTCAATGATGACTATGACCAATAACCTCACCACCCGAGGTAAGCTGTCGCTCTGACAGATGCAGTGAACCTCAAGACTTCCAACACATCCAACAACTCTTCCTCCCTTTATAGTGAGCTCGGAAGGGGCCTGGGATGGAATGCCCTGCACTCAGCTGGAATCAGTCCTGTGTTCGTTAGCATGCATGGCTTTCAAGTCACGAGTAAGTCGACCTTCTTTCACCTCACTATTTCCCAGCTCCTACTTTGGGGCCAGAATGTTTAAAGGTCAACCTGTTGCGCATTGAGCTGAGAAGGCAGCACTGACCACACAGGCCATTCTTTTTATTATGTAACCTCAGCAGGTGGGGGAGAAATAGAGAAAAGTGAAAAATAAGACCTCCCTATAGCAGACCCTCAGCATGAATAAGGAGGTGAGGTCACAGTAAACACCTGCTGGGGGAAGACAGGAACCTAAGACACTGGTCCTTCACTCACTGAGAACAAAACAGAGGTGCCTTGGTATGCTTTGCATAGGACTAAAGTACCAGACCCACCTGGAGCAGGCCAGGTGTTTCCATGACCATGCCATGACAGAGTTTTGACTTAGCACAGTGTCCCTGAAATGCTTAAGAATTCACGGAGATGGGACTAAGTCATATTCTCATCTTGGTTGTCCTCATCCCATTCTCCGAGTCCGACCGCTGTGGGCTGGTCCTCACCAACGTCTCTGGCCCCGTGTGTCTGGTTCATTCCTCGGGGCTCAAGGGCATGACGGTGGGGTTTTCCCTCCCCCACCACTTTGCATGTAGACAGAACTGCACACCAGCTTACTGCATCTGGCCCAGTCTCCCTTGGTCAACCACAGGAAGCTCTCTCTGGCAAAAGGATTCAAAAGCACAGGGCCCTCTCTGTTGCAATCCCAGGGACACATCAAATGCAGATGCACACCCACCTCCACAGTGACACACTGTGCCCAGCCCAGCAAGACAGACAGCTGTGCTGACCGCTCTGTAATTCATCCAGTGGCAGCAGCTGAATCCCAGAGTCCAAAGATACACTCTGCATCCAGATTCTCCCATGAAGACATACCTTTGGGGGAGCTTCTTTCTCCCCTAAAAATTCAGGCAGTGAATTATCTCTGACAAATTAGCTTTCACTTCTCCTCAGAGATAAATCTGAAAACGAGGGCATCTAAAAGAGTACATGAAAGGCTTCTCCGTCCGGTGGTCCTTTCAGAGGTGGGAGAGTTGGGCCTCTCCCAAGATTTGACCACGCCTTACCATCTGTAATTTGGTCTCAGCTGGTAGAAAATCAACTCAGGGCATGGGACAGTGATAGCAGCCACTTGGAAGGGGGCTGACAAAGCCTCCTGCCCAGAAAGGGTCCTAAAGAACCATTTCATTTGGGCTCATACTCATAGGAAGAGAGAAAATCCTTTATTTACATTGATGGTGTGGAACTCAATCTGCTTCAGAACAGGAACGTCCCAGCAACTTAGCCAGTGTCAGCTTTCCATCACTGTGATAAAATACCTGAGACATATCACCTTATAGGAGAAAAGGTTTATCTGATTCACAGATTTAGAGGTTTCAATTCATGGCTGCTCAGCCCCAATGCTTTGAGCCTGTGGCAGCAGAGCACATCATGGCAGGAGAGCAAACAGAGAGGTCGGAAGGGGCCCTGGTCCCAACATCCCCTTCAAAGGCACAGCCTGATGACCTAACTTCCTTCCACAGGCCCCACCTCCCAGTATTGCCACTGTCTGGCAACCATGCCTTTAGCACATGATCTGCTGGGGAACATTCCAGACCCAAACCACAACAGCTTCTACTCAACCAGCTCCACTGGTTACAGGCTCCTCACCATCTTGGAAAATACACCAAGCGCCCACTCCTCAGTCTGCCCCATGAAACTAAGGCCACACTTCCCAAAACTCCACCATATCCGTTACAAATCTGTTGAAGGCACTAGTACTTACGGCAGTAACTGAATTACCTAATTCAATATTATTTAAATGCGGTTGGCACTCCATCTCCAAGGGCTCTACAGCTGCTGACTGAACCAATCACAGAGCGAAAATATCTAGACAAAAAATTTGCACCGCGCTAAACATTCTTCCTGTCATTATTCCCTGAGCAATACAGTGTGACAAATATTTACACAGCATTTTCATTGTCCGAGGTGTTATAAGCAACCGAGAGATGATGTGGAATCTGCAGGAAGATGTGCATCGGTTATATAGCAATATATATATTCGCCGTTTCTAAGGACTTGAGCATTAACGAATTTTGGCGTGTTGGGGTGCTCCTGCAATCCCCGGCAGATGCAGAGCGAGAGCTGTATATAAGATTTATGAGAAAATATGAACATGAAGAAAGGTATCATCTGGGAACAGTAAGTAAGCTTTGAAAGACACAGGACAATGCAAAGAAAACCACGAGCATGAAGTATGGAGTGCCGTAAATAACCAGGAAAACACGGTAACGTCTGACATGAACCTGCTTCACAAGTTCCTTCCAGTTTTCCTTTCACTTCTAAAGAAACCAAAACCGAAAACCCTGACTAATGCTTATGTAGAAAAGCTAGCTAAGAACTCCCATCAGCTGACTGCCACGAAAATACTTCTGACCTACATCCAAAGACAGGGGAACTAATGGACATTGATATGACCTCAATTGAACAACATGCTTATACCCGGATGCATCTTTTAATTGCATTTCTCCAACTTTAAAAGACATTTTTAGTTACCTTCTTACTGGCACCAAAGCAGAGTGAGCAGATGTCTACTCCAAGTTCAGTATGCAATGCTGTAAATGAAATGCCTAAAAATATTCTTCAAGAGCTTTCATATTTCTGCTGATACATTTTTTAACAGACAAGAATTTGACTAAATCAAAAGTAACACACTTTTGGCCATAGTGAGTGTAGAAAGATAATGCCAGGATCCTCCTGAATCCAGGGACAGTTGAGGAAATGCACATGCTTTTAAAACACTTTCCAAGCATCCCAAAGAACTCAGTGTTTAATTTTCTTATTTTAAGAACTAACAGAAAATGGAAAAGGCCCATTGCACTACTTCTCAAATTATCATATCCACCAGTGAAAAAGGCAAGACCTGCCACAGACTTTCTTCTTTTGTTGTTTCTAAAAGACCCACAAAATGATAGGAATGAAAAAAAAAAAAAGGTATAAACCCATAACCACATAAAAAAAAGTGAGAAAGTTCCACAAATTTATCGAATGAAGCAAGTCACAGACACATAGCCAAGAGCAGAACCCAGGGCCCGGAGGATCCATGGGGTGCAAGTCAAGGACAAAGCACCATGAGGGGGTCACAGTGGTTGGCACAGCTGAGCAAAGACTCAGAGCCCAGAAATTCCAGACTCATTAGACGGCAGAGCGGAGGGGAAAGGAAACAAAACCCAGTGGGATGGTTTCTCTCTCTACAGACAGATGTGCAGAAACCCAACAGCCAACTCCTACGCCAGCCAAGCGCAGAAGAGACCTCGAATTAGACACTTCTTTCCCTTCTCCTAGGCCCTGGAGTGTGGCTGTCACTCAAAAGTAAAATGAAAGTCACTCCAGGAACAAACTTGGTTTTAAAACACTGTAATTATTAACACATATTAATTATACAAATTAATGGTTTCTGGGCTTCTTTTCCACACGTGCATATATCATGCTTGGATCATATCCACACTCCCCCACCACCCTCCTGGGCCCTCCCTCCTCTCCCATCCCCCGGTTCCCTTCCCCTTCCCTAACAGTTGCACTTCTGCTTTCAGCTCATGCTGTTTTCCAGTTGTCCACGTATGAGAGAGAACATGTAGCATTTGCCTTTCTGTGTCTGGCTTATCTCATTTAACATAGTATCCTCCAGTCCCATCCATTTACCCGCAAATGACAGGATTTCCTTCTTCTTTTTAGCTGCATAATACTCCATTGGGTATATATATACCATATTTTCTTTATCCATTCATCTGTTGAAGGACTCCTAGGCTGGGTCTGTGTCTTGGCTATTGTAAATAGTGCCAGAATAAACATGAGCATGAAAGTATCTCTTTTGCATGCTAGCTTCGTTTCCTTCGGGTACAGACCCAGGATTGGTTCAGCTGAATCATACAGTGTTCTATTTTTAATTTTCTGAAGAACAACCATCCTGTTTTCCACAGTGACTGCAATAATTTACACTCCCACTAACATATACTACAGGTTCCCTTCACTCCACATCCCCACGAGCATTTGTTATTTTTTTCACTGATGCTGTTTGGTTTTGCTTTGCTTTGCTTTGCTTTGTTCATAACAGCCATTCTGACTGGGGAAGAGATGGAATCTCGATGCAGTTTTGACTGGCAACTCCCAGGAGTGGGACTTGTATATCCTAGTATCCAGGGTTCCCAGTAAAATTGCAAGCTCTTGATAACAAACCTGAAGTGAGGTCCACCATCCACACATGCCTGCAGACCTTCTCAAGGTGCATGCCACCACTCACCTGAGGACCAACCAGGCTCACCCGACATCTGCAGGAAGACCCCAGCAGGAAGGAGGAGCCACAGTAAGAAAAAGAAGAACTCAATCCAGCAGACAAAAAGAGAATTCACAGGTCAAAAGAAGAAAATTAAATCTTGGAGACATTTGAAAAGGCACTGCCCACTAAAAATGATCAGAATGTAATGAAAAAGGATTGAACAAAGAAGATGCTGCTGAAAATTAGAATATGCCAGCAGTAAACAGAAAGTCCACTGTAGGGCTGAAAGAGAAAGTTGAGATCCTAGAGGAAGGAGAACAAAGAAGAGGAGCTTCACAAAGAGAAAAGAAAAAAAAATGGGAGGAGGGATTATTTCTAGAAGGATACCAAGAACATCCCCAAGCTGGCGGACATGAAGGGTCCATGTTTACAGAGCCAGGCCTGCACTCACAGCAGTGGACCAACAGACACGCACGTCTGACATCATCAGGACATTCCAGAACACTAAGAATGAACAGAAGATCCCGAAATCTCTCCAAGAAAAAATAAACAAATTACCAGAAAAGAAATGCAGGACCACGTGTCAGTGGACCTCTGAGAAGGCAGCTCACCACGGGCTGTGGACTCCCGAGGAAGGTGATCCAGATGAGAAACAGCACCCAGCCAACCCTCAGCGTGCATGTGTGGAGCTCACAGGAATTCAGAAAACTCACTCTCCCTCTCCCCTGCCCATCGCTCCCTCACTCTGCTTCCGATCTCACTCATCAACCCATATTCAAGGATCTCCCTACACTTCCTGGAAAAAGATGATCAGAAAGATCCAGGGAGGCTTCGGAAGGGCCGGGTCTGGGGCACCCGCCCATCTCTGAAGTCAAGAATCCAACCTGGGGCTGGAGTAGAGAGACCCAGGGTCCCTCCCCAGAGGTACAGAGAAGCTCTATGACCATAAAAGGATCAAGAGGTCAGACAAAAACTAGGGCATTTTATTATACTAGGTCCTAAAAGAGGGTACTTGTTCAGCCTCTAATAATTCTGAAGAGCCATCCAATATGTGATTATGAGATCACTGTGTAGCCAGAATTCCCTAGAGACGTGGCTTGCTTTACTGAGCCCACCCCTTACATTCTGCAGAAACTGCTTCCTTTACAAACTGCAGGCTGTGGCAACCGAGTCTCTCCATGAGCACCGTTCTTCCAAGAACACATGCTCACTTGTGCATCTGCTGTGCTTTGGTGATTTCCACAATATTTCAGATTTTTTTTTTTATCAAGCTGTATCTGTGATGGTGACCTGCGATTTGTGTTCTTTGATGTTACTCTTGTAACCGTTTTGGTGTGTCCTGAACTGCGCCCATAGAAGGTGGTGAACTTCATCAATAAATGTTATGTGTGTTCTGACTGTTCCACTGACCAGCCATCACCCCACTTCGCTCTCTGTTCCCTGAGATACAACAACATTGAAATTGGGCCACTTAATAATCCTACAGTGGCCTCTAAGTGTTCAAGTGAGAAGAAGAACCCAAGATCTCTCACACTGAATGGAAAGCTAGCAATGATTAAGCTCAGTGAGGAAGGCATGTTGAAAGCCAAATTAGGTCCAAAGTTAGGCCTCTTGTGCCAAACAGCTAAGCTGTGAATGTGAAGAGCAAGTTCTAGAAAGAAATGAAAAGTGCTACTCCAGGAAACAGAAATGATAAGAGAAAAACAGCCTGTAATGGTTAATCTGAATTGTCAACTTGATTGAATTAAAAGATGGTTTCTGGGTGTGTCCATGAGGGCGTGTCTAGGAATGATTGGCATGTAAGATAGCGAACTGAAGTGGAGCCCCTCCCTAAGTGTGGGCAGCACTGCCCAAAGGGATGGAATAAAAGCTGGAAGAAAAGGAAGCAGATGGAGATGCCAGCTTGGCTCTTCTTGAATGGGTTCCTGATCGCTGCTTCGATTGTTTGAGGATATCGGACTCTCACTTCTTCACTCTTCCAAAGAGGACTCTGCCAGTGATTCATCAGGTAGTTTCCAGAAGTCTTGGTCTCAGACTAGGGTAGCACTGTTGCTCTTTCCTGTTCTGGGGCTGCTGCATCTTGGACTGTGCAGCTGCTGGTCCTTCCAGATCTCCAGCTGCAGACGGACACTGTGAACTATCCAGCTTCTGGTTGTGTAAACCAATCTAATAAATCCCCTTTTTGTAATCATTCTTCCTGTTGATTCTGTTCCTGTAGTGGAACTAACTAACACACAGCCTCACTACGACATGGAGAAAGTTCCAGCGGTCTGGATAGAAGATCAAGCCAGCTACAACACTCCCTCAAACCAAATCCTAATCCAGAGCAAGGCCCTAACTCTCTTCAATCCTTACGAAAGCTGAGCAGGGTGAGGAAGCTGCAGAAGGAAAGTCTGAAACTAGCAGAGGGAGGGTCACACAGTTTAAGGAAAGAGCCATCTCCACAGTATGAAGGCGAAGCAGCCAGCACTCATGGAGAAGTTGCAGCAAGTTACCCACCAGATCTCGCTAGGACCCCTCAGGAAGGTGGCTACACTGCACAGCGGGGTTCCAAATGGAGAGGAAGCACCTTTCTCCTGGAAGAAGAGGCCATTGAGGACTTTCACAGAAGAGTCTCTTCCTAGCTTCGAAGCTTCAAAGGACAGGCTTTCTTGTTAGGGGGAAAGAGAGCTGGTGGCTTAAGTTGAAACCAGCATTCACTTGCCACTCCAAAAATCTTAGGGCCTCCCAGAATTACACTAAATCTACTACCTATGCTCTGCAAATGGAACGGCAAAGCCTGGATGACAGCAGGATGGTCTACAGGAATAGTTTAAGTTTGCTGTTGAGAATTGCTCAGAAAGAGGGATTCCTTTCAAAATATCACCATTCACTGACAATGCACTTGGTCACCCGAGAGCTCTGATGGAGATGTACAACAGAACGAATGCTGTTTCCAGGCCTGCTCCCCAAATATTCATTCAGCAGCCCACAGATGGAACAGCAATTGTGACCAATTGTGTCACACTGCCTAAGACACACCTTTCATAAGGCTATGGATGCCGCAGAGAGTGAGTCCTCTGAGGAATCTGAGGCAAAGTAAACTGAAAACCTTCTGTCAGGAAGTCATCATTCTAGATGCCACTAAGAACATTTGTGACGCACAGAAAGAGGTCGTAATACCAACATCCATAGAAGTTTGGAGGAGGTTCGTTTCAAGCCTCATGAAGACCTGGCAGGGGTCAAAGCTTCAGTGGTTGTAGTGACTGCAGATGTGAATGAGCCTGAAGATGCGTCTGAATTGCTGCATCTCATGATAAAGCATCAACCGACCAGGGGCTGCTTCTTATGGATGAGCAAAAAAAAAATGGTGGCTTGAGATGGAAACCACCCCTGGGGAGGAGGCTGTGCACAATGATGAAATGACCACAGGGACTAAGAACACTGCGTGAGCTGAGCTGACACAGCAGAAGGAGGTTTAGAAAGGACTGGCCTGAATTTTGGCAAGAGATTCTACTGGGGATGAAATGCATCAAACAACATCACAGACCCTCCACTAGCAAGAATATCACCAGCAAGAATATCAAGTTGCTGAAGGCATGGATGATCCTTCGCATTATTTTTTGCAATAAAGTATTTAATTATGTTCAATTTTTTTAGAAATAATGTGATTGTACACTTAATAGACTCCAGTATAGTGTAAACATACCTTTTATATGTACTGGAAAACCAAAAAATCTCATGTGACTTATTGGATACACATTTTATTTGTAGTGGTCTGGAACCAAACCTGAAATATTTGCAAAATATGTCCGTATACCAGTTTTTCCTGCTGCGTCTGTTCACAGACTAGAGAGCACTCAGACAAGCCACTTCGTCGCCCAGGTTCAGATTCATGTTAACACAGCAGGGGGCAAAGTCGCCGGTAATAATAACTGCCTTTGCTGGGTGGGAGGTCAACAGACTTATAATTAAATTGCATTTGCAAACTGTTCCAGGGCTCCTGGGAGAAAGGTTAGAAATAACTCCAGGTATTATTATCCCCAAAGATAATCAATTATTTTCTCATCAAAAGAAGGCTAACAAACAGGATGAAGACCCCATAATTTGTTTAAACCTCCAGTTTTAACAAGACTTCCACTGTTTAGAACATCACAGGGTCCCACTACCAACTCCAGCTTTCTCTAACAAAAGGGGTATTTACCATGCCTGAGAAATCCTTTTATTGGTAAGGGGAAAGTACCAGAGTAGCACTTCAATGGTATACAGTCCTTAAATTCATTTACGGCAGAAGGAAGTGCAGGAAGGAGAATGAATGAATTTTGCCTCAAGAGACCATGACAGCCCCCTCCTCTCCCAGCTCCAGGGTCCATGACCCCCACAGCTCTGTGGCCTTTCTCCTTATTGCCCTGGAGAAGACAACCCACCTCTCAGGGTCTGCTCTTGAGGTCATACCCTCTTCTGCAAAGCCCTCCAGTCTCACCTGGCAGAAGCAGGTGTCTTCTCACAAGGGCTCCAGTGAGTCATATAAACCCACCCCACAGTATCCCCCAAACTGAGCAGGCACTAGTTTGTTGGACTCTGTCTATAAAACTTGAATTCCCCGAGGACAATGTCAGGGTTTGTCATTGTCAACGGAAGCTCCCAGAAGTTCCCCGTCATCCATTCAGCACTCTACTGGGCTCCAATGTGCGACTCTGAGCCAGAGCCAAATGGGGTATCATCCCTTAAGAAGCACATGCATTGGGAAGGGTCTTCAGTCCCCAAAGACCAAACTTAAAAGCCAACCACACTTATAGCATGCTCCAGCCAAGAACTCATTACAAGAAAACTGCACTTTGTTTTTAAAAAAACAAATCCAGGAGAAAGCTACCCTAAAGCCCATGGAAATTGGTCACACAGGACTAGGAGCTCGGTGTCACCAACAAATGGGTAAGGAGAGGAGGCATCCTGCACCCTGGGTCATTCCTCCACACAGGGGCAGGACCTGCAGGGGGTGGGGCGGTGGCTTCCCCCTGAGACAACAGCTTACAGTTTCAGAGGGTTCAGTGAGCCAGCATCTCCACTGCTTTTAGGCCCGTGGCGAGGCAGAGCACCATGGTGGAGCAGGCTGCTCACCTGGAGGCCTTGAATGAGCTCCTTTAGAAGCCCCTCCCGAAGCCCGTGAAGCTATAAAGCCATCAATGAATTAATCCATTCATGAGGTCAGAGAGCCCATGACCCGGCCACAAACACTGCTGCCTTGGGAGCCAACTTTTCAACCCATGAACTTTCGGGAACCATTTAACATCCAAGTCATAACAGGAAGTGACAACATCTTCTAAACTTTAAGGACAAACAGTGAGAAAACACTGACCCCATTTCTGTTTTCCTTTTTCAAAGTTGTCATATTTATATTCTGAAGAGGAAACACACACACACACACACACACACACACACACACCCACAGGGCGGGGGGGGGGGGGGGGGGGGGGGGGGGGGAGAAAATTCAAAATCCACCAAAAAGTGGAAATAAGGCCTTCTTCGACCTTTGTCCCTGGCCACCCATGCCCTCTCCCCCACAGAGGCAATGACTTTAGTCCACAAATTCTTGACCACTGTCACTATATAGTCACACATTTATGCAGGGAGTCTGGGTAGGAGGTGAGCTGTGCTTGGGAGAACCAATTCCATCCCTCTCTCACCTCAAATCATGCAACGTCATTCCCACAACGAACCAAACCCTAGGGAAAGACCAGAGCCTGGACCCAGCAAGCTCAGTGAAAATCTCCCTGTGAACGCAGACAGTCCTTGGAACTCAAGAGGACAACTGGAGAGAATCTAGTTCCACCCATGGCAGTTCCCTAACTCCTCTTAAAATCAGAGCCTTCTGACCTCTCTTTGCATTCACTCTTCGAAAAGTTAAAGAGGCAAATGCTGAAATTTCATCATATTAGAAATCTGTCAGGCAGAATGCTAATAGAATAACTCTTACATGGTCTGAATTGTGTTCCTCAAAATTCATATACAAGTCCTAACTTCTAGCACCTCAGAATTGACTGGATTTGGAGAAAGGATCTTGGAAGAGGTCATTAAGTTAAAATGAAGTCATTAGGTGGGCCCTGGTGAGTGTAATTGATGTCATTATAAGAAGAGACTAGGACAGACACACAGAGGGATGATCACGTGTGGACACAGGGAGAAGAGGGCATCTATAAGGCAAGGAGAGAGGCCTAAGGAGAAGCCAATCTTGCTGACACCTGGATCTCTAACTTCTAGCTTCTAGAACTATGAGAGTAAATGTCTGCTACTTAAGTCACCCAGTCTCTTGTGTTTTGTTACAGAAGCTCTAACAAACACATACAGTACCAAATATAACTGTTTGTAGGTACATTAGCAATAGGTGTTGCTAAAGGTGATGGCAAAATTATAATCCACTGAATCAAACAGGAGTCCTGAGTCCATGCTGGGAGTCTGATGAGGAACGGGCTGGTTTCTACATACCTTCTCACCAAATGCCAAATACTAATTAATTTCAAAGGGAAAGCCTGATGGAGTCACCTCAGTCAGTGAATCTCATCAGTTAGGAACAAACTAACCCCCTGCACACCATTCAACAGGATGCAATGAAGACGTATGTATGAGAGGATCAAAGTCCTGCCAAGTATGGAAACCCTGATAAACCCAAACTGTGGGACTTTCAAAAAATAACAGAGCTTGAACCAGGGAGGTCAAGAGCAAACTGCAGAATTCTCCAGACCAGAGGATAATCAAGAAACATAGCATCAAATGCAACAGGGGTCCCCAGAGTGAGTCCTTTCACACAAAGGACTTCACTGGGACCACTGTTCAGACTGTCCTGAATGGGGTCTGACAGTAGGCATGCATCAGGGCTAATTTTCTGATTTTCCTGCCATTGGTATTGGGATTACTTATCACAATGTTCATGTTTGGAGGGAACACACACTGAAGTATTTAGGAGATGTGACCACACATCTTGTCAAGTCAATTGCTTTCAGATGATTCAGAGGGAAAAAAAATTTCTATACACTGTACTTGTCACTTTCCAGTAAATTCTGCACTTCATAAATATCATTTGAGAAGATGCAAATACCTATAAACAGTAGAATGATTGACCAGTCACAGGATATGGTACTTGACTAGATAGATAGATAGAACGCAGCCACTGCAAAGGACAGACAAGAAAGCGTCAATGAATAAAAGCGTGTCAGCATGCTGACAAAATCTTCTCTAGGTTGTCGTACCTAATATGATGTAAATGCTAATAAACGTAGTTACACGGTATTGTTTAGGGGATAAGGACAAGGAAAAAGTCTGCACACGTTCTTTTTCCCTGATTATTTTCCATCTGTGGTTGGTGGGCCTGCCATGTTACTGAATGGTGAATTCTCTCCTCTGATGCTGTGACAAATCCTTTTCTTCTTTGTGCTGTTTTTCTTCTCCATATTAACCTACATATATTAATTTCATCATTAGGTGAAAAACTCCAGGGGGGTGAGCACCCCCAAGCTGCCAAGCCTCAGTGAAGGTCATTAGCAAAGGACCACAGCAACAACCCAAAGAGGAAGGGCTCATGACAAAGGGCAAGGAGGCAAAAGGGGAGCGAGGATGCAGAGATCAGCATTCTGAAGTAGCGGCTGGGAAGAACTCTCCCCAGGTGATGGTGCAGTGACCATGCCCACAATGGTCAGGGCACGTCCTCCACCAAAGGGAGGACATGGCTGCACACAGGAGCTGCCTCTCCGAGAAGCCAACTCAGTCAGCACCAAGCATGCTCTGGCCTTTTCAAACCCAAATGGGAACTCAGAACTGACCCATCGGGCCAGGCCACCATGCGTCCCATAGAGCGGCAAGGTGGTCTCCCACCACGACACACAGGCAGTGGAAACACCAGTAAAATAGAGCCAACTGTACAAGAATGCCCAGCACGCCTCTGCCAACTTGAAAGTCAAAATCAGGCAAAGCCAAGCAATGCACCCTTTAGGGGCTGTTATGTCCTGAACTGTGTCCCTTTAAAATTCATATGAGGAAGTCCTAACCCCCAACACTTTAGAGTGTGACTATACACTCTAGGGACAGTGTCTTTAAAGGAAGACCAAGGTCATTGGGGTGGGCTCTAATCCAGTCTGACTGGGGTCCTCATAAGAGGAGATGAGGACACAGACATGCCCAGAGGGAGGACAGTGTGAGGACACAGGGAGAAGACAGCATCTACAGGACACAGGCCTCAGAAACAACAACCTGTCGGCCTGGACCTCAGGCTGGCTTCCAGCCTCCAAAGATGGTGCAAGAGTAAGTTCCTACCACCTGTAATCCTAGCAGCTCAGGAGGCTGAGGCAGGAAGATGGCAAGTTCAAAGCTAGTCTCAGCAACTTAGTGAGACCCTGTCTCAAAATAAAATATAAAAAAGGGCTGAGGAGGGGCTGGGGTAACTCAGTGGTAAGCTCTTGCCTACCATGTGTCAGGCACTGAGTTCGATCCTCAGCACCACATTAAGTGAATAAAATAAAGGCATTGTGTCCATCTACAACTAAAAATAGGATGTGGCTCAGCGGTTGAGCACCCCTGGGTTCAATCCCTGGTACACAAAAAAAGGCTCCTGCTGCTGAAGCCCCCATCTGTGAGGAAGCTTCGCCACAGCAGCGGAGCTAACACAGGGACACACACGGCCACATGGCCAAACTATAGGATAAGGGAATTAGAAACAAACGGGCCAACCACCGCCTTAGAAGACGAGACCCAGAAGGCTTCTGAGGACCTGAAAAGAAGATAGCCTTCTGGAAGGCATGGTTGGGGCCCGGCTTGCCCTCTTCCAGCTGTCCATTCATGTTGACTCACTTTTTGAAAGAGATGGTACACAACTTCTCAAGATGACAGGGAGCTCCGCCTTGGCATTCTCCAACAGGGCACCCACTGTAAACTAGTTAAAATCAAATAAAACCAGAAATCCAGTCCTTTAGTCACACCCGTCACGTTTCAAATGCTCAAGTCACATGAGCTTGGTGGCTGCTCTGGACATGACAACAACAGAACATTTCCCCCACAGAAAATTCTAGTGCACAGTGCTGCTCGGTACCACCTGGCCTGCCAGGGCTTCAGGATGAACCCCGGAGGACTGGAATCTTCCCTCTCGAAAAGGACACACAGTCCCCACCCACTCTTCTAGATCTAACCACCCACTGCCCGCTCCTTAGAGCCACAGGAAGTTACTGAATCATTTCCAACAAAGTCCTGGCTAAGCTTAAATTGCCACCCAAATACCTTCTCCTTAAAAGGTCCTATTGGCCTTGTAGTGCCCCCCACACACACACTCCTTTCCAGCACAAGTTCCCAAGCCTCAGGGGATTTCACGTCAATGCAGTTTTTGCAGGGACACACATGTGTCTTAGAAGGCTACCTTATAGCCACATGATGAAAGAATGAAACCCAGAAAGAAAGCAAGCTCGCCATCCAGCCGTTTAGCTGGAACCAGCATGTCATTCAACAGAGCATGCTGGAAAAGCTGCGAAGGAGAATTGGTTCGGGAGTTAAGGTACTTGAGTGACAACCCCATGGCTTCCAGGAAATTGCATTCAAAAACTGCACACACAAGACGAGGCTGTTCCACAAAGACTTTGCCTGTGGCACCATGTTGGCAGATGCCCTTGTGACGCGGGCCCGAGCCTCCTCCAGGAATCACCTGGGAAGACTCAGCATGACTTGACCCACAAACAGGGCTACTCACTCTACACCTATCACAGAATACCTTAAAGGGACAGCGGGGAGCATCCTAGGTACGGAAACTCAGTATTTTATATTCTCCATTCCCTACGTCTGTTTTTCGAAGATAGATAGTTTTTGTTTTCCGGGGCTGGGAATCAAACCCCGGGCTTCGTGCATGCTAATCAAGCACTGAACCACTGAGCTACATCCTCAGCCCCTAAGACAGTTTTGAATACTATCAGAATACTAATGCCGAGGGGCTTTATCTAAATCATCCCCCTGATCTATTTGAGGAACTGGTTCTTCTCCTGGATTTTTAGCTAGAACTGGAACCCTGGCCTCCCTCAGACTATCAGGCACAGCCAAGACCGTTCCCAACCACCAAGCATAAACACACTCCATTTCCAGTTTGGCAAAACTTTTGAGTATTTTTTCTTACATGAATGTCACAAAATAATCTGGATATGAACAGGCACTGACTTTAAGAACCTTTGGACCCATTTTTTTAATCATATTTTCTAAATTAAGTCATCAACTCCCTGTCCCAGGAAGGTGAGTAATTTGCTGGGGAGAGATTTTACTGCCTTAACTCAGCATTTTCTGTGTTGCCAGGCAAAGCTCAGTAAGCCTCGGAACTTAGAAAGCTAGCAAGCCTTGGCATCAGGAGCCTCAGGAGCGGGACCTGAAGTTCTCAGAACCCAGCACAACAAAGCCGGCGGCTCTGTCTTCCACCTTTCTCCCAAACATCCTCTGCAGCTGAGCCTTTGCATCCCACTCTCTCCCATTTGTCAATCAAACCCAAGGAAGGCAGCCAGGTTTCCAAACGGCAGTTTGGCCTGCAGCTGGTCAGAGAACAAAGGGAAGAGGTGACCAAAGGGCAAAGGGCAGCAGGGAAGTGAAGGGGTGGAGGCTCCGCTGAAGCTTGGGGCCTGGGGCACAGGAGGTGTGGATGGTGGGCCCTGTCCCAAGGCCCCACTGCCAGATCTCTCAGGGGGAAAACCATCCCCCAGGGACTTTGCTTTTCATCAAGCCTGAATTCTCAGCACCTGTCACTCCTATGAGGTGACAGAGAAAAGGGAGGATAGCTTGCCTGCCACAGTACAGGGTGAGGATCACACAGGACATAACTCAAAGTGGCCAAACGCCGGGGTGAGGCCGAGATCTGAGAGGGCCTGGGTTCTCACCAGAACGTAATTCCAAATAGAAACAACAGGAAGCCCTAGAGCCCCTCCACCAGGCCCCTCCCCGGTTCTGAGCTTTCACTGGTGTGACTACTTTGATGTGCTTAAATCGATCACCCACTGACTTAAATTAACCCATGGACTTAAATAACCAGGACTTACTTAAATATGAAATAAAACAAAAATGGCAAAATGTGAACACAATTAAATTAAGAAAGACCACTTTCAACGTCCTAACAGCAATGTGGCTACTTTTTCAAAGTAGCCTTATCGTCTTTGAGATAATACAAGTTCAGGAAGGAAATGACATCCTCTCAGTGGCTCTGCATTTGTGAAACAGCAGAGGCAGTGGGGTAGGACGGTCTTCCTCGTGGGAGCCAGCGGAGGGGCTGCTGGTCACTTCATGGGTGTGGAGTGTCCCTAATGACAGCTTCTTAACACTCCCCACCCCCTCGCCATTTCAAAGGTGCAGAGTGAATCCTGTCTAATCAGGGCTGGACTGAGGGACGCGCTGGTGAACACTGGTGTCTCTCTGTAGTCGGAATTCTGCACGACAGTCTCCATCTACACTGCAGACTCCTACAGCATAATCTCAGTCTACACTGAGACTCTGCATTGCAGAATCTGTCTACACAGATGGAGTTCTGTGCGCCCATTCACATTCTCCCAACCGGCTCCCCTCTGTGCTGGGTGGAGGCCTTCCTCCAGCCCCACCACAGATTCCCTCTGGGCTGTGCCAGTGGGTTAGGAAGTGATGCCTGGCCACAAGCAATACTGGAAACACAAACCAAATTCCGTTCCTGGGATGAGGTTTCTTTTCTTTTCTCCTTAAAATCAGGTTTGCCAGCGGGAGGTGGGAAGGGTGTAATTGCAGGGCTGGGGTGTTTTGCCGGCAGCAGGAAGATTAGCAGATGAAAGGGAAAGATAACGTTACCTGGGGGGCATCTGTCTTCTCTTGGGGGTCACGAACCCATTACTTACCATTTAAAAGCCCACAGGAGAGAAGCCCTAGGAATACGTAAATACAGGCCCAGTGGAGGAGACAGCCTGAATCTTTTTCATCTGGATCCTCAGGAAATTCAAACTCTTAAGAATCAAAGTAAGGCAGCTTTTAATGTCCCTGGCCCCAGAGTAGACCCACCAAAGCAAGGTCCAACAGGTCCCCAGGGACAGACCCAGGACCTGGGCTTTTGCTCCAAATGACAACCTCCCATCCAGGATGTGGGTACAGGAGCAGAAGAAGAAAATCCTCTGGAGTTTGACTTCTAATGCCCAATGACTCCAAAGTTTAGAGATCCATTTTGGTTTTTTTCAGGATTAGAAATACTTTCATTAACTATGTTTGAATCTCTCCAAAAATGAATGAATACAACAAACAAGTAAAAACCCTATTCCTTTCTCAACCCACCCCAAACGTACCCAGGATTCCAGATTTATGTTACTATACTATCTCTTGCATTATTTATCCCAAAGCAATGTACGAAATTGCTTGTTGTGGATTCAACCTTCACATAAACACTGCGCAGTCTTGTGTATTCCTCCGCCAGGTTCCATCTGCTGATGAACACTGCTGAGATCCATCCGTGTTGGAACATGTGGCTCCAGTCAATAAATAAATCACGATCTTTTTCCATTATTCTGCCGGTAGACATTTGGGCGACCAGAGCCTATGCCTAAACTCCCTCCAGCAATTTCCTGTCTCTAGGACACATTTCTGTCACAGTTGGTACTGTCAGACTTGCACATGTTGGGAATCTGACGGGGGCACAGTGGTATCTCCTGGGGATTTTAACTTGCATTTCCTGAGTTCCTGAGTTCCCCCAAAGGCTTCCTCCTACTGGAATGCTTGTTTAAGGTTTTAAGATCCATTTATTTAGAGGACAGCTGATTGTGGTTTAAGATTTAAGGTATAAACAACAGACGACCAAGAGCACCAACCCGTGGGAAGGAAATAACCCACACTAGATGAGATGCAGGGAAGAAAACCCCCTGCCCCCTGGGCGCTGCTGTCCTCCAGAGGCCCTGGGAAAGCACCTGTGCATCCCAGACCTCCAGTCATTCACGGAGACGTACCTAAGGCTCCCTGTGGCCTTCTATCCTACCAAGGCACACGTGAGGCAGAAATAAACACTTCGCACCTCCCTGCTCAATTGTCCTCTCCCTGGCAGCTCTCAGAGGCTAAGCAAGCCAAGCCCTTTGCTAGGAAAAGACAGAATAAAATGCATGTCCCTGTGTGCAACGGGAGACCAGGGCTAAACCAGACTAAATGGCTGGGAAGAGGACCGGGCAGACCCTGGAGCGGGCTGGCTGCGTTCTGCCTGGGAAGCAAACACTCTGGCTTCCAGTGCTGGGGAGAAGAGCGTGACGGCTGCCAACTGTGCGGCTTAGTGGAGTTCTCTCTCCACTTTTTGATGCTCCGAATCTCTCCGTCTTTGCTTTCTAACTGGTTCTGAACAACTCCTCAGAAAAGCAGAGGAGCACAGAATACCTCCCGTGAAGAGAGATGGTATAATTAAACAGAGCGGGCGCTTCACTTCCCATGCCAGCCAAAAAATACCCCATCCTGAGGCAGGCAGGAGGACTCAGCAGTCTCAGAGCACTTACCAAGAGTGTTGAGCAGGCTGCCAGGTGTGGGCCCCACTCCCAAATTCTGGCCAAGGGTGACAAGGCAGGGGATGAAGGGGTTTGGAGTCCCAGGGGACCCAGGCATCCAACTGCCGGGCTGCTACACAGATCAGACTTGCAGGTGGACACCGTGTGAAGGTCCCTGTCTCAAACCTACACCCTGAAGGCAGACCCAGGGGATACTGAGAAGAAAGGTCCCCACCCACAGCCAGTGGCCATACCACTTGCTAGACACCCAGCATCTCTGTGGTCAAAAGACCAGAGCCAGGACCCACTGGATCACCTGCTGATGACATGGATGGCCCTCCATCTCTTGTCCCTGCAGAGCCTCCACACCCACCAGTGCCCAGGTTGGCCAGAGCATGGCTGCTGTCTCTCAGCTAAGCCACTGGTTGGCCCCAAAGCCAACATCAGACTGCAAAACTCAGCTCAGAACGCACTGATTCCCTAAAACTGGGCCAAGAGACCTGGCTTCAGAAGGGCTGATTCAGGAATTTCTTAAGGTTCAAAAAACCACCACTCAGTTTTATAATCCACCTTGTGCACCCCGCCTCTTTAAGGGGCCTTCAAAATGAAAACTTTTGAAGTTGTTAATCGTGGCTGACCCCTCAGTAATGGGGGAAAGCCCCCTCACACAGGAAAAGGCTCCAGAACAATTCTGGCATGGGCCCACTGGGTGTAATACTGGGGATGGGGGCTTATGCTCCCACAGCCACATTCCCTGGCAAGCTAATGGGGCAGGCAGAAAGGTCCCCCACGCTTTGCCATGGCTACAGCCCAGAGGAAGGGGAGATGAGGATGCTACCATGCCACTCGGGAGCCCAGGGAGGTGAAGACGTGTTCTTTTTATTGGGGGACGGGGATACCAGGCATTGGACTCAGGGGCACTCGACCACTGAGCCCCATTCCCAGCCCTATATTGTATTTTATTTAGAGACAGGGTCTCACTGAGTTGAACTCTCCATCCTCCTACCTCAGCCTCCTAAGCCACTGGGATTACAGGCACCCAGCAGAGGTGTCCTTTTGATGGAAGGTTTCTTGGAAAAGGGAAACCTCTTCCCCTCAGTTTCTGGAAAAAAGTCTGAAGAGAAAATCAGGAGCCAGGGTGCATTTCAAAGACCACCTGTGTGGATGCCAAACAGGACGGAAGGTCCCCAGTAAGCCACTTCAGTCTCTGGCAGAGAAACACTAACCCCAGCTTCTCATAACTTCTTCCATTTCCCACAGGGGCAGGTAGGGGGCCTGGCAGCCCATCATGGGGTCGATGGTGCCATTTCTGTCACCCAGGAAGCATGCCTCGGCCCTTCCCAGACTTCCAACAAGCTGGGCTAGAACCAGCCCTACTTCCATTCACTGGCCAGGGTTCCCTGGGGAACCCCTCATGAGTACACAGAGATGGTTCCACCACCCCGAATCTCAGGGAGTGCTGTTGGCCAGATCTCTCAGACTCTGTAAGTACAGAACCCATTTGGGCTTCAGAGGGATGGAGGGTCACACGGGGACTCCATTAAGACAATCCACAGCTCTTCCAACCAAAAACAGACCCCTCCCATCTAAAGGGCCATTTCCTTGCCTGTTTGGGGGCAAACTGTCACAATTCTATGCCTGACAGATCATTTTAAATGGTGTTTTACAAAGGAGCGCAGACCCTGATTGGGTTTTAGTGGTTTAGGAACAAAGTGCTCCCCCCCACCACCCCTAACCCCCCGCAAAACTTCACAAACCCTCCACAAGCCCCCTGGGGTCTCACACTCCTCCCCTCCCAGGCTGGCAGGACCTCCTTTCCTCAGGACAAGAGTCCACCGCGTTGCATCTCAGAGTGAGAGACATTTTCTCAGGAAAATAAGAGGAAAAACAAATATCATCTACGTAAAGATCTTCACTGTGGGACGCGAACGCGCTCGGTAAAGAACCTGCAATCACCCTCCACGTCAGTTTCTGGTTGTTCTTTTTGACAGTCATTACGAAGACTTCTCACACCAAGAGCCTAAACTTAGTGTCTTGTGTGCACATTAACTTCTGTGATGAATGTTCCACCTGAAACTTACTCTGTGAATAAGAAGGATGGAGCTACTTCCCCCAGGACCACCCAACAGCCCTGGCAGCAACGTTCAGTTCAGGCCCCGGTTGTCCGGCTGGGCGGTTGTATTCGTCAGCCCCTCCGCTCTAAGGAAGCACCGCAGACAGGGCGATCAGGGCGGTTCTGGAGGCTCTGGGACCCAGGGGTCGTCAGGTGCGGCTCTCCAGGGCCTCTCTGCCTTATAGATGGCGTTTGCTCCCTGGTCCTCTCACAGTCTGCCCTGTGTCTGGGTCTGGGTCCTAATCTCCTCTTCCTACAAGGACACTCGTCAGACTGAGGCCCACCCGAAGGACCTCATTCTACCTCACTCACTTCTTCAAAGGTCCCACCTCCACGTCCTGAGGTCCTGCGTCAGGACTTCACATGAATGTGGGAGCTGGGACACGATCAGGCCATCACGGTTGTCTGTTCCTATTCAAGTGCCACACGTTCTAATGACAGGAGCCTTAACCACTGCTATAATTCAAATGTCCCCGCCAAAACTCAGGCTGAGATTTAACCCCCATGGTGAGGCGTTAGGAGGGTAGAAACATTTGAAACTGGGACCTCTGGGAGAAAATCAAGTTTAATGAAGCCATAAGATGGGGCCCTAATCCAACGGGGCTGCAGCTTTTTTTGTTTGTTTGTTGTTTTTTGTTTTGGGTACCAGGGATTGAACCCAGAAGGGTTCAGCCACTGAGCCACAATCCCCACCCTTTTTAAACTAATTAATTTGTTTATTTTAATTTTGAGACAGGATCTCACTGAGTTGCTTAGGGCCTAGCTAAATTGCTGAGGCTGGCTTTGAACCCGCAATCCTCATGCCTCAGCCTCCCGAGTCTCTGGGATTGCAGGTGTGCATCACCATCTGGAACCGCAGCTTCCTAAGAAGAGGTGGGAAGACCTGAGCTGGAGAGTTTTGCTCGTCTCTCCCTGTGATGCCCTGCACCTCCCTGGAATCTGCAGAGTCCCCACCAGCAAGGAGTTCCTCACCAGATGCAATTGACAGATCTTGAACTTTCAAGCCCTCACCTTAAGCCAGATAAACTTTATTCTTTATAAAATACCCAGCCTGTGGTATTCAGTTATAGCAACAGAAACTGGACTAAGACTGCTATACTTCGCTATCAATAACTTCTCCTCTTAGTTCTGTTCATTTGCAAAATGGCTTTGACTTTTTTAAGCTTTATGCTTCTGCATGTTTACTGGCTTGCTGAGTGTCACCAGAAATGTCTTTGGGGGATTTTTAACAATGTGCTAGTTGAACAATTATTTGGAATGAACTGACATTTTAACAAACCTGATCTCCGTAAACAGTAAGAGTTTATCCTTTCATTTGGAAGTTACTTGGGGTCCTTTAGTTAAGTTCACAGTTTTCTTCTCATAGATACCGCTCACTTCTTACTAGACTCCCCTAAGTGTTTTATAGTATTTGGTTTTGCAACAAGTGACTCCTGAGGTAACAGGAAGCTGATGGTTAAGGTTTGTATGCTAATTCATATGCTAAGAGCTCTCCTCAAGCTTCAATTGCTTTCAGTCGATTTCCCTTGACTTTTCCAGAACAACAACTTTTAGGCTACCCACAAATAATGACAACTTTCTCCCATCTTTTCTAATTACCATGTTGGCAGACTTCCAGAATAGCACTGAACAGTAACGATGAGAGCAAACATCTGTATCTTGTCCCTTGCATGTTTTACCCTGAGACATAGTATTCACTTTAGGTTTCTGGAAGATTCCTTTTCTCAAGTTGATCAGGCCTATTTTGCTAATTTGTTTTCAGCAGCCAAGAACCCTGAAATTTTACACAAGCATTTATAGCACTCACTGAGTTTATTTTTCCTTACAATCTGTTCATGTGGCTTGTTTTTAAACACTGAGCCATCCTAGAATTCCTAGGAAGAACCTTTTTATTGTAGTCCTTTAGCACGCTGAGTCTTACTGGCTAGATTCCATACAGGGTACTTCGCGTCCATACTTTCTAGTGTTTAAAAGGCATCTGCGTTCCGTATTTTAGTTTCTTGCTACCACATAACAATGGCCTCACCCTTCGCAGCTTAAAACACCAACTATTTGTTAGTTTAAGATTGTATAGATCAGAAGTTCAAGAGCAGTATGGCTGGGTTCCCAGCCTGGGGTCTTAGAAAGCTAACGTCCGGTCCCGGCTGTGGGAATTCACTGCTCTGCTCTCGAGCTGCAGGGGAGATCACTCGTCACCGCTGGGTCTCACCCAGGCTCCTTCAGGTTGCTCTATGAGTTCAATCTTCTCTGGGTGCAGGACTGGCACCCATGGCCAGGGCCTCTCCTAGATAGAGGCCGCCCACATCTTTGTCTGTTGTCTTCACACATTTCACAGAGCCTAATAACAAAAGGGAAATAAATGCTTCACGGTCACACTCCTGGGGAGGACCTGGGGTGTGTGCACCAGGGCTCAGGACACTTGCAGGGGTCCTGCTGAAAGGCACCCCAGCCCGGAGACCAATCCCCTCTCCTATCACTGCTGGAGACCAGGCCCCATTCCTGCCTGTGCCTCAGTTTCCTCTTCTGTTAAGTGGAGTGTTTCTGTCCACAGGCTGTCAGGGGGTGAAATGGGTTACAATATATGAAGCTCTCCAAGTGGCACCTGACCTGCAGGACAAATGCTGGGATTTTAAGTAAGAACGGAGACAGTTCCCTTCTCTTTTACCCTTGTGTGCATCTGGTATCCACACTACAGGGCAGACTGATAAATTCACCACCCATTATTTTTTAAACTTTGGCTCAGTTTAAAAATACCAAATACAAAATTAAAAGTCTACAGTGTTGGGGGAGAGGGGGGCACGGGAGGGCACTTCTCCCACCTCAGGCAGAGGGAGGATGAGTCTGCGCCCAAGGCTGCCCCTGGCTCCACCTCCACCCTTCCACGCCGGGTCCCGGGAGACACAGGACTCCTCTCAAAGCTGGCTCCGGCCTGGGAGGCCCTGATACCCTGGCTGTGCTTGTTCAGAACGGCAGGCAGGTCCCTCGGCCGACCTTGCTTCCCCTCGCTTCTCCTCCTCCTGGGACCAGTCCTCATCACAGCCTGGTGACCACTGCGGCCTCCCCACCTGCTCCAACCCACACGTGATTGCTCACAGTCATTTCTGTGAATAATGTCTCCTGCATCTAATCCCCTTGTGCAGGCTGCTTCTTGGAGGACCCAGACTGACACCCACCTGAGTAACAAAGCCATTCACATCCCAGACTCCCTGGGCACCCAGTACTCTCTCTACCCTCAAAACCGTTCCCAATCCCCAGGGACCCCACCAACCCAGCCCTCTAGTCCAAGCCACTAGCTTTTCCCATGACACATTCCATTTTCAGAGGGCTTCCCCACCCCAGACTGGCAAAATACAGATAGTTCAAAGTGCACCCTCTTAACCATTTTGGGTGTGTAGTTCTGGGCTTTTACAGCGTTGGGCAACCACCATCACCAGCCATCTCCAGAACTCCTTTCTTCCTGACAAACTAAAAGTTCAGGTGTCAAAGGGCGTTTTTAGTATCAGACCAGATCACAACATTCCCTTGCTCAAAGCCATCCAAAAGCTGCCCAATGTACACAAAGCAAAAACCAATGCTTGCTGTAGCCTATGGGGCCTTCTGGGACCAGCCCTGTGCCTCAACTTTAGACCCCATCACAATCCCCAATCTCCAGTCCTCTCTAGTCCTTAAACACACCAAAGGTCTGTGCCTCAGGACCTTTGTACAAGCCACTCCCTCTATCAGGATGGTTCTTCCCTCGATATTCCCATGTTCTGTTTTCTTATCGCCCACCTTCATTTGTACACGCTCCAGTCACCTCAGAACATGCACATCTGCTATGATTCTATCACCACTGAATAAAGAAACATAAAACCTGCACATTCTCACAGAAGTTTCATGCATGCCCACAATATGCCCAAGACTTCAGTTTTAAACACTTGATGTCTATGAGAATTTCCATTTCATTCTTGAGGAGGAAACTGTCCTTTCCGGTCCCTTCAGGGTTCTCAAATATTTCTGCACCAAAAAATGTTTCCCGACAATATCAAATGCTGGATATGGAGCACCAAGAACCCTCATTCACTGCTGGTGGGAATGCAAAATGATGAAGTCCCTTAGGAAGACAGCCAGGCAGCTTCCTAGAAAACAAACCATGTGACCCACTCTTACCATGTGACCCAGGCATCGCACCTCTTGCAATCCACCCAAAGGTGTTGAAAAGTACATCTGCTCACGGAGGTTTCTAACAGCTCTATTCGTAAGTGCTGAAACTGGGAGGCATACCTGTGTCTTCAGCAGGTGAATGAGTAAGCAAAGCCTGGTACATCCAGTTGATGGAACGTGACTCGGTGCTGAAAAGAAATGAGCTCTTAAACCATGAAGAGAGATGGAGGAAACTTAAATCCCTACCACTAACTGAGAGAACCCAATCTGAGAAGACTACATCCTGGGAGGTTCCAACTCACAACATTCTGGAAAAAGCAAGACTGTAAAAAGATCAGTGGTTGTCAGGGGGAGGGAGGGATGAGCAGTGAGCACAGGGGGTTACCTTTAAGGCAGTTGAAGCTACACTGCTTGATACTGTGATGGGGTGCACGTCACTGTACCATCGTCCAAGCTCACATCGAGAGTGGCCCCTAATGTGAACCATGCACTTTGATGATAACAATGTGTCAACACAGTTCATGGATTATCACAAGGAGGACGTTGTCTGAGGGAGCAGGAAAGACCACGAGGTAGATGAGAAATCTCTGTACCTGCCTCTCAATTTTGCCATGAACCCAAAACTGCTCTAAAAATAAAGCCTATTTAAAACAACAACAACCTCTTTCTTCAGTTGATGATTCAGGCATCTGATAATGCAGAGAAGCCAACGTCCCTCCCAGTCACTCACGTGGTAGTAATTCCCATCAGATGTGTGGAAACCGGAAGTCCTGAAACATCAGTAAAAATTAGCCCATGTCAAAAATCACTTAAGAATATTCAAACAGCCTTTGTTTTTGATAAATGCCAAGGTTTAATGTTGCAAGAAAGGGTAAAATCCACAGTGCTTAAGAGGAGTTAAGATCTGTTTTGGGGAAAGTCTTCCAATCTGTCTTCCATCCCCGAAAAGAGAATTTCCATCAGTCCTCATCGAGGCAGCATCTCCCTTGGACCCGTCAGGCTGCAGGGCCGCTCCGCTGGGCATGTTCGTAGCCCTGGCTTGGTCTCCAGATGAATCTTTCAGATGCAACCTTGGATCCTCTGCTTCTCCACGATGCTGTCCTCATCTTATCTTCAGAAACAATGCTTTAAAAACATCAAAATTCACTCTCCTCAGCTCCCCATTTCTCCATTGTAAAGTGATCAAGTACCAGGTATCTCCTTTCAGTTTCCAGAAAGATCTGGCCCTCTCCAGATTTTGTGCAGGCGAAAGAAGTAACCATGATAACCTGATCCTTTCCTCCACCTGGCCAGTGCCCTCACCTCAGCGTGTTTCCCACTATCTCTGCCTCTGGTTCCCATTAGAGAAATGACCTCATCCAACGTCAGGAATAGAAACTTCAGCTGCCCTGTCCCCTTAAGCTAGATCAGTTAAGTGGATGAGAAATGTCCATATGCATATCAGAATCCCTATAAAAAATACTTCTAAGGGCACTTTTTTTTTTCCTTTTGGGCTTAGAACCGATTAAACAAAACAATGCTCTGTCCAAACCTGCATTTTCTTATTACTTTCTAATCATTTTACCACCAACAGAAAGGTCTGTTCTTTTCCAACACTGGGCTCTTTAATCATTCCTGACAGGCCTCGGCTTTCCGCTTGGCCGGGCCCCAGCAAACACCGTTGGGCTCCACCGCCCTCGGCTGCCTGCGAAAATCCTCTCCTCTGGGAAACACAGCTCATTTAGAGAGCGAGTGAGAGGAGGGAGGAGAGCAAGGCCTCTGCGCCTCATGAAAGCTGCTCTTCCGTGCAAGGTAAATGCATCCCTGGGAGCCAGTGTGCTGGAGGCACAAGCAAGCGAGAAGCCCTGCCCACCCAACACGGAGCATCTCCAAATCAGGTTTTCATGAGTCTCATTCAATTAGATGGTGGTTACTTAATAATAACAGTATTAAAAGGATATTGCTTAATTTTAAATTTGCATTCAAATAGTCCCTTGCTTCCTCGAGGGGGAAGCAGGGCAGACGTACCCATCCCACATGAACCAAGGAAGGAAGGCAACTGAGGCCTTCTGGCATGTTCTCCTCTAAGGCGCCACCAAGGTTATGGGGCTAATAGGTGGTGTAAGTGATCGCAGGGAAGAGGATGAAGTTAGAACAGACTTCCATCAGTTGGAGGAAAATTTCATCAGATAAAAACAAAGTCGGGTTCAGTACCTTCTGACTTACAAGGAGGATTCAGAAGGCAGAAGGAGGAGGTGTTCCAAGTGGAAGGAAGCACCTGGTCAAAGGTATGAAGGCCAGATGTGTGGTGAACCTGAGGAGCCTCCAGTGGGCAGACGACAGGCTTCCAGAGTGGGCAGGGGGGCGTGTCCACGAGGGGTTCGGGGATCCTGGCTCACTCAGAAATTCACCATTCTTTCTAACGAATGCTGTGGCCTTGGAACATGCACAACAAATCTCCAAAGTGGGAGGTCAGGGCAGAGTCCAAGGGCCAGGACACCCAGACTTCCCTCCCTTAGAATGGCTCTGCTTCCGAGGAAATCACTGGGCCCCATCACTGTTCCCCTTAAAGATTTGCTGCTAAGGAGGGTGGACCTGCGGACAGAGAGGACAGCCCCATACCTGGAGCACAAAGGGAGAGACCGAGGACACCTGAAGAGGGATTCAAGGACACAGACAGGCCACATGGCAAGCTCAGTCCAGACCACAGCAGGTCCACACACCCTGGGAAGCCCTTGGATCATACGGTCAGGCCCCTCTGGCTCCCATAGGCCTGTCCAAAGCCACTGAACTTCCCAGGGTTACCCCGTTCTGGAAAGTCCAGAATGGTTTTGACAATTTAGTAAATCATCAGTATTCACTTCCTTCTCTGCAAATGATGTCTAGAGCCCTGTGAATGACATTCATTCCAGACTTCTCTCAGAGGAAAAGTGAAGAGTGGTCAAGTGAGAGTCCAAAGACCCAACAGCAGTCATCTGGGTAGCACCAGGCAACTAGCTTTATATCTGGCCCACCCCATGCCCAAACCTCACAAAATCCTGAGGGGGCGGAAGCAGTGTCCCCATCATATGGACAGACCATTGAGACCCAACATGCCCAAAAGCACACGGGAGAGCCAGGATGTCAACCCATGAGGTCTCGGGAGAGTCCCTTATTTTCACATCAACTTCATAGAAACACAATTTACACACAACAAAATATATAGTCTATGATCAGCACATTACAAACACACACCTAGGTGACCAGCACAATATGCAGAACCCAGAGATGCTGGTAAGTTTTCAATTCTTGCAAAACTTGAAAAGGACATGCTGTTTGCAAAGTTGAATTTATATTCTCTTTTGGACTGCACAAAGCCACAAGGGCAAGTTGTACCCTGGTGTGGAAGGAGAGGAGATATGTACACAGAACTACACATGGCATGGGTGGGACCTGCCTGCCTCTGAGGTCAGGGTGCATCCTGGAAGTACCTTTGACAACCACCATGATCAGCCACCAGCCCTGAAAGTGGCCCCTGGGTGAGTCCCTGGTCTCTCTAGGTAGCTAAATGAATGTCATTCCTCCAAAATCCAATGCTACATGGCCAGGGCTCATTCTCCTGGTCTCAATTCCATCACTCCATTGCTCACAGAGCAACCGCAGAGGCAGTTTCTGCATAGAGAAGAGCAGTGAGAACGGCAATCCAGCTTCAGCATGCAGCTTTGGACAAACAGACACATATTCCCAAGCCTACCAGGTGAGGCCATTCCCTGACCTTGGCCTCTGGGAGCATGAGTACCTCAGGGAAGGAGCCCCAGGGGTCAATCCCACCAGGGAGGTACAGTGGTATACATCTTGGATGCACAGAAATTAAGCAGGTAAATCGGTGGCCATGTGTGCTGACCACTCACGAAGGGAGCTGTGGACACACGGCTGCAGAGAATGCCAGAGCCGGAAGGCTTTGTAAATATTTGAGGATCAGCAATAAGAGCAAGGCCTTGGATCCCAGCAGTGTCCCCTTAGGGCCTCCTTCCTCCTCTACCAAAGGGGAACAGGAAAGTCTGCAACCTCCACATGCCAGCATGTGAATGTCACCCTGCCTGTCCCCGTCAGTCACTCAGGTGCACACAGTGTGAGTGTGGGGAAACAGGGCTGCTCAGGAGCAGAGTGGCAGGAAGAGCCCGAAGGGGACTTCAGGAAGAGGTACAGGCACTCGCCATCCTCCACAGAGGTCCTCTGCCTTTACCCACCTGACATAGACCCAAGACACGCTCCCAGGAAGGCTCACACAAACACGAACGTACGTACACACAAAAGTATGCAAACACATATACACCCACACACAGCAAGTGTACTCACATGCTCATGTGTACACACAAACACATGCACACAAATATCAGGAAATTATACATAAACACACCCACATGTGTGCATGCACGTATCTACACACACAAGACACACCACATGCACTCACACACAAGAATATACACAAACCAGGACACACAAACACACAGGCACACTCACACATCACACACACAGACACATGTGTACACAGACACATACACCAGGAAACTATGAATACAAGAATTCAGCTTGTAGAAGAATAATATCTCTACCTGACGTGTGAATGCAACCTTGATAATCAGGTGAAACATTAATCTATAAGTACCTAGCGACCAAAAGATCCCACCGCCTTTACTCCAGAGCTGGGCTGGCCCCAAGATAAGGCTCAGCGTGCTGCACAGGGTCCCACTTAGCACAGCACCCCACCCAGCACCACACTGGGGGCCAGGGCCTGAGCCCACCTTGCCTCCCTATGGTGCTGTGACCCAAAAGACAAGTGTCCCGGGAAGGTGATAAAGTGCCAAGGCTCAGAGGTGCAATCAGCTTGGGCACCCAACTCGTGGAGCCATCTAGCATTTTCTGCACATCCTCCTCCCCTCTGGCATGCCCTGGGGCAACCACGGAGCAGAAGGGTCATGACCACACCTGGCAACCTAGGTCCTTCCTCCTGTTGCAGTCAATCAATCCATGTGCTGCCTTGGCTGCCCTGGGTGCCGGCGTAGTGGAGAGGGGGTCTAGCAGGGACAAGGGAGTACTATCTCGCATCTGGGCACAAGATGAGAGGAAACAGAGTGGGCACGAGGGTGCACGTGTGCTTTAGGCGACTGGCACTGAACACCATCTAGCAGCAGCCAAGGAAAGCTGGAAAAAGACAAGCCCCAGAAGAGGCCAGGCTGTCAGAGGAACTGGGACAGGACCGCGGGAGGGCTCGCCTGAAGGCCATGCCGGAGGATCCCTGGAAGGGACATGGGCAGGGATCAGCTGAGGCCACAGTTGAGGACTGCAAAGAAACCACGCAGGGCCCCTCGGCACTCTTCCTGCTGGCAGCAGACTCAAAACCTCTGTTTTTAAGAGAATCCATTATTGATTAAAGAGTAATTAAGGAGCAAAGCTCTTGGAATTAAAAACGCACGGTTTTATCAGCTACTAGATTGTAAAACCCTCTTCTGGGCACATTATTTTTTTAAACATTGGGGTGTTTTTAAAATATACAACCAGAGGCTGCACCAGGAGCCCGTCTGCACACTAACCAGACTGGGTCCCGAGTGAGGGAGGGCGCCAACACCACTCCACGGTGGCACCAGGGATTCCCCGAGTGTACTCTGATTCTTCTCTGTCGTCCAAGGTAAAGAAGGAACTGCCTTGTAAAACTGTTTTACGGGGCCGCCCAACTATAACTCCCTGGAATGCAAACTAGCTATAAATAGGCACAGTATAAATTATACGGAATGTATACCGTACAAATTATGTAGTATAGTCATCCCTTGGTACCAAGGGGGACTGGTTCCAGGGCCTCCCCAGAGCCACCAAAATCTGAAGATGCTCAAATCCCTGTTATAAAATGGTGTGGTATTTTCACGTAACCTACACACACTCCTCCCACATACTCTACAGCATGTCTCTAGATGACTCCCAATCCCTAACACTCTGAGAATCTATGTAAATTGTGACTACACTACACCCTGTGGTTGACATTCATTCCAGACTTGGGCACAGGGCTCCTGGAGACACTAGCAGGGAGAGCCATCTAGCACTTTCTGCATGTCCTGGGGCGACCACAAAGCAGAACATACCTGACCTTCCCTCCTGCCCCTCTTGTGATCAATCCACACACTGCCCGGCTGCCCTGAGTGCCCAGAGATGGTCTTATTTAGGGAATAACGACAAGAAAAAAGTCTGTACCTGCTCAATACAGAAGTAATTTCTTTTTTCTGACTCTTTTCTATCCACTCTTGGTTGAATCCATGAATGTCTACCTAGTACAAATTATGGTGCATCAAGCTATTCCCACCAGCATTGCAAAACTGCAGGTCACAAGTTTGTGTGGCTGGGTCAGTGTCACACACCTGTAATCCCAGTGGCTCAGGAAGCTGAGGCAGAAGGATCGCAAGTTCTAAGCCAGCCTCAGCAACTTACCGAGGCTCTAAGCAACTCTAAATAAAATACTTTTAAAAGGCTAGGGATATAGCTCAGTGGTTAAGTGTCCCTGGGTTCAATTCCCAGTACCAAAAAAAAAGTTTGTATGTTTCAGATTCCTGCTCAAAGTCATAAAACACCGATAACTAGGAATGGTGGACTTTACCAGTCACTTCAATGTAACCAAATCTACAAATGTCCCATGGGCTTACTCACCCCTCAACCCCTGCCCCAATTTAGAATTAACCTCTTTGTTCTCCAGCAGGACAAAAAGACTCCTGTGTTTTCAAATATTAGCTCAGTACATTATCTGCCTTCTAGGGAGCGGGAGCTTTATTTACCTTTCCACAACTCCTGTGCCAATAAGGTCCTTGCAGGTGAGGGGCCTGATCCCCCAATTCTAGTGCAACAGTTCAAGAGAGCAAAAGGCAATTAAAACTGCACTCAGCAAGAACCAATCCCAGAATCTGCACTGTGGGGAACATTCCCATTGTTCAGATGCAAGAAGTGAGACTGGGGAGATGAAGTCACCGGCGAGGCCTTCACCCCACCCAGGGTGCCAGCAGACCTCGGGTGCTTTCTCCTTCACCGCAGACACACCGACCACAAGTCAGACTGGGATCGTCTCCAAAATACAGTCAACCTCCCTCGGGTCCTGGGGATGCAATCTCAAGGTAGATGACTCAGCTTTCTGGGTATCCACAAATAATTAAGAGAGAGAGTCAGACTCCCACACCATAGAAAAGATGGGAGCGAGAAACGATCACTCTACAAGTTTTCTTCATGTTTTCTTTTTTCTTTTTTTTAACATTTTTTTAGTTGCCAATGGACCTTTATTTTATTTTTTTATTTTTATTTTTATGTGGTGCTGAGGATTGAACCCAGTGCCTCACACATACCAGGCAAGCACTCTACCACTGAGCTAACACCAGCCCTCCTTGAGTTTTCTTTATCTAACTTCTTCCTCCATGGAGAATATGGCATTTCTAAGCCAAAGCAGAAAGCTCACTTTCTCATCTGCAGGTCCCACAAAATGAAGTAAACACTCTCCCCACCCCAGTATAAGGGTGTAAGGGTCCTTCCCTTTCTTTCCCTCCAGGAAGCCCAGACCCCAGGCCCCAGGATAACTCTCCACTAGTCCATCATAGTCAAGGCCTCTCCATGCCTCAAGCCCCTACTGAAATCAGACCCCAAACTGCAACCCCTAAGGGGAGCTGGGGCACAGCTGCTGCTGCGGGCAATGGGAACCCTGAGCTGCTATGGGTCAGGCCAGAGCGTCCCCCAGAGTGACCCCTCCCATCACACCTCTGAAGGTCTTGGTGTGGTGAATCATCATTATGGGAGCCACTGATGTCCCTTAGGTCTCAAGGGACAGAACAACAGAAGACAATGCAGAACCCATTTTAACATGAACCTGGCTCATTAGCAGGTACTGGGGATTAAACCCTGGGGCGCTTAACCACTAAGCCACATCCCCAGTCCTTTCTTATATTTTATCCAGAGAGAGGGTGTCTCTCTAAGTTGCTTGGGGCCTCACTAAATTGCTGAGTCTGGTTGTGAACTTGCAATCCTCCTGCCTCAGCCTCCCAAGTGCTGGGATTACAGGTGTGCACCATGGCCCTCAGCAATATATGAACATTTCATCTTCAGTGACAAAACAGACAACCAGTTAAAACCATGTATTCAGGGCAGGGGGTGGAGCTCAGTGGTAGAGTGCTTGCCTGATATGCAGAAGGCCCTAACTGGATCCCCAGCAAAAACAGAAAGACCAAACTAAAGTAAAACCATATGCCCAGGAATGGAAGCCTAGAATGTGCTACAACATGGATGGACCTGAGGGACATTGCGCTAAGGGACATGAGCCAGGCACAGAAGGACAGAGACTGCAAGGTTCCACTTCAATGAGGTCCTGGAGTCATCACAAAGCCAGAAGGTGGAGGGGTGGCTGCAGGGCCAGGAGGAGAGACAGGGCTGAACAGGGAGGGAACTTCTCTTTGGGATGATGGAGGTGTTCTGGAGAGGGAGGGAGGGAAAGAGGCTCAGCAAGGTGGACATGCCGTGTGCCACTGAGTTGCATGCTGAAAAATAGCTAAAAAAATTAATTTGACATCATGTGCATTTTACTAAAATCACAAAATACAGGGAAAATCCCCAGATACTCAAAAACAATGACAAAAATTCTCCCTCAACATATGAATGCACAGAACATTAAAAGCGCCCTTGGAGAGAGCAATAAGGTAGATTTGCACCCCGCCAAGAAGGAGCTGTGGGCAGGCCCTGGCGGCAGCCTGTGGAAGAGGAACCAGGCAGATGTTCTGGGAGGGTTTGCCCACGGCCACCTGGCCACCGCTGGGCATCCCAGGGCCAGGCAAGCCAGGAAGGCACAGCTTGCTCCCAGTTCACCTGAGCATGCACTCACCCGAAGCTTCGGCAGCATAAGCCCCCCAAAATTAACAGACATGAGATGCCAAGGTGGCTGTGGCCCTGGAAGGTCCACACAAGGCTTCTCTTCTCAAGTCAAAAGTGAAGCCTAGTTCCTAAGTCTCCAAATTCTTCCCTGTAATACTTTAAAGTCAGCACTGACCTACATATTTTCCATTAAGGTAACAATATATTAAGATTTTTCCCCTAAATCAACCATAAAAGCCAGCACAAGGCTCATTCCCCAGGAATAGCTTCCCCCACGTGCTCAATGTCCCAGGGCCAGCAACCACCCACCACTCCCAGGTGAGCATTCAAGCAACTTGCAGACAAAGAGGAAAGAAAACAAATGCAACCAGCAGATTTACTAGGAGCTCATAAAAATACCTTAGACCAAGGCTGTCTAAGAAGCGCACAGCAATAAATGCCATGCTTATTGTATACTTAAAGGGATATGGCTGCACTCTCAAAAGCCAAATCCATCGGATTTCCAAACACGCCGTCGGAGGATGGACGAAGTATTTCTTAAGGAGAGGGATTTCAGATATTAAAGGAACACCACCAAAAATGTGAGCCACTCCAAGAGGGTATGAATCACTGCCCGGACATGCCGGGTGGAAGCCTGTTTAAACCCAGAGCCAGACCTGGCGCCAACGATAATAAGGAGATGCTGGGTGAGGAGAGTCCTCAGATCAGACCTCAGAGCTCTACTGACCTAATTCTGTCACTGACTTGGGCCAAGGATGCCCACGGGTCCAGAGGAGGACACTGCATCACTCTCAGAGGCAGCAGCCCACAAGGTGTTGGTCAAGGGGCTCAGTCCATAAATGAAGGGCAAGTCTAGGAAGTGTCTTCCTCCAGGGCCCCCTCTGAAGTGAGCAGCAGGCCGTGGGCGGAGAGCCAAGCATGTCATCACCCTGGACAACAGCCAGTTGTCCGCCAATCCTTGGAAACTGGGGCAGAGAGTGGTCAAGCCTGCGGGGCAAGGGCTCAAGAAGTTAGGGCTCTGAACCACCAACCCAGGTCTCACCTCACGATCTCATGGCAGAGGAGACTCTGTGATCACCCACTGCACAGGAAGGAAGGCCCAAGGATGGAGGGTGGCCAGGCACACGGGAAGCCAGGTAGCCCTGAACCTCACGCTGCCCCACTGGGTCCTGGAGGGAGCCTCATTTCTGATGCTACCCAGGACTCTGGGACCTCTGGCTCCAAATAAATGAGTTAGGGGCTGGGGTTATGGGCGTGCGTTGCCTGCCTCATATGCGTGGGGCACTGGATTTGATACCAGCAACAGGCAAATGAATGAAATAAAGGTATGTGTCTACCACAACTAAAAAGAGAGAGAGAGACAGAGAGAGAGAGAGAGAGAGAGAGACAGGGCTTCCAAACAGGAAAAAACAAACTACTCCACACTCACTGCCTCTAAAGCAGCCTCAGCCTGGGCTGGCTACAAAGCTCCCAGCTGCAAGTCACATGTCCACACACAGCACACAGGCACACCACACACACAACACACAACCATCATACACCCCCCTCCACTCCTACACACACTACACACCGGCATCACATATACCCCCCCATGCACACAACACACATCACAAACGCAACACACAAGACACACTCCAGGGGCTGGGGTTGTGGCTCAGTGGTAAAGCACTCGCCTAGTAAGTGTGAGGCACTGGGTTTGATTCTCAGCACTGCATAAAAATAAATGAATAAAATAAAGCTCTATCAACATCTTTAAAAATTAAAAAAAAGACATACCCCATACGCACAATCCACAACACACACACTCAAACCATTCCCCACACACGCCACACCATGCAAACATAGCACATGCACTCAGATACACCATACAGACTCCAAAATCTTTTGTCTTTTTAAAAAGACCACAAAGCCCCACGTGGTAGACGAGTGGTGGGAAAGAAGGGTAAAACCGCAGTTTTGAGAAGGAAAAATGGAAACTCAAGCAAACCCAAAGAAATGGGGCAGAGAAGTAAGAAAGGAAGGCAACCAGCATGCTTGCTTTCTTTTTTCCTTAAGAGCAAAGAATAAAACTTTTCCTGGGAAATTCTAGACCCCAGCAGAAGATTGCATATTAAAGAAAATGTAGAAAATTATAGACTAGATTTACGTACAACTGAATTGCTGGTTTTAAGAAACTATTATTAATGAGGAAGCCAAAACACTGCCTATTTGAAGAGAATTCTCTAGAAACACACACACACACACACACACAAAACTGCTGAGCAGGCATATTAAAATCAACTCAAGAGACAGGGTTGTAAACCACACCAAAACTCAGAGAGGCATCTGCCACAGAATCTCCTGGAACTCAGGCAGTGACCTCAGCTCACTGGCTGCGGGAAGAGGTGGCAGGACACCAGCACACACTCAGGACAGGGAGTCCGCTCTGGGCTACTGAGGAAGCTTGTGTGTCCCCACAAAGTTGGACATAGCTGTAGCTCCTCCTCAGTGCCAAGTGAGATGTCCCCAACAGCAAACTGCCTGCTCTTGGGGCAGGAGATTCTCCCCTGACTCACAGACCCTCTGCACAGCAACCAAGGGGAGAAGTCTGTGCATTTGGGGGGAAGGAGCTGTCAAGAGGTGTCCTGGGCTATGCTGCACTGACCCAGAACAGCCTTCTCTCTGGCACACGGCCACACTGAAGTAGCCAAGACTGCCTCATGCACAGGGCCACCAAAGGATCACCTGTCTGGGCCAGAGGATGCCCTCAGGTTGCTGACTCCCCAAGAGCCACCTATCTCTGCCACCACCATCCCACCTCCCACTTCGTTCCAGAGTTAAAGAAACTCTCTTTAGTTTGGTGCACTTCATTGTTGCTTTAAGTGGTAGTCAATGGTTTTTCATTATGAAATGAATTTCAACTCTTTTTGTCTTTATTTTTCTATGAATCCTTTTAATTGTGTTTTTGAAAGAGGCTAGTTTGCAATGATGGGGGAACCTCTTATTTTTTTTAAACCACTGACAGTTTGAAAAGGACCAAGGATCATCAAATATCCAAGCTCCAGCTTTGAAAGGCCTATAATCCATGGCTGAGATGCAGCTCAGAAGCAGAGCATGAGGTCCTGGGTTCGATCCCAGCACAGCAAATAAAAAAGAAGACGACGACTCTAACCCAGTGGGTTTAGGTTTTCAGGCATTTATTTTCTAATTGTGGTAAGTATATACCATAAAACTTGTCATTTTCATTTTCAAGTGTATAGTTCTGGTCATTAAAAACACTCAAACTGTTCTGCAACCATCCCTACCATCCACCCAGGGGGTTCTTTTCCTCTTGCAAAACTGAAATTTTGTAGCCATTAAACAATTCCCCATTGCATTCCTCCTCCTCCTCCCCCTCCCCCCTCCTCCTTCCCCTCCCCTCCCCCTCCTCCCCCTCCTCCCCCTCCTCCTTCCTCTCTCTCTCTCTCTTTTTTTTCCTCCTTTTGAATCAAGGGATAAGACTTGGCAGGGAGTTAAATCAGGGCAGCATATAAAACCATAAAAGTGAGAAATCTCTGAACTGTCTAAATGCTAAACAGGAAATCATGTACTCCAAGCAAAATGCCTCTTCCCCTTTGCAGGCTTAGGGGCCAACACACCATTTTTTTTCCAGGCCAAAGGAAGCACCCCCCGGGCACAGGGGGTATTCAGGGGTAGGGCAGTGCAGGCGCCCAGGAGACAACACACATGGGCACGTCCTTCCCAAACACACGTGGGCACAGAGGACTGATCCCAAATCTATCAGAAAAAGGAAGTGAAGGGGCTGGGGTTGTGGCTCAGTGGTAGAGCATTTGCCTGACATGTGTCAGGCACTGGGTTTGAGTCTCAGCACCTCATATAAATATATAAAATAAAGGTCCATCAACAACTAAAAAAAATTTTTAAAGAGAGTATTTTAAAAAAAAAAAAAGGGGGGGGGGGGAGTGAAGAACAGACTCCCCTGCATCCCTTGGGCAAGGAGAATTTGGGCGGCTGCCTCTCCCAGTGTCTCACAGGACATCATGGCGGCTAACTCTGCATTGCTTTCATGGTTGGAGAAATGGGACTCCGCACAGTGAGAAAACCGGAAGAGAAAAAGCAGCTGGAAAGGGTGATGTGAAAACTGCAGGGGTCCCATGGAGTCAGTTTGGTCATCTTTCTGAGAAGGGTTCACCCCCAGTACCAGGCCAGGGTCACCTCTGCCAGGAAATCAGATGTGTCTCACTCACTTGAAAAAGAGGGCTGCTTCCCCAATTCCTGAAATTGATCCTCCATGATCCATTCCTTAAACAGAAGTCATCTCAAGACACTTCAAGAATGCCTTTCTCTTCTAAATGATCCCAAGAAATGGAATAAAATGAGCCGCTTTCTTTGGGGTGAACAGAGTGGAATCCAAAACTCGTACCGAGGTATGAGTGACGGAGCTGCATTATCAGTGAAGGGAAAGGAGGGGGTTGAAAGCAACTCCCTGGTCTTGGGTCACAAGGTGATTAGTGAGTAACAATTTTCTATTGCTATAACTGAATACCAACCAGAGTCAGATCATTTGTAAAGAAAAAAAAAAAGTTTACCCAGCTCATGGTTTAAAAGGCTAGGAAATTCAAGATTGAATAGCCATATCTGGTGAGGTCCTTCTGATTAGTGGGGACTTTGCACAACCATAAGGAGGCACTGGGCATCACAAGGGATCTTAGCTGGGTCTCTCCTCCTCTTCTTATAAAGTCACAGTTCCACTGAATTAATGCTCCACCCTTATGAACTCATCTAACCTTAATCACATCCCAAAGGTCCCACCTCCACACACCATAGTCAGATGGAGTCTCCCCTCTCTTACGACCTCACAATGGAGATTAAATTTCAACATGAGCTTGGTGGGGAAATTCAAACTGTAGCAGTGGAGACACACTTTAGGCCTGAAGGGAAGAAATGGAGACAAATTCGCTTTGGGAGAAGCAGCCCCTGAGGAACCTACAGGAAGATGCCGGGTGAGATCTTTAGCAGTAACTGACATGCACACATCAACCAAAACATCTTTTAGAGCTGTAGGAGGCAGCTCTGGGGTAGAGCTCTTGCCCACAGTGTGCAAGACCCTGCTGTGGGATCCCCACCACTGCAAGCAAAAAATAAAAAGTCTGTGCAAACTCAGACAGCCTTTTAAAGTATAGCAGGGAGAATATAACTTTTTAATGACCTTTGAACAGGGAGCATAGGCAGGCTTCATAGAAGTTATCTTAACAAATCAATCTAGCACTTTCTACAAGCCTGGCACTGGTCTTAAGAGTTTTATAACTACTGACTCATTTAATGCCCAGAAAGACCACCCCAGGAGGTAAGCAGGTCTCAGCACTCCCCCGTGGGAGTGGATACTTACACAAGGTATTTACAAGGAGCACAACATTACCATGGAGAAATAAACATTAGTCCCCCAAAAGAGGGGGACTAACATATTCAGCATCTAAGCACTATGACTTCTACACTGATATTAATAATAAGTAAAATTAATGTCACATTTAAGAGATTACCCAAAATGAGCTCCACTGAGATTTTAAAGCCTTCCATAGAGCCAAAAGAAACAGCACTGAGATTTCAAGTGGAGGGTGCCAATTAAGAATAGCGACTCAAATTCCTTGAAATGTAAATACCTTATAATATCATTATGAAAACCCATAAAACCTACAGGTTGGACAGTTAGAAAGCCTGCAGGCCAGAAGGGGAAGTTTCCCTTCCCTATCACCTCAAATTAGTCCATCATGGAAGATCTAGCTCTTTCGTCAGCATCAGTCAATGAGAGGAATTCAAGAAGAACCCACAGTGACCCCAAAAAGCCTTACCCTCCGCAGCACCAGAGTCCACAGGGCCTGATGAAACTCCTCGCTTTGCCAAAAACAACCTATAGGATTTCTTTCTGATGAGAAAATTAAAATTGCTTGCTAATTGCTTTTCCTCCTGCAGTGGTCTGTCTTGGAATCTCACAGCCTGGGTGTACTTCCGCCAGTCATCAGGAGTCAAACCTGTGCATCCTGGGATTGGGGTGCCTGGCGTGCACCCGCTCTGCACTGCTACCTCCTGAGAGCGCACTTCTGGGAAGATGGGAACCAAATGCAAAATCAGTGACGCAGGTGCCTGGGTTATGATGGAGGGAGGGCTCACAGGCTGTAGGCCGTTCTGCTTCCATTTTCAAAAGCAAAACAGTTCTTATTACGAGAAAGCAAAGCTCTACTCCGGCTGATGGGGAAGCAGGAAAGAAGATCAAGCCTGTCCTCTCCCAGGCTCCCATGCTTGCCTGCCCAGTAGACCTGGCTTTCCCTGGTCAGGTGTGGATCTTAATCCACTGGGGAAACTCCTTTCAAAAGAAGGAGATACTGTGTTTTCTCCAAAGTGTCTGCTGTTGTGTTAGGTGTTGTCACCACATTATTTCTGCCCTGTTGAGTGAGCAGAAAAGAAACAAGGTGGCAACACCCAGTGCTGGCAAAGGTGTGTAAAAAAAGGTAATGTCAGAAATTTCAGAGCGCAGAATAAATTGATGGATGCATGCTGGAGGCTGGCTGGTCAGATTCCTCAAGCAATTTCAAAATACATGGACCTATCATTACTAATATCTGCACCCACAAAATATCTTGGGAATGTTGAGATCTGACACCCAAAGCACAGGCAACAGAAGCAAAAATAGACAACAACAAAAATATTCTGCCCAGCAATGGAGACGATCATCAGAACGAAACATGGCCCCTGCAGTGGGAGGTGATACTTGTCAATTATATCTAGTAAGAGGGTCATATCCAGGCTCTGTCAAGAACTCCTACAACAACAGCTAAAACAAACAGCCTGATTCTAAAACAGGCCAAGGATTTGAATAGACATTTCTCCAAAAAGAAATTCACAAGTGTGGTGTCTACCTCTGACCCCAGTGACTCGGAGGCTGAGACAGGGTCTCAAGCTCGGGGCTAGCCTCAGCAACAACATTCAACATGAACATCACCAATTTTTAGGGAAATGCAAACAAACCACAATGAGTTACCAATTCACATCAATCAGGAAGGCTACTAAACACACACACACAAAGTAACAAGTTTCACTGAGCCTATAGAAAAATTAGAAGGCCATTCTTGTTACTGCTGGGAATTGTAATGTTGCAGCTTCTGTGGGGAGCAGTACCCAGGTTCCTCAAACAGAATTTCCAGATGATCCAGCAATCCCACCTCTGGCCATAAATCCAAAATAACCGAAAGCAGGATCTTGAGGAGACATTGGTTTTAGAATCTTACAGCCTAGGTGCACATTGCTCATTATTCACAATAACCAAAAGGTAAAAACAATTGTCCACCAATAGACAAATGAATAAACAAAATGTGGTATGCAGGGTGTGTGTGTGTGTGTGTGTGTGTGAGAGAGAGAGAGAGAGAGAGAGAGAGAGAGGGGGGAAATACTATTCAGCCTTTAAAAAGAAGGAAATCCCATCATCTGCTACAACACATATGAACTTCAAAGACTTTACACTAAGTGAAATAAGTCAATTACGAAAAGGCAAACACTTTAGGAACCTACCCAGTGGTACCTAAAGTCGTCAAATTCATAGAAAGTAGAACAGTGTTTGCCCAGAAATGGGAGGAAGAACAGGGAGTCGTTTAATGGGTGCAGAATTCTGGTTTTGTAAGATGAACGAGATCCAGAGACGGATGCTGGTGGTTGCCAACAACACTGAGCGTGGTTGAAACTACTGAAACTCTACACTTAAAAGGCTGACGATGCATTTTATGGCAGGAGGTTTTCACACCTAAATTTTTGTTTCAAATGCCTTCAAGAAATAACTCAGAGACACCATTTCCAAAGAAAGCTGGCTTTCTAGTAAATACATAAAACGTAACAATTTCAATAATAAGGAATGATGGAAACGACTTAGAATAGAATAAAGAAGATAAGTTGGATGAATTTTTTTTTTAAAAAAAGAAGAGCTTAAAAACATTATTACTCATTCACTAAAAATGATGCTTCCCAGTAAACACCGGCTGGGCCCTCCACATCCGCACTCGTCCCTACCACCTGCTCTCGTGCAGAAGCATGACACACAGGTTCTGCATGCAGCTCTTTCTAAAAATACAATGCATCAGAACAAAGCATTTTAAAAATAAACTTCAATAAATAATTCAATAAATAAATAAATGGAGGAAAAGGGACAGAAGGATTCCAATTACTAAATGTAGAAGAGACGACGGGGTACAAAGCCCCCTGGCAGAAACCAGTCAGTACTCCTGCAAGCGACAGCCATGGATGATGGTGGATGAGCAGAAGGTCCAGGATCAAAAGCAAGGCCGTACACACTCGAAGCACCTTCCTGCAGCAGGGCAGAGAAACCGGGTGGGCACCACCTGAACCCAGCAATCAGCATAAGCATGGCCAGCAAAGGGACAGGGACAACAGGATCCTCTTGATGTGACAGGACATGGCTTCGTCCATCCTCCTGCCCACACACATCACCTGAGTCTAAGCAAAAGAAAACAGAGAAGCCCAAACGGCAGAACATTGCACAAAACTGTACTATCTGGAAGTGTCAAGGCTGAGAAAACAAGTCAGAGGAGACGGAGGGGACCCCGGAGACATGACAACCAAATGTGAGGCGGGAGAGATCCTGGATCAGCCACGCCGTGTTAACCTCCTAGTCTTAACGAAGGCACCACCTTGACCCAAGAAGTTGACACCAGGGGAAGCCGGGCCAAGGGTATCTGGAGGGGGACTATTTTTGCAACCTTTCTGTACGTCTAAAATTATTTCAAAATAAAGTTGTGTGTGTGTGTGTGTGTGTACACGTGCATCCTTCTAGGACACACTTTCTTCTGAAGACTGCAAAAAGCTTCATCTGGAAGAATATAAAGGTGAATTTCTCAGGGGAAAAAACCTAACAAACCTGCAATAAGTGAAAACTTGGAATATTTCTGGTTTATCAGTCATAACTATTCTTCAAGTGGTTTTCAAACATGTTTCCTTAATATTCTATTTTCCATACAGAAAAATCTGATGGATGTTACCTTGAAATGGAGAGAACAGCCCAGCAGAGTACACACAAAATAGAGGTCAAGTAGATCTTTATTCTTTGGAATGAACTGTGCACTTAAAGCTGTTCAGGAACCAGGTATGGTGGTGTACACCTCTAATCCCAGCAGCTCTGGAGGTTGAGGCAGGAGGATTGCAAGTTCAAAGCCAGCCTCAGCAACTTAGCAAGGCTCTGAGCAACTCAGTGAGACCCTGTCTCTAAATAAAACATACAAAGGGCTTAATGGTTAACCCCCCTGGTGTTTGATCCCCAGTACCAAAATTTTTCTAAGATCTCAGGACAAGATTACAAAATCAGTGCGCCCCCCCCCTCTCTCTCTCTCTCTCTCTCTCTCTCTCTCTCTCTCTCTCTCTCTCTGGAAAGTTCCTAGTCAGAAATATTTCCATACCACAAGACTGAAAAACCTGACTATTTTACTCCCATGCCCAGTGCCCTATCTGCTCACTCTGCCATGACCAATCCCTGGGCACACCTTGATCGCAGCCAGGACCTGAGAAAGAGCACTGCTGGACAGAGTTGTGCCAACTTCAAGTTCGCAAATTAAGAACACAGGTACAAATGAGCCTAATTTCAGCTCATGAGGTCACCTGGAAATATGAACAAGCATTAATATGACAAAATCTTAAATCCATTTGTAGAAAGTTCAAGCCTCCAATAAACTTCAGTTTTGTTTAGTAAATCGAGCACTAGAATGATCCCCATGAGATACACTAAAACAGAATTCACTTCTAGCAGTTTAGAATATCCCAGGCTCAACCTGTTGCTGAGGCTGGCTTTGAACTTGCAATCCTTGAACCGTAAGGGCACACCTTTGTCTGTACATAACAGAATGCCACAGACTGGGTCATTTCTAACAAATGGAAGTTTATCTGGCGTACAGTCCTGGAGACTGGGAAGTCCGGGAGGGAGGAAGTCCAGGACAAAGTTCTCCTTGCTGCGTCAACACCTGGTAGAAGGTATTCAATGGGAGAGAGTGCCAGACTCTTCCTTCATAAGCATCCCACTCCCAAAAAAATAGCATTAATCTGCCAATTTATTTCATCACCTCTGAAGGGTTCCAACTCTCAACAATGTTGCACTGGGATGAAGTTCCAACACATGAACTTGTGGGGGACACAGTCAAACCACAGAGAGATCTTTACTGATCCAGTCTGCAGGATGGCAATCCATGAGGTCGCCAAGGCCCAAGGTTCTATCTTCTCTTCCCATCATGTTTAGCAAGGAGATTTCCGCCTCGTAGTGGCCACTACGATGGCAGCTGCAGGGATCACATCGGCTACCTGCTCAAGGAGCAGAGGAGGCAGAGCCTTCTCCAAAGACTCTCATGCCTGGAAAGGGAGTTCCTCCCTCCCTCACATCTCATTCGCCAGAACTTAGATGTGTACTCATCAGCGACCAATCGCTGGCAAAAGACAGTGTGACTGCCAGGACAGAGCCCAGTCAATCCCAAGGAGTCCTCACTGGACCCTTCCAGTTCCTGAGCAGGGGACACTAGGACAATGAGAGGGTGGCAGGACAGTCCCCAGGAAAGGCAGATTCTGCATGAGAACAGCAGGTCTACTCATCACTAGAGGGTAAATCTGCCACCTTGAGCACACACATCCATCAGCCACGCAAGAACACTGCCACCCCTTAACGTAGTGTCTGGCATCATGACTGCCTCTCTAGGATCAGGAACGGAAGGACCATCACCCTGAGCCTGGCCCTGCTTCCTGGTCTTTCTAGTTGCCGAAGTCGCAATACAATCTCAGCAGCTGGACGGTGCTGTGGTCCCCCACATGGCAGAAGAGGAATCCAAGGTTTAGTGGCCTCCATCTCATGCAGGATCACCAGGGACCTCCCACAGGATTCCTCCTTTCACTAACCACATGCAGCGCCCAACAGACACCTCCACTCACAGCCCCGGGAGCATCCCTCTCGGGGTTGGAAGCCACCCCCTTCCCTGGCACTCTCTAGGGGAGTTTGCGGGGGTGCGAAGTGCTGGCTGCTTGCTTAGGTTCTGGCAGGATCCAGAACGGGACTCTTGGGCAACGCTCAGCAACTCTTTCTTAACAGCATTGCAGCATCTGTTAGCAGCAGCTCTGAGAACTCAAGAAGTCTTTAAAAGGACTTGAGGAAGCCCAGCAGCTTCTGGGATGGCTGTGAAGTCACATCTTGGCTGCAACCGACTCTACCCAGGAGAGCAACCAGAACAGAGGGCGGAGGGGTGATTCTGTTCTTAGCAGCCAGTGCTGACTTGATCTAATCTGTTTCCTCGGCCACTAATCACTTTGGCACCTGGAATTACCCTGTTCTTGCCAGGAGTCAAACCCCACAACCGGGGCTGGGGTGCAGTTGGTGGTAAAGCACTTACACTTGCATGGAGTGGGGGAAGCCCTGGGTTCCCTCCCCAGTGCAATGAAATGGGGGCTCACCCTCCACATCCCTCCAAGGTACCTCCCTGCCTGCAGAGCAACCCTGGGGAGGCCTTGGGCTCCACCCACCTACCTCCCCCAAGATTCCTCCTTCTGCAGTAACTGGCAATGTCAGACCCACACAGATCCTTGCTTGAAATCAGAAAATTCTCAAGTGGAAGGAATTCTAAATGCCAGCCAGTCCAATCCATCTGTTTCCGTTATGGCCATTTTTTTTCCTTTATGGTAATTCAGATTTCAAGCAAAGCATCCAACTGCATGACAATGACAGTGTCTGGGGCCCTTTTCCATGTCACAACACCAGGATTTCATAAATGTGCTTTTATTCTGGAATTAAGGAACTTGGCAACACTCTTAGTACCCGCACCCCCTTACTTCATAAGTGATACCAAACTACTGCTGTCCCTGTAGAAACAGACACAGGGAAGAACGTCACAGCTGTCCGTCAACAGGGACAGCAAGATCCTGTCAAGATCCTTGAAAACAATGGGCTTCCTAAATGCTCAAGGTTTTCCCATCTGCAGGTGGAAAATGTTCCCGCTTCCAAGTCTCCGAGCAAGCGGTCAATCAGGAGGCACTGTGCTTGTCCTTCCATTCCGAAGCCTCCCTCCTCCACAGGCTCCAAAATAATTCCCGGTGTTGAGCCACGTGTTGCTTATCTGTTTTCCATCGCCTACCTTTCCTCTAAGGTCGTTAATTTCTTCCTGACCCCCCTGCATTCTTCCCACTCCCTTACACAATTTAAGAGCAATACTGTAACTCAGCCATTTGGGGTCTGGCACGGATTTCGAAATCCCTCTTCCAATGGAATCTCTGTTCTGTCTCTCCCGCTGTCATTTCCCCCTTACGCTCCTCACAGGTTTCTTAGTTCTAAACTCCTTGGCCAAGGTCATCTACAAATCAACGGAGGAAAAAATCATCCAAAACACAGATATTGGAGGGGAGAAGATATCTGCAGAGACTCAATGCCAAGTAAGAGGCTGGAGTCTGGAGTGAAGGACGATTAATGTCCCAGCCTGAGGCTGGAGACACGGATGCATTGTGTAAAGGGCAAGGAGGACCATGCAACCTCTCTGGGGAAGAGACCGTGAGCCTCACCCCTGTACCTTCAGAGTCCCCTGTGCTGAAGCAGATGGACGAGCCAGCATGACAGACCAGGTTGCCCTGGGGACCTGGCATCCAGCACCTGCCCACCCTCCCCTGCCCTATCCCAGTGGCCAGGGGCCTGGCTCCCTGCTGCTTCCAGGTAATGGTAGGCAGACGGGGCTGGCTAAGCCTCCCGGAAGTACCAGCAGGTCTTGGGTGACAATCAGAAAGTGCCAGTAACCTCAAAAAGGTAGATCTGGGTCCCCTAAAAAAAACACAGACAATAACAAACTGTTGGTAAGGCTGTGGAGAAACTGGAACCTCACACACCGTTGATCAGAATATAATGGTGCAGCCTCCCGTGGAAAGTTTGGCAATTCTCCCAAAATATTAAGCATAAAGTTCCTATAGGATCCCACAAGTCCATTCCTAGGCATATGTCCAAAAGAATACATACCTCCTCACCAAAACATGAATGTTAAAGTTCACAACAACATTCACAATAGTCAAGTGGAGAAAAACCAAATGTCCATCCACTGATGAACAGTTAAATAAAATGTTATCTATCCGCAGTGGAATATTACTGAGCACTAAAAAAGAAAAGTGAGTGATGACAATATCATAGCAACAGTGTATTGACAGTGTGCATCCCTAACAATGAGGTCCTTACAAAGGCACTTCACCTCTGTGGTCCCCCTCCCAAAACCCACAACACAGGCAAACTAGGAGAAAAACACCAGGCAAACCCCCATTGAGGGACGTTCTATAAAACCTAATCAGCACTCCTCAGGACCTTCCGGGCCAGGCCTGGGTGGACCTCAGTGGTGGAGTGCTTGCCTAGCATGTAAGAGACCTGGATCCAATCCCCAGCACCACAAAAAAAAAAAAAAAAAAGAATAAAAACCATTTTAAAAACCATCAAGGTCAAGGTCGTCCAACAAGTCAGACACTGTCACAGTCAAGAGCAGTCTGAAGAGACATGACAACTAAACACAACGCTGTGTTGAGTGGGACCTTGGAACAGAAAAAGGGGAGTGGGCACAGACTCTGGAAATCTGAATAAAGCCTGGGCTTCACAGGGTCCGAGTAGCCTCACCCATTTTGAGAAATGTACCACCCGAGGCTAGTGAGAAGGGAAGTGGGTGTGGGGTATCAAGGCTCTCCACCGTCTTCAGCTTCTTCTGCAAATCTAGAACGGTCCTAAATAAAGAATTTATTTTAATTTTGAAAAGAAATCAAGTGCTGATGCTGATGCAGCATGAATGAACCTTGCTGAACGAAAGATGTCAATCACTAAAGGCCACACATCGTCAGGATCCTATTTATATCAAATACCCAGAAGGAGTGAATCCACAGAGCCAGTGGCAGACTGGCGGCTTCCAGGGAAAGGCGAGGACTGTTTAATGGATACAGAGTTTCTCTGGGGGGCAAAGACAATGTCCTAAAATTGGTTATGGTGATGTTGCACAACTCTATAATAAACTACAAAAAACCACTGAGTCAGACACTTCAAAGTAGCGAACTTCAGATGTGAATCAAAGAGCTGCTATTTTTCAAGAGGGCCAAACAAGAGTTGAATTGGTTTTATTCAACCATTTTTTGAATTTAATAGACTTTTTATTTTTCAGAGAAGTTTTAGAATAAGGTTCAGAAAAGCTGAACCTAAAACTAAAATGTTCACACAGACCCTCACTCCTAACCCCTGTCTCAGTTTCTCCCGTTAACACCTTCATGTATTAGCACAGTGCATGTGTTACACTCATGCACCAATACTGACACATTATTATGAACTAAAATCCGTAGTTTAGCTTACGGTCCACCTTAGGGAAGGCATCACCCATGCACCCCCTGGGTAGAAAGAAAAGAACAAACAGCCAGGTGCAGTGGTGCATGCCCATAATCCCAGCAGCTCCAGAGGCTGAGGCAGGAGGATCGTGAGTTCAAAGCCAGCCTCAGCAAAAGCAAGACACTAAGCAACTCAGTAAGACTCTGTCTCTAAATAAAATACAAAATAGGGCTGGGGATGTGGCTCAGTGGCCGAGTGTCCCTGGGTTCAATACCTGGTACCAAAAAAAAAAGAAAAAAACAACAGTCGTTCAGAACAGTTGGGCCCTGCCCATGTCTGCCCCACCAAGACCCTGCCCCCAGGTGCCAAGACCCTGCCCCCAGGTGCCAAGACCCTGCCCCCAGGTGCCAAGACCCTGCCCCCGGGCGTCAGCAGTTCAACTCCCAATATCAAGAGGACATTGGGTGAATGGAATTTGGGGGAGATATTTTCCCTCCTCTTTGGAATAAGTGATAAGTTAGAAAAGAATCAAACCCTCAGCAAATGACACAGGAGATTATACAGCATGATTAAGACCCGAATATGGATGTATAGTTAATGGACGGCCTGCATCAAACTTTTTGGAACTGTGATATTTATTTTTTGATTAACCGCAGGCCCTTGTCTGCGCTTTAGGATGGACATTATGCTTTACCTGCCCCACATACGGCATGCAGGAGGAGAAGGGGCACAAAATTCAGGTGGCACTCCATTCCTTCAGCAGGCATCTCCTGAGCACCTGTGTCTCAGCTGCTTCCAGACACCTGGGCGATACGTCAACAAAAGAATCAAGGAGGTCTGCCCTGGGTAGGAGGCAGGCAAAACCCCTCCACAGAGGAAGGTCAAGGGGATGGCGGGGGAACCATAGGAACACCACCCAGGAGAGCTCTGAAGGCCAGGTGATCCAATGACCGTGGCCCCAGACCCTCAGGGACAGGCCGATGGGTGTCTCAGTGATCAGATCAAAATGCTAAGTGTGAGATTTTCACAGTAACATGGAACCAGCGAACCTTGAGGTCAGTCAGACAATGCTGACACCAGGCAAGCCTCAGACCACCTGCGAGCGGACACACAGCACTGTGGACACACGAGGTAAGCCCCAAGAACAATGGCCGAGGAGGCACCGTCACCTCCCCCAGAGGGGAAAGCGCTCTGTGTGATCTCTGGGACAAAGTGAGTCAAGAACTCCACCTGCCACCAAGAGTAGATTCTTTAATAAAAGGGAAGTCAAAAGTGGATTCCTCATAAAAAGCCATTGTGCTTATTCACATATATAATACGGCAAGACTAAAGCAGAATCCGGCTGGGGACGGCCCGCAGAGGCTGGGAAAGCCGAAACACACAGAAGGCAGGAGGGACATCCTTCAGGACCCTGTGCTGGAGCCCAGGTCTCCCCATCACCCTGACAACCTCATCATGATACTTAGTCCTTACAAGTAAATGAAATCAAATTCTTATAATGACAATAAAAAGAAAAAAACAACAACAAGAAAAAACTGAGCAAAGACTAGAATAGACTTTTCTCAAACAAAGACATATAGGGACAAACGACAAACCTGAAAAGATGCCCAACGTCACTAATCGTCGGGGAAGTGCAAGTCAAAACCACAACAAGATGCTACTTCGCACCCAAAGGGAGGGTTATTATTTTAAAAATGTTGAGGATGTAGACAAAGTGGAGCCCCCCAACACTGGGGTAGGGCTAGAAAATGGTACAGTTGATGTGAAAGACAGCTGGCTGCCAGGCTGGTGGCACACACCTGTGATCCCAGTGACTTGGGAGGCTGAGGCAGGAGGATTGCAAGTTCAAAGCCAGCCTCAGCAACTTAGTGAGGCCCTGCTTCTAAGTGAAATATAAAAACGGCTGGGGACTGGCTCAGAGGTTAAGTGCCCCTGGGTTCAATCCCAGTGGCAAAAACAAACAGTTGACTGGTTTTCAAAATATAATTAGCCACAGAATGACCATATGATCAGCAATCCCCCTCCTAGGCAAAGCCCAAGAGAACGGAGGACTCTGTGCATGGAGCATGAAGGGGCCCGTTCCCACCTTTCCTGCAGTCAAATGAGAACCAAGCCAAACATCATCAGGCAGATGTCCACAGCAAATGCTGTTCTCCTTAAAGACTGTTTTTAAAAACCCTGAGATGGAAATCTTCTCCGAAACCTGTCATGTCCTCAGGGTTAACACGCCCCTCATTCAAGCTCCCGCAGCCACGAGGTTCTGCCACACGACCTGATGCAGCCGCTTGGCCGACTGCCCTCCTTCCCTGGGTGCACAGAGGGCCCAGGCACCGCTCCAAGCACCGTCCCCCATGGGCTCACCTGGCCCCCGCCCTGTGGGCCATGCTCACCCCAATCCCACTGAACAACACCCCGCCCAGCGCAGCTCCACCTTTACATAAAACTTATCCCTCATGGCCACAGCTCTCCTAAGTAAAAACAATACCAAAGCCACTACTGATAACCCTACAAGGAGACAGAGGAGGTGTGGTTACTCTACTCAATAGTTTGCACCCAAGAATTCAGTGATCGCCCTGTGTGCAAAAAGTACCCAATGCATTTTATTCAATAAGCTAAAAAAGGAGCAGCCCCTAAGCATGCAGCAGGTGCTCAAAAATTGCTTATGACTGGCTGAGGTGATGGGGCAACACAGAACAGAGCAGCACTGTCTAGGAGAACCCTGTGATGGTGGAGATGTTCCAGATCCCCAGTGCAACAGGATGGCCTCCCCTCCCGCGGCTACTGAGCCATTAAACCAGCTGGTGCCAGAGAAGAGCTGCTTGCAATTTTAGTTCATTTTAATTAATTTTAGTGAAATAACCACATGGCAAACTATCAGACAATACAGCTACGAAACAGTGGACATCCTAAGCATGCTTTCCAGAAACATCCAAGACAAGAGAACTTGCAGGTGGTTAACTGAAGACTTGGGAAGCAAACAAAATTAAGCAGACCAAGGGCTGAGGAAAAGTACAAACATCTGAAAGAATGCTTTCTTCCTCAAATTTACACTAAAAAGCACGAACGGACCAAAAACATTATGCTCTTCCTTGGTAATCGTATCTCATAATTTATTTCAAGTTGACAGCACTGACTTCGACACTTTAACCCTCCTGAGCAATTTATGACAGTGTGCTGCTCCCTGCAGATCACGTCACCCAGAGCGGCATGTTCGCAGCCGCCCAGCTCTTCCACGGTTCAGTGTCTTTGGATCTGAGGGATTCTGAGTTCCCCAAACCCTCGGTGGTTTCCAGAGATGGAGGAGCACTGGATGTCACTCTGCAGGTAGCAGAAGGGTTAGGCAAGCTGTCTTCCTGTGGGTCCTGTCCTGAGAGACAAGCAGGACATCAGGGTACAGGGGCGTTGGCTCCAGAACCCCCAGGGATGCAAAATCCCAGGTGCTCTAGGCCTTATATTAAATGGCAGAGCTTACACATAACCTACACACCCCGTGTACTTTCAATCACCTCTAGATTATTCATACCACCAAATAAAATGTAAACACTATGCAAATAGTGGTTTTGATGTATTGTTTAGGGAATGCGTGCCGCTGGGAAACAGTGCGCACCCCACAGATGCAATATTTGCCTTCACGTTTCTGATCCATGGCTGGCTGAATCGGCAGGTGTGGAGCCCACAGTGATGGAGGGCCTCTCTACTCCAATGCCTTCCTCCCCCAGGGCTTCAAGGATGCTCCACTTTTGCACATTCCAGTCCACACTCCGGCTGCATCACTGGACCACTAATTCTTTCCTGCTCCCCATACAGAAGAGAAATGGCTGATGGGGCCCCTGGGGGACGGAGTCTTGGGTTCCCCAGATCCCCCATGCTGACCGGCCCTTTCCTCTCCTCTTTGTCCCCACACCGACACCAGGCACCCTGTGGTCAGTCTGAGGATGGGCCAGCCTTCTTTCCTGGGCCCTGTGTGGAGAGGGAGAAGCCAGGGGAGGCTGATGACAGTTTTAACCCCTTGTTGCAGAGTGACACACATCCTCAAGGCCACTGCCAGCCTCCTCCTGCTCCAGACCCACGACTGGAACCACAACCAGTAGATCTCAAACTCCATGCATCAGAACTTTTACACGCATTGGACACATGCATTGGAAAATTTGAGTCCCAACTCAAACTTTCTGATTTAGGAAGCTCTCAGCTTGCTCACGAACCTGCATTTCTAATAAGCTCCCAGGGGATGTTGATGCTGCTGGTTTTCTAGAGGAAGATATCCTACCCTGCATCCACTCATCTCATACACAGACTCACACAGCCCTCAAAATGCACTTCCCCCAAGACAGTCTTCAGCCTGCTCCACAGAGGCAGCCCGAGCCCAGGAGACCACAGGTGAGCTGTTCAGGTGAGCTCAGAGGTGCAAGTCCCTAGAGATGCCTTGGCCACCAGTCACGTGTGTGTGTGCATGTGAGTGTGTGTGCACATGCACCTGCCCATGTTTACTTCTGACGCCTGGCACAAAAATCCACTTCTCAAACTTACTGCTAATCTCTGAACAAGCCCCAATTTCCAATTTCCTGTTCATAATTATTCCCCAAACCCAAAATGCATAGAGATACCTGAGTTTCGTATATGGTACAAAATCTACAGACAGGCAATTGACAGGAACTCAAATGCAGAATAACAGCAAGCCTGCAGTTAGAAACACCTATCAGGAATGTGCGCGTGCCTCTTCACTATACAGAATTTGAAGGCCAACCCAGGGTTGTGACAAGCACCCTGGAATTCAACAGCGGGGGACCAGTGGCAGAGGAGCACCACAGGTCATTGGAGACCAGGCTTTCCTCTTGGGGAGGAAAAAGTAACCCGGCTTCCACGGGCTCTGCCCAACGTCTCCCGCATGTGACATTCATGCCCAGTTAAGAGGACACTTCAAAGGCGATCCTCCCAACAAGGTTTAAAACATATAATACGGGATGAGTTTTCAAAGCTCAGTCACTGTTGCCTCATGCAGAAATCCATCCATCGTTTGTAAAAGACCACTTTCCTTGAACCCTGAAGACATTACACCCGTGAAAAAGGCCAGTCACCCAAGGACCAGCACTGTATGATTCCACGATGCCAGTAGCCAAGTCCACAGACACGAAGCAGACCACAGGCTGCCTGGGGCTGAGGAGGAGCCCCATTTAGCGGCGAATGGGGACAGAGTTTCAGTTCTGCAAAACGAGAAGAACTCTGGAGATAAATGGTGGCGACGGCTCCACATCAACATGAACGCACTTAGTGCCGCTGAACCGCACTCCCCCCAACGCGTAAGACGGCCCACTTTATGTGACTAATGTGTTAAACCCTTAGAGTGAAGAAATAAACAAGCACACTTTTTGTAAAGTGTTCTATCACTGAACTTGGTGACCCAGCCCTTTGTTTTCTAACCTCATTTCATTTCGCAGTGCGGACTCCATCCAGCAGAGTCTTTTTCGGACCATGAATCTTTGGTCAACCCCAAAATGTGTTCTGGACACAGCTAGGTCAGAGGTCACAGTCTCCCTGGGAACAGCCCTTTGGAGACAAATATCTCCCTCAGAAACCAGGATCCAACAGTCATTCAGTGGTCACAACCCTCGGTGGCTTTGGACACTCCTCCAAATCCCAAATCTAACACACACACTTAAGTATAGTGCAGTGGCCTGCCCCCAGAAGGAGGTCGATCCCCCCAACTTCCAAACGCCGGAGGAACTCAGACCAAGGGGCCAGAGGCAAAGTGCCAGGACCTCCTCTGTCCCCACTTCCGCCTGCCCTCTGCCGAGACTCCATAATTGTCCACTTGGCTTTGGCTCACAGCGGGGCTCACTGCTCTGTATTCCTGACGTTGTGGCATTTGTGGTCCACCAGTCGGGAAGACAGCTCCTTCCCGGACTAGCAGAACTTAGAGGCAGCAAAGGGATGGCCTGCCTTCCGCTTGCAGACCAACCAAGCCAGAGCCCTGCCTCCACGCATCCCTAAACAGACCAGCCAACACTCCCCTGCCCGCATCACCCCAGGGCCAGGCACCCAGAACCCAACACCAAGGGCCCCTCATGGCCCAAAGCCTGCCAGCATTATTCACCCTAACCCTCCCAGAGCCCTACACCGCCTGGCCTGCCCTGCAGAATCTGGAGAACTTTGAACTCCGCTTCCCCCACCTGCTGTTCTATCTCCCAAGTCCACTTGGGGCTTCTTCTGTGGCCCTGCATGGATGAGATGGGATGTCCCCTTCTTGTGGAAAATGGAGGTAATAAAATCTTCTTTCCATGTAGAATCTCACGGGCACAATCACAGATACACTGTTCACCACAGTGCGGCTGGAGCCCTGGTGGCCACATAAAGAAGAGAAGGTACATCAGGCCCCAGTATTGGCCCACTGCTCACCCAGAGCACAGGGAGGGGAGAGGCTAGTGGGCCTCTGGCAGGTAGAAAAGCCAGATCTGAGAAAACCAAACTACTCCTGCCAGATCCAGACTCACCATTCCAGGGACAGACTCTGGTCAAGCCAAGCAACAGCAGCCCCTCCCCTTCCTCATTCAAGGGAATACGTTCTAAGACCCCCTGAAACCAGAATCATGGGCAGCACAAACCCAGATGTACAATTCTTTCTTATACATAATACCTATGATAAAGTTTAATTAATAAATTAGGCATTGTAAAGAATTAACAACTAATAATAAAATAAAACAATTATAACACTGTAAAACAATTGCCAATATCATACTCCTGAGCTTTGGGGCCATGAGCAGTGCAACACTTCATCAGCAGATTGATAACTGACATGGCTACTAAGTTGCTAACGGGCAGGTCGTGTATACAGAGTGGATACACTGGACACGTGTACACACTGTTACAGAGCAGAATGACAGGAAAGTTCACCACACTACTCAAAACGGCACACAATTCACAACTCATGAATGATTTATGTCTGGAATTTTTTGCTTACTCTCTTTGGAATGAGGTTGACTCTGCAACTGAAGCTGCAGTAAACAGAATTTCAGATGAGGAGGACTACTGTTCCTCTGTCAGTTTCCTCATATGTAAAATGGACTGATAATGGAATATTTAGTCTAGGAGTACCGAGCAGATCCTGACACAAACGAAGTGCTGGAAACTGATTCTAAGACGCAGTTGCTAGAGGGTTTGGGACAGTAAGTGGAGGGCCTCTGTTCAGTTGAGGTCTCAATCATGCAAGCTCCCCAGCAGGAGGGCCTGCACATCATGACATGGTGCACCTTGCTGGCCTTCACTGCTAGTTCAGTAAATACTGAAGACAGAATATCAAAAGCCATCAGTTTGTCAGGCTATTTATCCTGCTGTAGGTTTTAAACAGAATGACTGATACACACACACACACACACACACACACACACACACCAACACTGGATACCATCCCTGCTCTCCTCTGCAGATGGCTGAGTTCCTGCAATCCAGCAAGTACATTTGTGCCCTGTGGCTCTGAGTCCTTGTGTGGTAGAGTAATCATGCTTTTTGTGGTTCCATAGATTCAGCAACAGTAAAACTCCACACCCAAATTTCTCCTAACAAGAATAAAAGAGCTCTATGGTTAAATATGTGGGAACAGTCTTTAAAAGTAAAAAAAGTCAGGCATGATGGTGCACACCTTGTAATCCCAGCTGCTCGGGAGGCTGAGGCAGGAGGATCGTGAGTTCAAGGCCAGCCTCAGCAACTTAGTGAGGCCCTAAGCAACTCAAGGAGACTTTGTCTCTAAATAAAATATAAAAAAGGGCTGGGGAGGTAGCTTAGTGGTAAAGCACCCCTGGGTTCAATCCCCAGTATCAAAAATAATAATAATAATAATAATAATAATAATAATAATGGCAAATATATACATCCCCAAAATTAACCTTTCCCTACCTTCCTAAGCAGCCTGTGTCAAGTACTTCACTGTCGTGACACAAAGCTGACCAACACAGTCCCCAGACATTCCCTTCAACTCAATTTTTGATCCAAAGACATCTGAGACCCACTGGGTCACTTCTAAGGAAAGATGGCAAAGGAGCCTCACTCTCACTAAAACGTTCCATTTCCCAGAATACTCGTGAACAGACTCAGCGAAACCACCAAGAGATGAGAACGAATCCAGGGTGGACACCAAAAGCAGACACACATCCGCAAACCCAGGGAGAGGCTGGATTTCCCTACTTCCCCCACCAGCAGCATCACGAAATGTCCCACCACTGAACAGCCTCTTAAGGAGGTGCTAAAATAACAGGGGTGGGGATCCTGGGCACCAGGGAGCTTTTCCATGGGCCTGATGACCCCTGACCAACACCAGGAAGCAAGGATGAACCTCGTTTAAACTCCCAGATGTGCATCCCACAGCAGTGGAGGCTCAACCCCCACAGCACACTAGACTGAACTGTAACCTTTAAAATATCCGGGTGCCCCCACCACTCCAGGAAGATTTGGTCAGAATCATAAGCAGGGAGGAGGTGAACCCAACCATCATTATTTTTTAAAGCTCCCCCAGAAAAGCAGAGGTTCCCAAGCCCTGCAGCCCAGTAGAGTCCACCTAAAGACCCTGCACATGACCTGCACCCGCCCCAGACTAATGAAAAGCTCCAAAAGTGAATTCCTCGTGCTCTCAAGGTTGAGAACCACCAAGTGGGGGACACTGAGGATAAAGGGCAGAACTGTACACAAAGCTGAGGTCCAGGACCCTAAAAGCCCTGACCCTTGGCCTCCACTGGCTCAGCCTCCAAGGACTCAACCAACACAGGCTAAAAAACGTGTTTTTCAATTGGGTCTGTACTGAGCATGTGTAGGCTTTTCCTTCTGATTCCCTAAACAATACAGTATAACAAGTATTTGCACAGCACTCAGCTTGTACTAGGTATTACAAATAACCACCAGGAGATTTGAAGATAATGTGCACAGGTCATATACAAATGCTACGTTTCACACAGGGGAGCATCTATGGACTTTGGTTCCTGGTGGCAGTCCTGGAACCAATCTCCCATTGAAACTGAAGAAGCAGTGTGTATTCAAAGGTATAACAAATGAAAATGAAACTAAAATAAAGGAAGATTTCTTCTGCAAACTCAAGACACTTCTCAAGAAAAATGGATGTGGAATGCTTGTTATCAGGACAACTAGTGAAGATGCTGACTTATGAGAACTCATGATAATAATTCCTTTCTTTGAACTTTCCAGTCACTTCATTTGACAGGTATTTACATCAAAGCTAAAGAAAACAGCCAAGTGTGGTGGCACCTCTCTGTAATCCTAGCTACTGGGGAAGCTGAGGCAGGAGAATCACAAGTATGAAGACAGCCTCAGAAACTTAGCAAGACCCTATCTCAAAATAAAAAAAAA